>OX359246.1:39798807-40231346 GCA_947179485.1 Allacma fusca
CTGGATAAATTCCAAGGCAGTAGGTCCACACGCATCAAAATACGATGGGGAAACGTTTTCGTTTGGGCAATTCTTCACGTTATTGGAATAGTCGGACTGGCATTACTAATTACTGGCCGAGCGCATTGGCAAACTGTGATATCATTCTTTGTCCTAGAATTTTGTACAGCAATTGGGATCACGGTAGGATCCCATAGATACTGGTCTCATAAGACTTTCAAAGCCACAAAACCTTTGAAATACTTCCTTGCTATCTTGCAAACACTGGCTTTTCAAACGTCCATCCTTAATTGGGTGCGTGATCACCGCTTGCATCATAAATACAGTGACACAGATGCGGATCCTCATAATTCCAATCGTGGATTTTTCTTTTCTCACATCGGCTGGATTCTTTGCGAACCGAGCAATTCAGTCACAGAAAAACGGAAAGAAATTGACTTGTCAGATTTAGATTCGGAGTGGGTGGTCCAATTTCAAGTAGGAATGGGACTGTTCCGGTCCGGACCAGAAATTTTGGTCCGTTCTGGTCTGTTCCATGGTCTGTTCCGGTCTGTTCCCTGGTTACGAAAGGACCAAATGTATCTGGCCCAAGAACCTTGATAGACCAATTAAACCTGGTCCAGCTCAAAGAACAGACCAGAATGTTTGGTCCTTTGTTTGTACCAGACCATTTGGAACGTTCCAGCATTTATTTCAAATGGTCGGACCAGATTCGATAGGTGACCATTAAGTATTTCCAATTCCCGCGAATAAAATAGCATTGCTTTATCGTACAGCATGATATCGATCGACTATTTAAAACATTATCTAAATTGTCAAATGCTTTCATGTTGTGATCGTATTATAAACCTATTTGGTCCTAGTGGTCTGGTCTGTTCTGTTCCGGTGTGGTCCAAGTTATTTTGAGGAACAGAACATATGTTCCTGTTCCAACAATTTGTACGGACCAGATGGTTCCGGTCCTACAGTCTAAAAGGCCTTATGGTCCTGGTCCGACACTGAGAACAGATCAAATGGTCTGGTCCAGGCTCAAGGACCAGACCATTCCAAGAAATCCTGGAACATTCCGGAACAGTCCCATTCCTAATTTCAAGACAAGTATTACTACCCTTTCGGAATTACATTGGCAATTGTAATGCCGACACTCATCCCTTGGATATTTTGGAAAGAGCAAATTTACATCGCATTTGCTATTGTGATTTTCAACTTTGGCCTTGTAGCTCACCGAACGTTTCTTGTCAACAGTGCCGCACATCTGTGGGGAAACAAGCCTTACGACGCTTCCATCAAGCCATGTGATAGCTGGTATTTCGCTCTGGTAACATCTGGGGAAGGTTGGCACAACTACCATCACGTTTTCCCTTGGAACTACAAAACCGAAGAATTTGGCTGGTTTCGATACAGTCGTTCCACCGCTTTTATTGAATTTTGTGCTGCCCTGGGTTTAGCGTACGATTTGAAAACAGTGAATAAGGAGCAAGTTGATGCCAGAGCTCTGCGAACCGGAGACGGTTCTAGGGTGACACATGTATCACAATGCTGTCTGTTTTAACAACTCTGTGGCTAATAAGTAGAGTTCTTGTCTTGTTAGTATCAAACAACATTAATAGAACGCAAAACATTTACTTATATTGGATAGCCAATTTAAACGTATGTATTAATAAACAATTATATTAAATTATGCTGGGCACATCCCGTCATTTACACTTTTTGGTTCTATGTACCATCGATTGTTTGGTTTGATTAAAATATAACTCTATTTGGTGCTCTGTAATCATCAATACTTGTACTTTCCATTAAAAGAACGCGTCCGGAGCTGAGGGCAAGTACATGTTTAAACTTGGCATGTTCACGTCAAGGTCAGGCTCATGTCACGATCGGTTTGATGATTATTTTAACTTGACCATGAATCATTCAGTTCGAGCTTACGTCAAATTTGCACTTGACGTTTAAGTCCGAATCAAGTTCAAATCTTCGTCATCTAACTTGACAACATTGTTATGTTCATGATCAATTCAGCCAGCTGGAAAAACGTTATCATGAACATGTAATTTCAAGTTGGCGTTAACATTAAAACGTGATTGTAAGGTATCCTTTATTATCATATACCATTATTAGGTTGTACATGGTTTAGAATTTGCAAACGACGATTTACAAATATTAGCATCCACAATACAGAAACGTGTAAAAACACTGAACGTGCTTGTTCCCATCAACCGTATGGTAAACTAAAGTCATCTCATAACGCTCAAATACAATATATAAAATCAGTAGGCCATAAAACTAAGTTAATTAAAAGTGTACCACATTAAAGCTGACTGAAAAAATGTCCGGTGGTCAGAGTTTCAGAGAAACCCTTGGGGGAATGTTGATTAAAATGTTATGGTTATTAATTTTGTCGATTGTATTTTAAGCTGACATTGCAATGCAAAGGTTACAATTATTGAGTGCTTACGTAATTAATTTTTTAATCACAACTTTAAATTCGTGAGCATGACCAAGTTCAAGTGCATGCTCGGGTCAAGTTACGGAGCTAACTTGATCTTCTTGTTAGCACAATGTTCAAGTTCGGTAAAATTGGATTAAAATTATCAAACTTTCATGGTCAAGTTTCAACGTGAACTTGAAATAGTGAGGTCATGTTCAGATTGTGGTATGTTTAAAATTGTGATGGTCGAGTCATGTTCATGTTTGAATCGCTATTTGAACCGAACATGAACGCAGCTCTGTTTGATAACATGTGAGTCATTCTCCAACCTTTATTCGAGTTCAGCGCTTCCCCAAGCTGAATATAATGTTAAATTTTTGTAGTAAATATAGATTACATTCAGGGAATAACGTAAATGTTTCAGATGCTTAACATCGCCGTTCAGTCATGCTTTATTTTTAGAATTCACAAAAAATACGTTATTTGATGAAATTGTTTAGGAAAATTAATTTAACTGAGTGTTAAACGTTTACATGTTGTACTCGTTACGTAATTACTGCTGAAAAATTAAATAGAGCTGCAAAATTGTCGTTACGATCTAGATTAGCTAACACTGAGGGTGGAACAGCGTGTGGGGCACTTACATTTGTTACATATTTCGAACTTAAAGTTCGAATGAACTGTTTTTGTATTTTTAATGTGCAAGCCGTGATTTATGTTCATCAGTTGGAGTCGCATATTTCAATTACTGTAGGAGCGAGCGATCAAGGGGCGGTCAATGTGGTTCCGTTCTTGCTGCGGGCATTTCCACGGTCCATCTTCAGTCTGTGCTTTCGGAGTATATTTTGGGGGTAGCCAACCCCAAAAACGTTCATTAGACTGATTTCAAGAGCCTTCACTGATGTTTCCTTGTTATCTGTGATTTTTGTCATTCAAATATTTCTTGCGGTCTTTTAGTGCTCCCGGGTTTTCTCGAATATTTGACGGAGCCTTGTCTGCGTGGAGTTTGATCTCTGATATCTCACTTGGGTGGATAAAATGGGACGTGCTTCTCATACCACGGCTTTAAAACATTCTTAATATAGTAGTCCGAGTTCATTTTGACCTTTTACGAAACTCGGATCTGCGGTAGCGTGTCACGACCTGCGAGAAACATGAAGGTGCTAGAAAAACAGGGCTAGCTACATATTCAATTTTCAGGGAGCTTCTTTTGTGTAGTGGAGGGTCGTTTTAAGCATGGCGAAACCCCCTAGTAAAATAGCCTTGTCTTTACGACCTTCTGCACGATACCTCAAAAACCGCTGGTCCAATTTCAGTGAATTGTTTTGTGGAAATTACTTGTTTCCAAAGTAAGGGAGTATGCACATATTACGTTTCATTTTTTCACGATTTTTGGACCCTACCCTCCCTATCGTCATCCTAAAGTCATTTTTCCGTGACCCCCCCTGTAAACGTCATCAAAGCAAAAACGCAGACAAAATCTACTTGACCGATTTCGTTCAAATTTTTTGTATCATTGTTTGTCGAAAACTGTCGTTAAAGAGGTAGTTATTGATTAAAATCGGTTGGCGTGTTCGTGCTAAAAGCATAAATTTTGGAGGAAGAAAAGAGAAATATTAAAAAAGACCAACAAATGATTACCTGTGGGGAAACTAGAAATCGTGACCATATTATTTTGTTTTCCCGTTTGCGGACAAACGCACAACAGCAATTGGTGTTTTTGCAAAAGACCTTATATTATTTAAAAATAAACTTTTAACGTCAGTAGAACGGTCAAATTCGCTCTGATTCCAGTAAGCCATATTTCCCATAATTTCAATCGGTAAGTCAGAGGAATACTGCGCTATACATTCTACTACATTTTATAACTTTGAGCAACATATTCAATGCTTCTCGAGATGTTTTCTAACGAGCTTCTATGAGCAGCTCGTTTGTGGGATTCATATGCAACAAAATACAAAATAGTAATTGCATATATGGTAGGTTTGGCTTTCAAGGTTGTCTTGAATGTTCGGGCAGTAGTAGACAGGGGAAAGTTTTCAGACATTTAGCATGACAAACCGCCAAATTTATCATGTGAATCACTGATTACAAATTAGAACTTCGGAAACATGCTGCTTAAAGAGCACAGCAGCCGGAACAAAGTTCGTTATTACAATTTTGACCAAGTTGCTCCGCGAGGGACTAAGTGGAATGACAACGATTTATTTGCAAATCATACTTAGATTTTGTACTTTAGGCACACCAAAACAATTTTGGCAAACAGTTTATCTAAAATATATTTTGACGCCATTCTTGACTAATGTTTTGAGGATTTCCAGGATCACAAGTTTGGTATGGTTGTGGTTAGGGATGCCAATGGTCTGGGCCGGACCATTATTAATGGTCCGTTATTGGTCTGGTCCCAGATTTGTATGGTTTGGTCCGGTCTGATCCAACTTTTGGATCAGACCAGATACAATTGGTCCAGCTTCAGGACCAGACCAGACCACAGGATCATGGTCCCAAAAGTACGCAAAATAAAACATTATGAGTTAACGAAATCCTATGTAACATATTAAAAATGTAATTTCTGGGGATAAAAGAATAATCTGACTGGATAAAATGCGATTATTTAATTGCCCTCAATGGTTTTCTGGACCATGGTCTTTGGTCTGGTCCAAATGACTGGATCAGCCCATTGGTCTGGTCCGAAAAACTGGACCAGACCAATGGTCTGGTCTGGGTTTTGGATCAGACCAGTTTCATAAAATCTGGATCAGACCAGACCATTGGCATAACTAATTGTCGTGCTTACAGGAATAATTCTAAAATACGTGACACATGCTGGCTTCTTTAATTTCAACACTTCATGTAATATTGCCAGCATGTTCACAGTTGACACCGTCAGCACTTGTAGTATTGTTAGCACTAAGGGCGACAGTAACTGGAATCGTGAGAATGAAATATTTGAAAAACATACTGAGATTGACGAACGTGATTTTGTAACCACTCCTATATAAGCCAAGATTTTTCGGAATGCTCAAGGTTGACAGAGATTTGAAATAATGTATGACTTACGTGAGTATATAAAATGTATCAGTGGTCTTTCAGCAATAAACGTTTGCTACAAAAACACTGGGTCTAACAATTATCCCTGTTTATTCCTCATATTTTTCTGAGAATAGGTGAAACATCATCAGCAAGGTTACCCCCACCCTCCCCTAGGTATACACAAAATCATCAGATTCAAGACCCCCTCCCTCCCCCAAAAGTGAAACGTAATATGTGCACACTCCCTAAGGCTAAATTCGTAGTTTGTTGAAATCTAGCAGATAGTTTTTTTGGACTTCAAGTCAAATGAAATTATCTCCGAAACTACTGGTTGTATTTCAGTGAACGTTTTTGTGAATTTGCTTATGCAAATAGCAATTGTTGTTGATTATGTTGTTGGAATCGGCGTTTTAGTTTATTCGAAAACAATTCTTGAAATTTTGAACTTAAAATCAAATATATCTCTAAAATTACTGAATCGAATTCTCCGATGTTTTTGTAAATGTGAGGGTTTAAATTAAAAAGGTAAGGAAAAAGAATAATTTAATTTAATTTAATTGATCGATAATAAACTTCGAATTTAATTAATTGGAAAACAAACTGAAATTTACTTAATTTAATTGGAGAGGTAGAGCAAAGGGGTTCTCCAATTTAAAATTATGTAAAAATGGTTTTAAATCAATCATGGAGTAGGTAAAATCAAAACTAGCATAGTAACAGGTTGAGGGCAGGGGTCGTATTTTTGTAAATCTCCCTGGAAGATCATTTCTGTATTTCCCTGCTGAGTATTATCTCCCTGCTGGTAGGTCCTCAATGATTTCAAAAATCCATGCTGAAAACGATCAACTATTTTCAAAATCCCTGCTGGCAAAAAAATCAGTTTCAAGACGTGAAATCCCTGCCAAATTAGGCCAATCAAGCCAAAAATCCCTGTTTGCTCGCCAAATATTACTGAAACGCGTCAAAAAATTTGAAAATTCCTGCCAAAAAAAGGCGAAAATTTTTAAAAATCCCTGTTCGTAAAAATAAATCCCTTCCCTTTGAGATTTTCCCTGCTAGAAATATTTTTCAATAGGAAGAATCTTCCCGTCTTCATACAAAAATCCGACCCCTGGTTGAGGGTTTAGGAATTAATCCACCACTCCGCTTGGAATATATGCAATGTCCGGAAAAATACTTATTCTATTTGTAAAAATTTAATTTATAGCTATGGCTCGGAAAAAACCCTTCTTTTTATAAAAATATCCAGGGCAAATGCTTTTAGTTTTGAGGAAGGGTTGGTAAATTTAAATAGGGTAGACTAGGTGCCCACGCCTGCCAGACCCGCGTTTTTTAAGTAAAAAATAAAAATCCAAAATTATATATAATCTTACTTGAAGGGTCCAAAAAACTGCCCCTGCTGCACGGGAAAGTCTTAATGAATTTTACCCCTAGTAGTCGGAACGGTTCAATTCAGTTCAGTTTTTTTCAGTTAAGTATAATTCACAAGCTGAACTGAATTGAAATGAGATTTTCGATTCAATTCAGTAAAAACATTTCAATTCAGTTCAGTTCAAAATTTTGAATTGAATTTAATTGAATCAAAAACCAGTGGTTTCTGCACCTAACAATACACTTTCTATAAAAGACGGCATTGTTTTCTAATCGCACTCCAGAATGAAGTTAAATCGTTTGAACTTCAATTTAAGACAAATGATTTCGTTCATTCAAACTTCTGAACTGAACGATCAAATGTTGAGACTACCGGGAAATGGAATCTGGAAGATGCCGAAGGTTTTATAGTTATAAGCAGGGTTGGTTTTTTTTTGTTTTTTTTTTCAAAAAAACCAAACAACCAGTTTTTTTTGGTTTAAACCGGGTTTTTTTGGTTTAAACCAGGTTTTTTTTTGGTTTAAACAAATTTTCAATGCAAAACATTCATTAATATGAAAAAACATGTGAATTTGAACAAATTTACTTATTTCCCAAACTCAGTAAGTATCACAAAGCATTAAATATTTAATAATTTGGATATAATTTTAATGATAACTTTGCAGCATAAACACAAGTTTGGCATTTTTCATTTTACAAACGATTCCGAATTTCTAAATGTACAAGACTGAAAGCTAATAGTATTATTTACTTCACTAAAGTTTAATTACAAAATATCACAGTAACTGCACAAGTTTTGTGCACGACGAAATATAAGCGTTTTGGATTGAAAATATTAAAATTTTAGGTGTTTGGTTTAAACCATTGGTTTTTATTAAAAAAACCGTTTGGTTTAAACCATGGTTTAAACCATGGTTTAAATCATTTGGTTTAAACCAAACCAACCCTGGTTATAAGTCACGGAGGAAAATAAAAGCAGACAGGATAGAAGTTGTGTAAAGCAAAACAAGTTATCCTAATGTTTAATCACATTTGAAACTTGTTGACAGAGTTGAGAAAATGAGCTGGTAAAAATAGAGCAAATGATTTGTTCATCTATTCCTTCCGGTGGTTAGATGGCAACTCTCGCTGAATTAGTTGTATAATGTACATATAATGTCATTACCTAATCATTAACAACATTCTGATTGGAAGTACTTATAATGCAAAGCATAAAATATTAGATATTTTATAAAAAAAGATGAAGCTCCATTACTGCTTTAGTGTATTGTGGCGAATCACTATAGTGACAACATTACTTTACATTTGCATATATATCTAGCCTTAGTCCCTAAGAGCATCATAAAAGGCGCACATTCATTGAGCTCACACATATCATATACCCAATACCCGAATATTGTGACATCCGATTCCCGGGTAGTAGTACCTAATGTCAACATGTTTCACTACCACCAAAAGCCTCTCCAATATATAATAACTGAGTTTAGTAGGCTTAAATGAAAATGTAGGTACTCATATTCCAGATAAATCAGCGCTAAGACAAACCGAACCTAAAATGAGTAACTACTACTAAGGAAAATCTCCAACCGTTGTAATTACCTGGGTTTTTATATTTTGGGTTACCTTTATTAGTATCTAATTCACTAATGCGGTCAAAATTCAAAGCAAACGTCTGAGATGTAGTTGGCAAGTTCAGTAAGATATTTCAGATTTTTAACTAAATTTGTGGTTTAAGTGTGTTGCAAAAGGACATTTTCGACACCGCAGAATACTATGTTTGCAAATTTATCACATTGTATTAGCTTTACTCGTTCAACTGCCATGAAGATGCAAGATTCAGATTTTTGACTACGTTATTTAATTCCCCCGCAAATCATTTCTTACGCATACATGCATACAACGAAAGATGACTCATTTACTAGATATTTATTTTCAATGAGGTACATTTTGCACCTTTGAAATACCACACTGGCGGTATTTATACTCCGTCACTAGAGGTGCTGCCATTTATGTTACTTTTTAACTGTACTGGCTGTATCTTCTTCCTCGCCACAAGTGGACATTAGAATAATCAGAACTTACTTGACTCTTGGAATATTTTAATATATATATTTACAATATATTTTAAGTAATATTGATGACATGTGCAACCTCGTATCTTTTGTTCTTAAAAATTCTAAATCTATATTACTATAAGCTAGTGTGGTAAGAAATGAACTGTTAACCTCCTTTGTAAAATCATGTAAAGAAATACTTTCCAGGACCTTTGTTGGCAACAAATAAACTATGAGTCTTGTTAAAACTCTGAGTGACAACAACTCCTTTTCTAAGCATTATTTACTTGGTAAAGAAGTAAATTATGTTCTGTCGCTAACTTCCACGTTTGTACATTGTCTGCATTTGACTATTTCAGTTTTTCCCTATTATTCATGGGCATGCATAAACTTGCACTTGCCCGTAATTACCAACATCACACCGGCTATTCAAAGACACTTCTTTTCCTTTCAATCGCAAACCTCAAAAAATGTGTCGATCAAGTTTTCCTGGTAGGGGCTGACATTATTTACGAATATACCCAACGCCATTAAGTTTCTTTGGCAGTTCGTACACCGAAATATTAAAGTACTGGTTCAAGCTGACGAGCATATACATATGTCCTTAATTACACCGGAGCTAAACGTGGGTCTATAATTGCTAACTAAACTAATGTTTATTATCTGTTTTCCTGGTTTATTCAGAATTTACGAGTACAGTATGTGCGGTTCACGCATGTAAACAAAACTCAATTCGTATGCTCTAGTAGATGCCAAACCTAATCGACTAAGCTATGTTGAACGCAAATGTCTGGAAAAAAATTAGATAAACTCAAGCGCAAATAGTATTGGTTTGATAAAATCGAAACGAAATTATTCGACACGGATGTTTCTCGTAAACCCAAAATACGCAAATGTTGTTTTGTCTTTGACTTTCCGAAGCTCTGTAAATTCACAGTTGATTCGAATTGTATCTCCTTCAAATAGATGAATTATTATTTTAGCACCGTTTTGCTGCTTATTTGTCACTTTTGTATTTATTCAGTCGATAATTGCTTGCTTCCGTATACAATGTTAATCGGCTGCAATCTGCTATTATTACAAAATATACTACTTGCATGCATTTACAGTTTGAATTTGATTCCAGAATGTCCTTATATATTTTGAATACCTTGTTATGCCCCTCGGCAAACTTGGTGACTCGATCAGTGTTTATATTAAGAAATTAATTTCGTACAGTGTAGATTTTCCTTCCGACAGTAAGACATTAGAATTCGCTTCGAAAGTTCTTGCTAGTAAAATGTCAGATTTTTAATATCCAGCTGCGTATTTTTCCAAAATATTTTATTTAACAAAGCGAGAATTGTCTACAGAACCGCCTATCGAAAAAAATATAAACGACATAATTCAGAAATTTAATTAAAAATTATAGAAAATTTAAGCTCATATTTTGGATTTGCAAATAATGAAATGGCATATGTTACGAGCCCGTACTACAACGCAATGGTTGAAACCTGCTTTGTATTTTATTTGTCGTTTATTCAGCTTTTCTTATAGTTTTCACCAAGAATTCAATGTTGGTTATTATCTAATTTATTTTGTACCTCCAGCACTCACCCATTAATTTGAAAAATAATTAAGATCATCATAATACCATTGTTTAATTACAAAGTCGACGAAACCAAACTTCAGCGTTAACGAAAATGAAAATGAAATCTCCAAGAGTATAAATATGATAAGATGTCTACCTTTCATCACTAATTGGTTGAGCTCTCACGATGTCCCTTTCTCTTTCAAATTCTTAGATCACCCGCGATTCATTCCATTTCATTCACCTTTTATTCATATAATGGACGTCGACAAATTTAAACAAATTTAAACCGCTCAACAGAGCGACTGTCGTGGGAAAACATACTATCTAAAACGCGCTCCAAAGTACTTACCAATTAAGAGGTGATATTTTATATCCAACAAGACACATGGTACTAAATGTAATTAGCATTCCCAAAATTCTCGTCTCCACAATCCTATGCCTTACTCATAATTACATCTTCGCTGGTTGCATAACTTTTGGGAGATGCTGCATTGGTTTTATTCATACTGTTGAGAAATTGATAGTATAGCTACTGTATAGAAGTAGTAATTGTTACTGCTGTAAGTTTTAGTTGAATATTATTTATTGGAGTGTAATTATTATATTTAGCTGCTTTTTCAATTACAAGTAATTTGATAATAGCAAAAATAATGAATACTACTTTCACAGTATACATTGTAATGCAAGTATTATGAAATGTAGCATAGCTTGCTTATGTAATGTATTAGTACATTGATTTGGCTAAGATGCAATACGGACTAACGCTTGTATCAGATGCATTAAGACACGGAACTGTAAACATCTCAATAAATATTCGTGTTAACCATTATAATAGTAAATAATAATAATTAGTATACAAATTCAGTTGGCAATCAGCAACGTTCATCAAGTGACAATAGCATAAAATGATTCGAGTGTCAGATTTGTCAAAAATGGACCGGATATGCAGCAAAATATTCTAATGATAAACTAGTATATGCGACGGATTTGCTCAAAAGGCGTCGTACCAATATGTATGTATGTATTGTAAGAGGAGGGAAACAGTTGAGGGATGGTGAGTGTAGCTCAGAAAAGGGCACTGTGGCCAAGAGTCCAAATACAATCCTTTCGATACATTCTCATGATAAAGTCATAAACGCATTATTTAATTCTAATATTTCTAAAATTAAATAAGTTGTTTTCCGAAATAAGTTGTTTTCCTAAATACATAGTCATTGACAATAGTAACGCAACACCATCTCTTCCTAGGGGCGGGGGTTCTGTTTGTAGAAACGGAGACGTTGTTGTCCTAGACGTTTGGTTGGTTTCGATTTAGGTTGCGGTAAATTGGAATGGTCTTTCTGTCTTCTGGGTAACGGTTATTGAAGTGGCTTTGTTGTTGGAAGCATTTTCTCGAATAGTTGTCTTGTCTTTTATTGAAGTTCTTCTGATGCTGGTATTTACATTGGTGGTTACATCTCTGCCGTTTGTTCAGTTCCATGAAATTATTTGTTTGGGAAGGACTGCAGGAATTATCGGGAAATGGGGAGTGATTAATCATTCTCTTCATGGGTTTACTATTCCTGAAATTTGAGTGGGGTGGCGCATGACTGACGAGGCGTGAGTTAACGATGTTACGGTTGGTAGTAGAATGAAATCGATGATGTCGTGGATCAGATCCTTGTCGTGGGAAGAAACGGGGGTAATCCGGGGTAAATGGGGAATTATAAAACGTTTTGGGAATGAGGGATAGCGTTGGGGGTGGCTGAAGTCGTTTTAGTGGGGGAGTGGGAGGAGTATCAAATACAATTGACATTAGTGGGATTGGTTTTGGATTAACTTTAAGAGAATTCATAAACGGAGTTTGAGATGTTATTGATTTTTTTATACGGTGGGAGACTTCCGTGTTAACTAACTGCTTCGCCCGATGATTTCCCTTCTTCACCAGGCTATTTAGTTTTCCGATTGCCAGCCTTGATTCTGGCTTGAAGGGTATTGTACACTGTTTGAATCGAATATAGTATTGATATGATTGATTTGATGTGGGTCGTAATATTTGGTATTTGGATTGTTTGGTTGGTTAGGTTTTTAGCCAGTTGTCGAAGGAGAAGCATTGTCGTAGGGTATGGGTGTTGGTGTTGCAAAATCCGCAAGTTGAAGGTGGTTCTTGTTGAAGGAGTGGTTGGCTGAAATTTTTGGTAGATTGTGTGGTGATTGGTTGCGACACTAGTGATGGTAGGTTTGGAATTTGATAGAGCTTTGTCATGTCGATAGGATGTGCAGATGGTCCTTGTTGTAATTGTATGTTATTATTCTTTAATTCTGTTGTGACGAATTCTAGTTGTTCTTGAAATTCTTTTATAGTTCCACGGGATCCGAGTTTCGTTTTGATATTCCAGCCGAGATCATTGGGTAATCCTAGGTATAAGTATTTTAGCTTTTGTGCTTCAGACATATTGGGGTTCATACGCATGAAAATGCTTAATTTCTTGTATACATATTGTCTTCCGGTAGTTGTTGTTTCAAAAGTTGTTGAAAGGTTTTCGGTTGCTGCGAGGGCCTGATCATCTACTTCTGGGAAAGCACCTTTTAGTTTTTCTTGAAACTCTTTAAATCTCATTTGACCATTAGTAGCTGTTAGGTTGTCAAGTAATTTTCGGTTGGAAGCAATTCACCAGTGTAGTGCTTCTTCTGTTAGTAGGAACTTCATATTTTCTAATTTCCACTTGTCTGTTAATTTAAAGTGAGTACACCTTGCGTTGAGGTTTTCCAGCCATGTTGAGCACGAGGTCTCTCCGTTGTAAGTTGGGATGTTTGAAAAGATTTGATTTGGCAGGAATGCTGTCATTTCGATGTTAATATCGGTACATCCACTATTGTCTCTCCGGATCACAAACGTCAATATTTGTAGTGGTGGGTCGTTGGTAAATTCGTCCAAAGTATGATATGTAGAAATTATTGTAATATTTTACAATTCTTGTAGATCGTGGAAGGTAGTGCAGTGAAGTTTAAATATGAGTAGTCTTGGTAGTAGTATTCGCCAGGGTAAATTTGTAATTATATTAATAAACACCGTTAATATTACTTGGCAGTGAGGGTCGGAGTCTTCCGCAACTTCCACTCAAAAAATAATTCTAAGTTTATTTGATTTTAGAAAAATTTGGGCAGGGGTTTGTTCGATTTTAACACTTTTTAAAAATTATTTAAAGTTTTTCACATTTATGAAAAATTTGGGCAGGGGTCTGTTCTATTTTAACACTTTTGTGATATTAAATTTAAGTCTTTTAAATTTAAGAAAAGTTTTTGGCAGGGGTTCCCTCTTAATTGTACACTTTTGTTTGGGTAATATTGTATCAACTAGGTACGATTTTGAAGTCTAACCATTAGTCACAACCACAAAATATTTTGGGGTACGCTGTACTATCTTTGGTACGGATCTGGTACGGCTGTAAGGCCAAACCAAGAATCCAAACCACAAAAAAAGTATTATTATGGTAGAGGTGGGGGGTGAAAGTATTATTTTCTCTGGTACTGGTCTGGTAAATAACAAAATATAACCACTAGCTCTAACCAGTAAAAATATTAATAAATTGGCACGAGTCTGGTACGCTGTTTTAGCTAACCACAAACTCTAACCAGTGATGATATTATTAATTTTGGTACGAGCCTGGTGTATAAGTAAAGTAAACCACTGGACCAAACAAATGAGAAAATAGAGACCAATTTGTGTAAAATGAAGTAATTTGGTATAAGGAATTGAATAAAAAATACGTCGCCAGCTGGGGAAAACACTGTTTCTTCCCGGAGCAGGATGGGAAAAGAACACCGCACCTTGTAAGAGGAGGAAAACAGTTGAGGGATGGTGAGTGTAGCTCAGAAAAGGGCACTGTGGCCAAGAGTCCAAAAGAATACTTCCGGTCAGGTCGAATTCCAAACGAGAGTGATCCACTTTATTTTAGTGTAGTTTGTTCCTCAGTTGCAGTCAATTCTTAAGGCTATCTTTCAATACACTCTCATGATAAAGTCATAAACGCATTATTTAATTCTAATATTTCTAAAATAAAATAAGTTGTTTTCCGAAATAAGTTGTTTTCCTAAATACATAGTCATTGACAATGGTAACGCAACAGTATGTAAAGTTTTATTGATTTGAGCTTTCACTCCTTCAATATGTGTAATTTTAAGTGGGATAATTTACATTAACGTTGTAATTTTATCTAGAAAAGAGTGTAATTCTGAAGCAAATCTTTTTTTCGTGTTAATAATTAAGTAACACCAATACGTGTCAATAATCGGATATTGCGATGGAATTATATTAGATAGACAAGCAGGCCTATGATCAGATAGTAAGTGGCACTCAAGAAAAATGTTGCTCCAATTTCGGCTGGATTGTTAGCAAAATGTGCAGATGTCTGGGCGAAGGGTAACGTCATTGAAGTGGATAAGTTGTGACCCCATTCTTATTCTGATCAGATTTGCAATTTATAAGGGAGTCAGACTGTTTGTGTATTCTTCAGCATAGTCATGTAATTTGATCTGCTTGTAGAGTGGAAAGTGCGACGATTGTTTCATTTTGTTAACATCCAGTACAGTCAGTACTATTGTACACGGGCGTCATACTAATATATGTGCGCTCGTACTCATCAATTTAAGACAAAATGGGGACATATATCATAACTAACAGGCACAGAGGCAAATGAAACCATGAATTTTCAAGCACTTATTTCCTTGAAAGCCCGATGCTGTTATATGACGCAAATCCGCATTTCTGCACACAATTAACTCGACAGTTCAATACTGATCAAATCGTCGCACAATCTTTCACCATCGTTCTCACGGCTTTTCTGAACAATTCTAAACACGACCAACTAAGTTTAATAAGATTTTTTTTGAAAATCAACATAACTTGTTTGTGTATGTAGCATGCGTAATCGCAGGTTATATTACATAAGATATACATAAAACTGAGTTTAATAAGTACATAATTACACAACCGGTTTAAGCATGAGGACACCTGGGGATGTTTTCACATAAGTAAGTTGCATCGCCCATTTAAACATGCAACAGAAGATACTGGATGATATGCTGTCTTTACACAGCTTTACTAATTAGGTCAGGCATTACAAAGTGATCATATCGAAGACATTTTCACAAAGATTGTATTGATAAATTCTACCTCTGAATGATAATACATAAACATATAGATACATGTATACATATTATTTGCATGAAGTCTTCTATATAAAAGGTGAAGTTTATTGTATTTACCTCATTAGTAACACGACCACGAAAATGAGTGCGGATAAAATTATTAAAAGTGATCCCAAAACGCTGGATAAATTCCAAGGCAGTAGGTCCACAAGCATCAAAATACGATGGGGAAACGTTTTCGTTTGGGCAATTCTTCACGTTATTGGAATAGTCGGACTGGCATTACTAATTACTGGCCGAGCGCATTGGCAAACTGTGATATCATTCTTTGTCCTAGAATTTTGTACAGCAATTGGGATCACGGTAGGATCCCATAGATACTGGTCTCATAAGACTTTCAAAGCCACAAAACCTTTGAAATACTTCCTTGCTATCTTGCAAACACTGGCTTTTCAAACGTCCATCCTTAATTGGGTGCGTGATCACCGCTTGCATCATAAATACAGTGACACAGATGCGGATCCTCATAATTCCAATCGTGGATTTTTCTTTTCTCACATCGGCTGGATTCTTTGCGAACCGAGCAATTCAGTCACAGAAAAACGGAAAGAAATTGACTTGTCAGATTTAGATTCGGAGTGGGTGGTCCAATTTCAAGACAAGTATTACTACCCTTTCGGAATTACATTAGCAATTGTAATGCCGACACTCATCCCTTGGATATTTTGGAAAGAGCAAATTTACATCGCATTTGCTATTGTGATTTTCAACTTTGGCCTTGTAGCTCACCGAACGTTTCTTGTCAACAGTGCCGCACATCTGTGGGGAAACAAGCCTTACGACGCTTCCATCAAGCCATGTGATAGCTGGTATTTCGCTCTGGTAACATCTGGGGAAGGTTGGCACAACTACCATCACGTTTTCCCTTGGAACTACAAAACCGAAGAATTTGGCTGGTTTCGATACAGTCGTTCCACCGCTTTTATTGAATTTTGTGCTGCCATGGGTTTAGCGTACGATTTGAAAACAGTGAATAAGGAGCAAGTTGCTGCCAGAGCTCTGCGAACTGGAGACGGTTCAAGGATGACTTAACGCGTAATGTTGTAGGGTAATTTCAACACGTGCTGTTTTAGTTTCCACGTTTAATCAATTGTTAATTCTGAATGCTGCTCATTTAGTGATTATAAATAATGATCTTTAATAATACAATCCGAAATAACATTTTAGTAATAAACTCTTAATGTACATAATTAGTTTAGTAAAATACATAAATATTTACGATTCGCGTGATATATTCGGTGATTAGACTTCTGAGCTTCGCTGTGATTGTAATGCCATAGAAATGAGGGCTCTATTTGGTAGTTTTGTTATCTTTATTGACAACATCCGTTATTGGAAGTGCCTCTAAGCGTCCAGATGAACAGCAGAGTGCTTGCTATGTAGCACGGGATCCTGGTGAATCGTTCTTCAAGCTGTCTTACTTACCTCATTATAGTGTATAGATTAAGCTATATTATGGCTGTAAAGTGTAGTACAATAGTGCTGCATATTAGTATATTCATCGTTTTAAATTGTATTAACCATTTGATTTTCTTGATACAAATTATTGTTCCTTCAGCTCGCAACATTGTATTGCCTTCCTTGAAAAATATAATGTGTGTATTAAGCAAAAAATATAAAATACATCTTTTTCTGTACTCTCTGATCTTTACTGTCTACACTATCAATATTGAACGAATACAAATTTCCGAGTAGAATGATTATTTTACTGGTTACACTCATTCATTGTACTAGCAGTTTTGGGGCAGTGATACTCGTGCTTCGTAATTGGCAGAAACATTTGGAATACAACATATACCCTGGACAAATGTGAGATATAATTATATTGGCAAAACGTTTTGATGTAAATTAGTTTAAGAAAACAGTTTAGCAAGATTTGCAGATATATTCGGCGAAAAAACTAGAACTTTATTGAGGACATTCGCCGGTTGTAAGTGCAGAGCGAGTAAACCTTACTCATTCTTTCAAACAAACCAGAGTGGGTTAAACCTCGTCGTCGGGGATACAAGCTGGAGTAATTCATTGTCATTTTGCTGTAGTAACATAATTTTAGGTGCAACCGTTTTAGTTTACCTTTGAGAACGTTGCATAACGCCGAGTCGTTGATTCCTTTTGTAATTTGTTTTAGTTAATTTTCAAATCAAATATTTCTTTTTCATTTCCCAGAATAAATAACTACCCTGCGTGTTATTTTTCTTATATACCGAGTTCATTCTACTCTTTATTTAATCATTCAGTTTTGTTAGGTTTTTAGTTTATTTGCAATTTTATGAAGTTAATATACATTCCGCACCATACCCCGAGTTTTCCTACCCTAATAATTCACACCACTCATCCCCAGCATTGAACATTTTTACTGAAATATTTAGGCTTAGATTAGGTTTCAGGTGTAATGGTTATAGTTCATATTGATACCGAATAAACGGTAGGTACATAATTACTTTATTTTATGTCCGACCCCTAGTAAATTTACTGTAAGCATAGTCTCAAATGTAGTACGAAGTTCAATTTAACATCCCATTCAATGCATAGTTCGAAATACCGTTCAGCACTCATCTCATACATTATTAAATACGAAGTCGGGTTTACGCTCAAGTTCATTTGTCACTAACAGATCAGCATCTTGCCAAGACGCTTTAGGTCGGAACGAGTGAAAATTGTTGAATTCCAAAGCCTATAGGAACACTACCATCTTCCTGCTTTCGTTCACTTCACGAGTGTTATGTTTACATTATAAGGTGAGCAACCCCAAAAATGGCTGACAGCCAAGGAATGTATTGGCTTCGAATGCATTGGATTAAAACCAGTTTCTGACGGTCAGCATTACGTCCAGTAGAATGTAAGTCAGTTGGATTGAATTGGTTAAACCCCACCTGTGACTATTAATATAGTAGTCACCAGGCGCGTAGTCAAGGGGGTTGGAAATGGTTAATCGCCCCCCCCCATTCGGAATTAAATACTATTTTTTTTATTTGTAAACAATAAAATCACTGCAAAACTCAACATATGCAGCAACCCATGTAAATAAATGTGTATAAACATATATGCGTAAATTTTTGTTGTGTTGATCCTTGCTTAGCGGGTGATTTAAATGCATTGCGAAATCAAACAATGTTGCTTTTCCTCGTCGATTCGTCGAATTCAATCTTCAACGTCAACAAAAGGAAGTTAACGGCGACTAATGTTTTCATATTGAGAGCTTTTAGCTTCTGTAAGTTATACATGCATCGCTTCAAGGAAATTTGTAAGTTAGATAGAATTATTAAATTAGTGAAATGTATTTAATACTTCATTGTGGAAAGGTCAAACATACCTGAATATCAGCAGTTACTTTTCGAAGCAAAAACGTGTATCATAGGAGTAGGTTAGCACCAGCTGAAACGATAGAAGCGAACCCAGGTCCATCAAATCCGAATTCTCCGAAATCGAATCAAACTCAATTGAAAAACTGGTCAAAAGATTAGCAAATCTAATTTGATGGAATCGTAGAACGTGAACACTACAAACATATGAAATTCATTTTGCAAAATTTGATGCGCTTTACATTCGCTAATTGGATATCCCATTGAATATGTAATATCATGTACATATTAATGCCCCCCTTGGCCAGTTCCTGGCTACGCGCCTGGCACAGCTTGTACCAAATCTAAAGATGTTACTCCAAAACTACTTGCCTCCTTTGCTGCTACATATTCCTTTTCCCACCGTACCTTGTAAAGACGATTATTCTTAGGCATTCTGAAAATTTAATAAAGACTAGTTTTTACCGACCTTAACAACCAGAATCGAATTTTTTAAATTAAACTGATAGTATGGGCGCATGTACACGTTAGATATCATAAACTGTTATTGGTAATTGTAAGTCAACACCGTGTGTACCGGACAACTGCAGTGTCGATCATTCCTAAATGCAGCAGTTCAAAGTTGAACTATTAAAACTATGTTACTTACATTAGAAAGCATTTGGATTCATATGTACATATATGGTTCCTGTTAGCATTATGACGGACTTTATGAAAAATAGTGACAAATTTTAGTCCTTTACCCAAAAATGCTACAAAGTGATATTTTTGTCAGCAATTTTGAAATCAGGATTAATTCAAGATTATCAGGTCATCAGGCAACCCTATATCAAATCAGGACAGTCCTGATCAATTCAATACTTCTGGGCACCCGAAGGGGTGCCACAGATTGTTGCAAAGCGACGATTTGTATACAGCGGATTGCAAGTTATGCCGCCGACAAACTATACTCAAC
The DNA here is from genome assembly GCA_947179485.1 of Allacma fusca. NCBI lineage: Eukaryota > Metazoa > Arthropoda > Collembola > Symphypleona > Sminthuridae > Allacma > Allacma fusca. The sequence goes on from OX359246.1 coordinate 39,818,714, forward strand.
AGCAGGTAACACCAATCCTCTAAATTCTGATCTGAGGGTGTGAGTGGTGGTGTAACCAGCACTAGTTTGAACATTTTTACAATTTAGAGCTACAATCTGCTTCTACTATCCCAAACAGAATAGGTTTATCCTGAAAATTTTCTGAGTTCAAGTTTTTTTAATTAGCTTCATTTTTTGAAGTTTTTACTTGAGCATTTGAAAAGCACCCCGCTTGCTCAAAGGCACAATATTCAGACGTACCTCCCAAACTGTATGTAATTACATGTAATAATATCGGTTATACAACGATAACTCAATTATAACGGTACAAAATGTAATGCCATTGGATGGGGAAGTTTTATAGGAAGAGTAGAGAGATTTTAGTATTCAGACTGCATATAGATAATAGGAAGTAAAATAATAATAATTGTTACAGCGAATGAGGAATAATAATTACCGTAATTATTACTCACAATCAGGAAGAAGACTGCTCCATATACTTACTACATATATGTGTTTCTACTGGAGCTGCATATTTACTTACCTAGTTTTTCTCCCATGGATCATCTAATGATTTGGATATCTGTGGTCATTCACTTTTGGGGCTACTACTAATGAACTTGCAAAACTCTTGCTTTTTCTGGAGATAGCTGTTAAACAGTGGGAAAACTATGACAGTCATTATCCCTAAAATATTCAACTAATGAGGGTATCTTTTAATGAGTCCCCATCATATTAATGGATATAACATGTAAATAGCTGCTTTTGTGTGACACTTTTGTAATTACTTTTCAAAGGAAAACCCGTTCATATCTGAGTATGTTCTGGTAATGACTTGACTGAAACATGTGTGAAACAAATGTTGCAAAAGCGTGGCTAATGTCTTAATTATTGTTCCTGTACGAATTGAAAGTTCAAGTAAGTGTTTCCTAATCTGCATTACTTCAATTGGCACATTACTGTGGAGTGGTTGTTTTATAGATCATAATGATTTCTAGTTTATCCAGAGCGTTTCTCGTCCTCAATGCCTCGTTACCACTCCTTGTTAATTTATACGAGAGTCAATACCGGGAGGATGACAGGTTGAAAGCTTTCCCTAGGAGCCCGAAAGATTTCAATCTTCCAGTGAAAGAAACATTTGATTTTATAATCGGTACTCACAAATTTTTGAATGTTTTTGTATAGGCTAGCACATAATAAAAATCATAAGAAACATAGGAGTTTTATAAATTTAAAATTCATTTCCTACAATTAATCAAGTTGGCGCTGGGACTGCGGGATGCATCCTTGCCAGAAGGTTATCTGCAAATTACAAAGTCCTTTTGCTAGAAGCCGGAGGGGATCCCCCACCATTGGAAAATGTCCCGACGCTGGGTCAGCTGATAAAATACACCCCAGCCATTCACTGGATTTACGGGTCAACAAAGCAACAAAATGCTGCCTTAGATTCCAATGGGGTTAGTTCAAGCCATGTTTTTCCTCACAAGTTAAAACTGATTTCTAAAGCAAATCTACATATTTAGATTATCGTAGCAACAGCAGGGAAAATGATGGGCGGGAGCGGGTCTCACAATCATTGTCACTATGAGAGAGGCCATCCCCTTGATTTTGACCACTGGGCAAATATTACCGGGGACTCTAGCTGGAATTTTAAAAACATTCTCAAGTACTACCTCCGATCTGAGAATTACAAAGGTTCACACACCAATTATGGGAAGGTTGGAGGGAGAACTGAAGGTACGATCTTTTCAAATCTACATAACTCAATGAGGATAGTCTCCATATAAAGCCAAAATTAATTATTTCGTCGAGTACAAAATATTGTGGTAAATATAGTGACAGAACATTAAGATCCATTTGTAATCTATTATCAAAGCAATGATTTGTTACCATTTCAGTCGTTCACCACAAAGGGGGTTTAATGAACGTGGTGGCCTCAAATTTCACTTTCAGAGACGACTTATGGTTTTCTGCGGGTAAAGAATTGGGATACAAAGTCAAGTTGGATTCAAATGGACCTCAGCAAGAAGGTATGGTTGGTGTTCGTAAAAAGTAGGTCTTGCTGTATACAATACTACTCTACTTTATGATAGCCTCTCTTGAAACAGTATTTTCTCTAAAGGAGCAGTCATTGGTGGAAGTTATTACTGACATCTGTTACTTTTGGGGTACGCTGAGACAGTGTACTGTTATATGTGGAATCAGTAATTTTTTAGCTTCGAATATTTGAGAATAGGTTTCAGCTCCGCCGAATACAATCGAAGGAAAGGTCGACGCATGAGCACTTACGTCGCATTCGTGGAACCAATTGAAAACCGCTGGATGAACTTGACTGTTCGCAGGTATTCCGTGGTATCAGAGGTACGGAACTAAATTCTGCGTAATTGTTTTGAAAATATTTGCAAAAATTTTTTAAACAAAGTACCATGTAAATGTATGACAATGACTGTACTCTGAAATCAGGTTATTTTTGAGGGCAAGAGAGCAATCGGTGTTCAATATGAGCACCATGGGGTACCCAAAATAGTATTTGTCTCCAAAGAAGTCATTCTGAGCGCAGGCTCGTACATCTCTCCAATAATTCTGATTAGGTCGGGAGTGGGGCCAAAGAAACAAGTTACCTCGATTAATGTAATTAAGTATAAACGCTTTATATTTTTACCTTAGTTACAGGACCTAATTATTATAATTATAGGAATATTTGTTAATATAATTTACCTAATTGAATTCCCGAAAGCTGTTGTCAGTTTTTGAATATTGTTGTATAAAATACGAGTGTATCCTTGGTGAACAGAAACCATTAGTTGCGGATTTGCCCGTCGGTGAAAACTTGCAAGATCATGTGGTTGTTCCAATGCCGCCGATTGTAGTCAGAGACAAAAGCGTGTTTAAATACGCCTTAAACAATTTAAGTTTTGACGAATTCGACAACTTCATCAATAATGGAGGAGGTATACAAGTAAAAATGCTCAGATTTCTCAATGCTCATGTTTTGAAGTTCTAAAATTAAACGATTTTTTTGATTCAGGGTTTTTGTCAGCGCTGGACGCTTTTCAAGAAGCGTTTATAGCTTCGAATCGAGCTACTTTTCTTGACAATATACCTAACTGGCCCGATATTCAGCTGTATTTTGGTCAGGGTTACCATAAAAATGAAGGTATTGCTTCTGGACAGTTTTATTATGTAATAAAACTTCGGAGTGAATGACCTTGCGAATTGTCTGCCATACGTTCTGCTTAAGACGAATGAAACGGAGTAAGATTTATTTTTCTTGATTTGTTCCATCCTTTGTTTTAGATGTTTTGACCTGCAATGTACATGTAAACCGACCCTACAGCAGAGGTAAAATCTCTGTAAATACTACCTCAAGTTCTCTTGAATCCAATCTCTTGCCTCTGGTTGACTACAATTACTTCAGTGATGAAACGGATTACGATGTAGCAATAGAGGGTATGCGGTCCTACATTGTAATTATTATTAACGTCAGCAATACGCGAATTTGACAAATTAATTTCACAATTATTTTCAGGAGTTGAAGTCTGCAGGCGCGTGGTAGAACAAACTGCTGCATTTCGAAATATCGGAGCGCGTTTTGATTGGGATTCGTTACCTGTGGATTGCGGAAGTCCTCGGAAAGTGGGTTATCGAGACTACTGGAAATGTTATATTCGACATCGCTCCACTAGCAACTACCACGTGACCAGTACAAATAGTATGGGAAAGGCTGACGATCCTCATGCTGTGGTGGATTCGGAACTAAAGTGAGATTATTTTTAGCGTTTGCATACGTATGAACTGTAATAAGAATCTTTGCAGCCCAAACAGTAAGGTTGAAATAAGAATGACTCTAGAAATATTGTGACGTAATAGGGTTCGAGGAATTTCTGGACTTCGGGTAGTAGACGCATCTGTGATGCCAACTGTTACAAATGCAAACATAAATGCACCTGTTATGATGATAGCTGAGAAGGCAGCTGCGAATATTGCACGAACCTGGGCTCCGTGAATTTATTGGTAGAACTAATTCAATTGAAATAAAAGCGTGAGATAAGCTTTTAGGAAAACGTTTCTTCTAAATATCGTAATTTCACATATTTTCATCACGATGAGGCCGCAGGTTGTAAATATAGCACTCATTGTCAGGTGATGCGGTTGTCCCACGCCCCAATTAGGTTTCATTTATTGTTATTTGTAATAACTGATTGTACATAGTATTTGTGTTTCATTTCTGAAAATGTTTTGATGGGGATACCAGATGAATTGAATCATTTTCCTTTATTTAGTTCAACAGCTTGTCTTGTTTATTAATCGGCGTAAATACTTCTGTGCCAGTCTTACTCAGAAGCTGCACCAAAAACTGAGACATGTTTTAAGTTTTTAAAAATAATTCTTTAAATTTAAAAAAATGTGTAGGATTAACGAAATCTTAAAAATCATCTTTATAATTTCTTGGGCTCAAGGTTTCAATTGTAGCCGAACCCCAATATTTGTATCAAAGAAACTTCAGCCCATTTTATGGTTAATTCATTTGGTTTGTAGTGGCGTAGTTACATTTCTACCACTTATTAGAACTTTAGATTTTCATTTCAGTAATAATAGTGAATTAGTATATCCAAATCAACATATTTCTCAGTGGTTATTTAATTTTTTCTATGGGACAGTTTACCATGTCGTTCTAACCTTTTTGCGTTTTGTGGCTCTAGCTACTTCGTCAAAATTAGTTCAGTTTATGACAGCGTTATCGCATTTAAATTTGTCTCAGATTTTCACACGACACAGTAAAATCCAATTCATCTTAGTTACTTTTTGGGTAATTTTAATTTGGGTATTTAGCATTTTCCAGGGTGTCTACTACATCTCAAACGACCCGTTTCGACATCTTAATATAAATACGACATTATTTTTTGGAAATGCTCAACTGATTCATGCTTGTACCATTGTCATGACAGTTTCCGCAACACACGCAAATGTCTTTGTAATTTGGTTTATAGCACTTTTTGGGATTTGTTTAGTTGAAATCCATACAAATGTCTACACGCGGCTTGTGACTTTGTGGGAATTAACTGAGAAGCCCTTGTCACTAAATATGATTGAAAGTCACATGAACATAGTAATGCCGGAAAGAGTAGTTCCAGCAATTAAAAATTTAAAGATAGTTTGCAAATTGTACAATGATGTCGGAGGAGTGTATGTTCTTTGTACGGTAGTCAGAAACATTTTGACTTATATGGAAATCGGACACAACTGGGTTTCTAAGTCGGAGAGACCTATCTTCTGGCAAATTGAAATAAGCGTTACATTAATCTCAATGTTTATCTTAACTTACTTTGGGCACTATCTGAGAAAAAAGGTAGGTTTTTAAAATAAAATCTTATTTACAGTATTTATACAAATCATAAATATTTGTTCCCCCTCATACGTTTTATTTTTTTTTTACTTTTTTAACTTCATATATGAAGGTAAAAGGAAACCGGGAAAATTTGGTAAATGCTTACGGATATTTCATCCAAAGTCAAGAAACTGGAACTGCAAGTGCACATGTACGAGATACATTTTAATTTTGAAATAATAATACTGTAATGCAGTTTAAACGGAGAAACAAGTTCTCAAATTTTAAAGCACAAAATTAATAGCTACGTTTTAGGAACTTTTAATATTAAATATTTCTGAACAGTTGGAACGGATTACAAAATGGCTACTGGAGTGGAAATGGCGGTTTACTGCAAGAAATCTCTTTGATGTAGATTACAATATTTTTGGAGTGGTGAGTTCATCTATCCAAAATCAATTATTGAGCAATAATACATTTTCATTTATTAATATTAATATTACTACTTCCGATCTGTGCACATTTTGTAATCGGAAACACATAAACATGTGTTTCGGTTTTAAATTTTAAATTGGATTTATTGCTTTGTCATCGACGACAGGTTTGTGGTTCCGTCCTGACTTATTTTATCGTCATGTACCAGATGATGATGGGACCAAAAGAAAGGATTAGTTCCAAGTAGTTGAATGAAAACATGAACTGTAATGTAATCTACTGCGTACACATTTATTTTAGTAAATAATTATATTATAACAGGGCAATTCATGCCTGCGGGGTGTCGTTATAATGAAGTTAACATTACGTTCAAGTATTTGGGGTAAATAAACATTTACTTATTACTGCAATTTGACACAATCCCATGATATATATTTTGCGCAATATTTTCTGTATCTCAGACATATGTTTTCTTGTTATGAAAATGAAGCGGAAAGAGTATTCGTATTTTATATTTTCTTGGAAATGGATATTCGAGTCACTTTAATCAGATTACATGCAATTTTCTGATGCATTATAATGTATTTGCAACATGCACTTTACAATTATTCTCATTCAAAAAGCCACAACTCTAATTTTGACTACTATGTAAATACTGTCTTATTACATGTTAATGTTTTGACTTGCTTTACAAATTCTCGTAAGCGGTTGGCGTTTTACTAGGATCTTGGTACAGTTGTGACCTACTTTAGTATAAAGTATCGAGGGAGAAAATTAATGGGAGAAAAGGAACACTTGCTAATTAATTCTAACATACAAAAACCATTCTAGTTTTTCTTCTAATTTGTAAATACAGAGGTATTTGATTGGTTTCCCTGTGGACAAGACCAGGTATCAGTATAATAAGATTAAAGTTGGAAGAAAATCACCCTCAGGAAAGTGAGGACTAGGCACATGAGAGGAAATTCCGAAGGGTTCTGTTAACCTTTCCTCCAATGCATTTCCAACAATAACCCCAATTTGCAACGGAGAGACCTTCCAAGCACATCTTTGGAAGGACATTTCCTGCAAGGAGCGTAAAATCAATATTTAACGGCACAACTGTGCCAGCGTATTTTACTTGTTTGAGTGTGCGAAAACACCACCTCGACACTTCGCCACTAGACAGAGCTATAGAAGACCATATGAAGGACAGTGGAAATTATTATAATAGAGTATCAGAGCTTCACTCGTATTGAATTGAAGGCGACTCTAGCCGCGACGAACAGATCGCTCTGACCACTCAGCCATCACTGCTCGGCAAAGTCATTAGCTATTTTTGATGTCAATGGTCAATTTATTTAAAACTTGCTTATTGTTAGATTCGTCAAAATTATGTTATGTACACGTCATTAAGTATGTGGTAACATCATTGTAGTTGCTCAATAAATGCTAAATGTCTGACGAAAGTGGTTGGACAAATTAACTATTTATAAATAAATTTATTTATCATTTCATCATTTGGTATTACTGCATTCCATTATATAACTACTTCATGGACGAAGTGATCATTTTCTTTAAACCCGTCAATGCCAATGCCTTCCTTATTGGAGCGTCTTGGAACATACAAATTACACGTTTAGGTAATTGCTTTGTTTATCAATAGAAATATAATTTTATATTTGATATTATTTTTTGCCTGATACAAATTGAGACTTTTTAATTCCAGAGATGTTAAATACGCAAAGCATCCTCTTGTGTCGTAAATATTTTTTTCACTGCATCGAATGAGACGATCAGAAGTTGATAAAAACTTTGTAAAGTTTTAGAGAACTTTTTCCGAATCGTTCATTTTGAAAATGAATACTTTAAAAGTTTTGACCCCAATTTTCCGCATTTTCTGGTTGCAAGGTTTAATTTGTAGCAGGCATCTAGTTTTTTCATCCCGAAAAATGAATCCAATAGTTTGGATACTACATTTAAAGTTTTCCGTAATTGTCGTATTTTTACCGGTTCTGCGAATTATAGATTTTTTCATTACTTTCAGAAACTTTGGGGAGAGCATGTCTCTTGCAGACGTTCTAGTCATTTTGTCCATTAGCATAATTTTTCAACTGGAACAATTTATTCTGCGCTTAACTGCAATTTTAACGTCCTCTGAATTAATTTAGTTAGGAAATACTTCAGCGAATTATGATATTTCGGATAATTTTTCAACCAAAAGCAAATTTTTGCTCCACTTTTGTATAATATTGACTTATTCGTTGTGGATATTGAGTATTTTGTTAGGTCTGAAGTACCTTGTAAATTATTCTGAAACAGATGTCAAAACAATCATTTTCTTTCAGAACAAGTTTTTATTCATAGCTTCCCAAATTGCCGTTAGCGTAGGAATGTTGAATTTATTAACGTTTGCAAATTTCGTTATAGTATTTTTTGGAATTTATTTAGCCGAAATGCATATGATTTCATGCAAACAGCTTGCATATTTGTGGAGATTCAATGGTAATGAAGGATTTAATGGAGCTACAGTTGGTAGGACTGATTTAAGCAAAATAAGTAAGGACATCCAAAAAATTAAAAGGTACAGCAAAATATATAACCGAGTGGCTGGTAACTACGTAATATTAATCGTATTGACATGTATCCTGTGCCTGATTGATGTTGCTCGATCTGGTAAAAAAATCGGAGATATCCCCATCACAAGCTTCCTTCAGTTGATAGTTTTGGCAGGTTTACCGCTACTACCGGTGTACGTAGGGAATTACATGCGAAATGAGGTAACATATTATCTGACAATCCTTATTTTTTATTATAATAATTACACTGAAGCACGGTATTTGTTAGTGTGAATGTCTCAAAATCAAAGCATGATTTGCTCCACGTGACTTACATATGTCATATTATTGTTTCTTAAATTCGCAATCTCTGCACAAACTCCAATCCTCTTTAAACTTCAGTCTCTACTCGAAGATCGAAAAAGTTCCAAAGTGAACATGAACCAAAATCTTGCTTAAATATGTATATGACTCGAAGTGGGGGTTCTACATGGGGGATGAATATTTTTTTAAAAAAGGACGCCTACTTTTAAGTTAGGCACCTGTTTGGGGATTTATATTTTTTAAAAAAAGGACACGTACCTCGAATTGGGCTTCAATATTTACCAATTGTGTTTGGCCCAACCTGCAAAAATATTTTCCGAAGGTCGGTAGTGTTCCCTCAGGTTTGGCACGTATGTATGTATATATATCGGCAGAGACCTTTGACCAAATTGCAAAAAGCAATTTTTAATGTGCAATATTGGGCATGTACCCACAGCATATATGGTCAGAGAGTTTTACAAGTCTAATACAATAATCTCTAGGGTGAATGAATGGCCGGAGCCGGTGGAATAAATATATGATATGATAAACATATGATTATGATTGAAGAACATACGCTTGCTTTGCTGAGTAATAATGCTGACTAGAATTTATTTCATGTTCACATTTTTTCAGGTTTACGGAAGTCGAGAAATTCTTTCAAATGCCTACGGCCTTTTCATCCCGGAGAATGATCCAGACTCTTTTAATACACATGTAGGTCACTTGCCTAGTGATGGAAACAGTATTAAAGCATAGAAGTACTCTACCTAGGATCGACAGAGTTGTACAACTTATAATAATTTATCAAATTAAAATATTTGATGTATTGCAGTCCAATGTATAGTGTACAACGGTATATTATCTTGAGGGAATAATTTTGCACGTACGCACTTTCTTGGGAGATTCTGGTTGTGTATGGTTGTACAGCAAGAAAATAAACTTTAAGAGCGAATTATCACCAACACAGTATTATTATAGTTAGATTATTTCACACATTTTAACGCATTCTAACTCTCATTTATTTGTCGATTAAAGCAGTTAGAAAGAATCACAAAGTGGCTCCTGGATTGGGATTGGAAGTTCACAGCCAGAAATGTCTTCGATGTTAACTACAAAATATTTGGAGTCGTAAGTTTTCACATATAAATAGATACTTAATTTCATTTTGTTTGGGAACATTACGATAGTGTAATAACGGCTAAAGTTGTGTGCTCTTGCCAGGTACTGAGTACATTAATGACTTACTTCATTGTAATCTATCAATTATTAATGGGAGACAAGGGCAACTTGCCGACGATTTCCAGCATGAACAAATGTACTAATAGCGCAGCATGACCGAAAGCAGTTTGCCATCTTCTTCTTGAACAATTTCTTGTGTTAGTATTTTGTATTATGATACATATGTGTTTTAATAAGGGATACGAAATCTAAAATAAAATTTACCTATTTTAAAAGCGAATAATTGGAAGACTTGTTTTATTACCACATAATAATCTGATGTAATTACATACATAGCCTACTTCGATATAATAAACTTCCAGGGTTGGGAAATTTAATTGATTGACGAATAACATGAAAACTGGAATTGAATTGATGATTTGATCAGTTATAATCCCAAAACTCCAGATTGTTTTAGTGATTGACCAATTATAATCTGAAAATATCTATTTGATGAACGGATTTGTCAAATAAGTTAATCAGAATACATGCATTACATATCCAGACTGGTCCCCACAAATCCAAAAAATTGGCTTGGGTTAACGAACCAAGTCCAAGTAATTGGATTACAAATTACAAGCTTATCTCCATTTACATAGATTACAAAAAGGATGATTGTACTTGGAAGGATGGAAGGAATGCAATGTAGTCGGTTTATAGAATACAGAAACAGAGAATAGCTTGAGGAGCATACGGATTAAATTCAAAGTTCTCAAACCTAAAGGATTATTCTAATTCTAATGATATCAGCAAACAAAGCAACTTAGACACTACAAAAGGTCAGTGCAAGTTCCATTAGGAGAGCCTTACCTTCTCCACCTCGATACTGTTATTAAGTAAAATTCCAGTTTCATTTTCAATAAATAACTTGTTTAAGTGTTGTTTAGAGTCGACACAACTAGTAAAATCCAAAATTTATTTCCCACTCTTCGCACACTCTTCAGAATCTGTCTGTTTTGAATGTGTTTTTTTTCATTTTCCAACAACGAAAAATATTCTACCGGGAAAGCCGAGATGAATACCTTATTGGAAGCTTCGTCGTGAACCCGAGATAAGCTTTGGTTTTAATAAACCATTTTACAAAATGGACCACAGCGTTCGAAGTCTTTAAAGCCCGATTTTTGAACAACATAGATATATGAACACCCGCAATAAATTTTTGGGGGGATATCGCGGTCATGTATAGCTCATTCAAAAGCCATTTTATTTTTAAGTAAAATCTATTCGGATTACCAAAATTTAAAAATGGTCAGAATGCCAAATTTATTTTTTACCCTGGACCTCAGTCGCAAAATAGAAGAGCATTCGTTATTTTCTTTTACCCTGGAACTAAAACTTTTTCCCCTGGCCAAGTCAGGGTGAGCCATCCCGTAAATCCACCCCTGTTGTACCCAAGAGAGGCACTAAACTGTACCTCTCCAAAAATAGGTGCCAGGATGAATTGGGTTGCAAATCATGTTGGAAGCTATAAGTAGAAAACAAACCGAAACAATTTTCATTTTAAAATTATGCACATGAAGACGTAAATTCAGGTCTTTGCTTTCAACCATCCACAAAGTGTTTTCAGAGAGATCAGTGATTAATGGATACAGACAGTGGCTCGTTGCTGTTTCCATTCAGTGAGTATACTTCCTTTTGTAGTGCTTCCATACCCATAACTTGAAAACATTTTGAACCGATAGCTGTTCCCACAGCTTGTTTCCTGGGTACAAGTTTTATGCACGATGAAAATCATGACCTGATAAAATACTGAACCTTAATTCTGTAGATAAAAAGCAAAAATATGCTTGGCAGTTCAAACTCCCATAGGAAACAGTTACCCCGTAATACACACTGATTGTTTATCTTCTACAGGATGACTATCATCATCAGTCCCCTCCACTATAGCCAAAAAAGGGAATGACATAAAATATTTGATACGACCAGTTTGTACAAATTTAGTTACACATTTTCCAAAACTTATTTGTTTGACCTGGGTCAATATCTGAGATAACGTCAAAGTCAGTACCTTCAGAGTGACGATTTTTGATTTTCGCAGAAAATTTGTTTTAGGAAATGTTATGACGCTTATTTGTAGGAAATTTTATGGGCATACTGTATAATTATTCTGATTATAAGTTAGCAAATGAAAAGTTCGTGGAATAATTACAAAAGTTTGAGTAGAAAAGAATGTCAGGCTTTGTTCAGTGTGAAGGAAGAAAGAATTGGAGGTCGATGAGAGATAGGAGATGTGAATCTGAGTCTCTACAAGTTTGCGACAATGGGTATGAGAGTCAAAAGGAGCAAAACATGCTCTGGTAATCAAAATAGTTTCTCAGACCCGTACAGTAAGGATAAGGATAATACAGGATGATACAGGATGAGACAAGATTGAACATGTGAGTTGCTCAGGCAGGAATGGGAAAGGAAATATTATCGCATGGGACGCGCGTGACGTTTGTGCATCTATCAATGGGTTTTGCTATGCACTGTAATGTAAGGGATTTTTAATTGGGCTCAAAATATAATCCCTATACAATCTAATCAGTAGACAACAAAGAATAAATAGTATAATAAGCTTTATAAGCCGCCATATCCTACCGTTTCTATGATTTTTATAATTCCATCTCGTCATAATAAAATTCAACTTTAATCCCCAATTAGTACTACTTTACATCAAGCTAATTAGATCCGTATAAATACAATCAACAAGTATCCCGTTTGAGCAATTTTGTAAGGGATTTTTAAATGGCCTCAACATATAATCTCTATACAATCTAAACAGTCAGCAATCAATAAACTATTATAATTAGACATTCCGTGCAATAACACACAACGCTTTCTGTATTCGAACTGCACAAATCAACATGTTATACAAGTCATAATATATATAATTAGAGCTGATTGTGAGTAAACTTTGTATCATGGAAATATCATTAAATTACTATTAAATACATGAAGCCCGTCAATCATCATTAATTGAGTACCTCAATCGTTCCTGTACAAAAGATTGCAATTGTTATTTTTGCCAACTAGGCATCCCAGTCAGCTTCCCATTAAATGAGTTCGAGTATCACAAACTCTCAAACGAGATTGGAGTATCACAGGCTGATCACACACAAATCCGATACTGTCGACTCTCCCTATAACGACACCCCAACGGTATGAATTTTTGTAACGCTATAAGCGAGGTGCTGTTGTTAGGGCATGCTTATTAGGTTTGAACTAAATATTCAGATCTTCTTTTATATTTTTTTAATGAAAGATTTGCTATATAGGACTGCTCGGCTAAGTCCTTAGCTATTTTTGATGTCTATAGTCAATTTATTTAAACATGTTTAGGTTATCCAAAGTTGTATTTCCGTGTTATATGTATGTACTTTATAGTAGTTTGACAATAAATTTTTATATATTTCAGGCAAAAGTGGTTTTACAAATTATAGCTGTTTATTATTTAATTTATTTATCATTTTGTAATATTCCATGCTAATACATAACTACAGCATCGACACATTTTTCATACAATGATAATTTCCTTTAATCCCGTCAATACACTATTCCCTTCCTTATTGGAGTGGCTTGGAATACACAAATGACACGTGCAAGTAATCGCTTTAAGTCTGTAGTTACATGGTACAAATACAAATTTTGTATTTTCTGCGATGTTCAATATGGAGCGTGTCTTCTTGTGCACCAAAATCTTTTTTGTATAGCAATCAGTTGTTATACATGCTTCTTAATAGAAGCTTCTTAATTCTTCAGAATCACACATTTTGGAAATGAATATCCAAAAAAATTTAACCCCAATATTTCGCATTTTCTGGTTGCAAGGTTTAGTTTGTAGCAGACATCTAGTTCTTTCTTCCAGAAAATTGAATCCCATTGTTTGGATACTACATTTGACGTTTTCAGCATTGATCGTATTTTTACCGGTTTTGCACGGCATAGATTTTTTCATTAGTGGAATGAGCTATTTTGAGAACCAGTCTCTTGCCTACGTTTTAGTCACTGTGTCCATTAGCGGAATTTTTCAGCAGGAACAATTTATTCTACGCATAACTGCAATTCTAACGTCCTCCGAATTAATTCAGCTGGTTAATATCTCAAGAAATTATGATATTTCTGACAACTTTTCAGTCAAAAGCAAGATTTGGCTTCATTTCTGTGTAATATTTACATATTCCTTGTGGTTGTTTAATCTTTTGTTTAACCTTGATTTTCTTACTCTAAAATATCCTGACTACGATATCCCAACAATCATTTTCTTTCAGAATAAGTTTTTATATGTAGTTGCTCGAACTTTAGTTGGTGCAGGAATGTTGAATTTATTAACGTTTGCAAATTTTGTTATAGTATTTTTTGGCATTTATTTAGCCGAAATGCACAGAACTTCTTGTAAACAGCTTGCATATTTGTGGAGATTCAATGGTAATGAAGGATTTAATGGAGCTACAGTTGGTAGGACTGATTTAAGAAAAATAAGTAAGGACATCCAAAGAATTAAAAGGTACAGCAAAATATACAGCAGGCTAGCTGGTAATTATGCCATATTAATAGTATTGACGGGTATCCTGTGTCTGATTGATGTTTCTCGTTCCGTCAATCAAATCGGAAATATACCCATCTTGAGTTTTATTCAGTTGAACGTTTTGGTGGGGTTGCCCTTACTCCTGGCATACGTTGGGAATTACATGCGAAACGAGGTAACATATAGTCGCTGAAGAGGCAAAATGATCTACGTGTGCATGCCTTTGTACAGAACTTATACCATTTTGGTTCTTCAGTGACGATATTATTATCTGAGTTCACTTATCCCGTGTTATTATTGGTCCAGGCGTTGTTGTGTGTGTTAGTACAGTAAAAGTCCGTTATACGGGATTTTTGTAAATCTTTAATATTGCATCATTTGTTCAACATGACTTACATACATCTATAAGTTATCGTTGCTCGCTCAAAACCGTTGCAATCTTTCGGCGCAAATCTTCTCGTAGGGTCTCAAAGTTTACTCTTCTTATTACATAGGCTGGTCCAATTTGTAGCACGATGATGCTGATAAGTATGTGTTTGCTACGTTAAATAATAATGTTGAATATAACGTATTGACATATTTTCAGTTTGACGGAAGTCGAGAAATGCTTGCAAATGCTTTTGGCCTTTTTATCCAGGAGCACGATCCAGGCTGTTTTAATACAAATGTGAGTATTTTATTTAGTCATAAAAACGATATTGCTGTGTATAGAAATAATGTACTACGAATCCTACGTTCGGTACTACTTACAATACTTCATACATTTAAGGCATTTAACCTAGGAGGAAAGGTATCATATAAAATATAGTGTATTTTCTTCGGGGTATAAATTCTCATGTATGCGTGTATTTGGGAAAAATTCGGTGTGTGGTTGAACGGCTAGAGTAAGCTGTTCAACTAGAGTCATTCATCAATTTTGTTATATGGCTGGATTTTTCCCGACTTTTAGCGCAGTCTAATTCGAATTTATTTGCTGATTAAAGCAATTGGAAAGAATCACAAAGTGGCTCTTGGATTGGGATTGGAAGTTCACCGCCAGAAATGTCTTTGATGTAAACTACAAAATTTTTGGAGTTGTAAGAATTTACTTAAATACATATTTTTATTTTGTCTACAAATACTATGATGGTCTACTGTAATAACGGCTTAAATTGTAACTCTTGTCAGGTACTTGGTACATTAATGACCTACTTCATTGTAATTTTTCAATTATTAACGGGAGACAAGGCTAACAAGTCTACGATTTCCAGCATACACGAGTGCACGTGTAGCAACATGAACAATGACAGTTTGTCCGGTTCTTTTTGAGGATCTATTGTGCTGTTTTCTATTTATACGCTTGCGTGTTAATATGAGATACAAAATCTAAAATAAAAATTATCTATTTGTTACTATATTTGTCGGGAAAAAGAATGGGGATGATTAAGAATATAATGGGCAGTTCCTTTGGCCCGATGTATTCTCCAGGATTTGCTCATGCGGAACAACTGTAGAATGCAATGTTTTGTTCAAAATGTTATTGAGGATCTACTGGTATTTTATTCAAAGCAATATATTCATAAATACGGAAGGTATGAACGCTACTAGATGAATATTAGCCGATTGCATAACTGAGCATCAGCATCTTCACGTTTTCTACCTGCGCCTCCTGTTTGCAAAGCAAACATAGTCAAAGAGCAAAAAACGAAACGAATCGAGGCAAGATCAGATTCTAAAACCATTATTTTCGTTTGAGAAAACAGTAAATCGTCGGCGAAACTTCCTAACCGGCTATAATTTAAAATGCCTAAAATAAAAACTGGCTATAGCGCTCCCGCTCATAGATGGGCGTTTTTCTCCCCCTCTGCCTCTTTGTGTGAGGGATGGAAAATAGCCAGCTCGCACTCTCCCTCGTCATCACTCGAGCGACACGTCACGGGTTGTCCTCGTCCTCACCCTCGTGAGGGGCTACTTTTAAAATTCACCTCTCTCCCTCGCACTCATGAGGGCCCTCGTTATTTTATATTACACGTAAATAACCCCCTACAATTTCCTACAATACCTGTGCCTTCAAATAACTTTTTCACGGACACTTAGTAAAAATATGACAACTTCAATATGTGTCGACATTCTCCCCAGTTCTAGTACGGAACTTTTGGATACCTTAGAAAATTTATAAAATTTCCTACAACATAGCGTTCAAAACAAATTTTAAAAAAATTGTTGTTGAAATAAACTACTGTATTCAAAATAGTGCCCTTTATTAGTGCAGGTTTTACATAGGTATTGGGGTACAGGTACATATTATATTTCGTGGTTGACATAATTTTTAAAAATTGTAAAGAATTTACAATTTGTTTTTTGCGATTTTGTCCGGAAAATAGCGTAAAAAACAGGTTTAAAATTCTAATTCATCGGTAAAAAGTGCCTATCTTCCTTATATTTTAATTGTCGGCAAAATGGAAGACATTCAGTAGTCAAACTACAATACTTTGTTATAAAAGACATTTTTGTTGGTCTTTGACAATAATTCTTCATTATAATCGATTCAGTAGCACAGAAAATGACTAATATTGATCAAAGCTGTTTTCTACGTCTCCGGTTAATAAAGATTAGTCACAAATAGATTACATATCCTCAGACCAGTAATATTCAATAGTGGGGTCTGAAAACGGCATTAATCAAATATAAAGCCCAGGTGCCATGTTTACAAATAAAAATGACTGTCTCCCCGACATCCTATATGAAATTTTTTTCTGGAGTTTAACATGAGAAATTTAAACAAGAGGACCTTTTACTTTTAAAAATTAAAACTGGGATTTTTGCGCAGGTCCATAAACCATGTACCTAAGACGTTATGAAGTTGGTCTTGCTACACAACAATATATGCGTGATTTTCGCATAACCATTAAGGTAAGAGAAGGTCATGAGGGCTTACATGTGTACTCTGCCTCTCCCTCTTTCGTTCACACCCTATTCATAGGTCCTCTCCCTCATGTTCATGAGGGCGCCTAAAATCAACGTGTACTCGCCATCCCCCTCGCAGTTTGAGAGGGCGAGGACGAGGGAGAGGGCGAGGCATCCCTCAATCCCTCGTGAGGGTGCTCATGTATGCTCCCGCTACAAACTCTAAAGTGAAACTCAGCTAGTGCATCGCATGGGTACGGGTAGTACCTGAGTATTTGGGTACAGGTACAGGTCCAGGTCCGAAATGGGTACTCTGTTTAAGTACCCAAACTGAATGGGTACTTTATGGGTACTAGCTATATCTACCCAAATTTTGGGTACAAAGCCAGGTGTTGGGTACAGGTACAAACTTGGAATTTTTTGGGCTGTACCTGACAGGAACAGGTACAAGCTTTCGATATACCTGGACCTGACAAACTAATACCTGCAAATGTGGGTGCTTTTACAAACAGAAATCCATCTTGCGAGGAATCTAGTGTAGTATGTGGCTCTCTCTCCGACCTACAGATTTTAAAAAAATATTTTATCGCAATTTTTGAAAAAGCATACGTTTATGCAAAAGAGATGGTTGACTTAGCACAACGTGCCAGCAATAAGTTTGTGTAATTACAAATTCTACGTGTGATTCAGTAAAAATGGCGTTAAATGACATTGTGGGTATGGAGGATGACCTAGAAGTGGAAGATTTAATTGGACATGGCAATACCTCAAATGGTATAGAAGTTATAGTTCCATTAAGATATCTAGTATTGCAAAAATTATGAATTATGGCAGAATTTTGTCTAGCTTGTAACTGCTGTGAAGTAAATCATCGAATGTCATCTTGTTGAATCGTTTACAGTAATTCTTTTTAAAGTACCTGATTGGGTACATGATCGTAGGAAAATGTTTCAGGTACAGGTCCATATATTGGGCATATTTTGGGTACGGGTAAAATTCAGGTACAGGTTCGCACTACTTGCAAAATAATCAGGTCCAGGTACCAACATTTATTTAATGGGTACTTTTATTCAGGTACGGGTTTTGGTACGATTTTTGCCGGTACCCACTATTTGGGTCCGGGTTCAGGTCCAGGTACAACATTTTTGCACCCATGCGATGCACTGAACTCGGCCATAATTCCCCTGTGCTGTAGAGCATAAATCCCGGTCCGCAGAGAGGAGAGGAAGCGGGGAATTATAGCCGGTTTTCACATTTGAGATTTCAGCTTTATAGCCGTTCTTCGTTCTAAGCATTTTAAATTATAGCCGGTTAGCAAGTTTTGCCGACGAAATATGGAATAATGCCCCTGGGAATCCATCCAAAAAAAATTCAGAGGGAATCAAAGATCGAGCCTCGGTGAACAAAAATACAATTCTGAAGCTGGCTAATGAGATGTGTTGAAAAAGGTCTACTAGCTCCTTCCCAGGGCTCTGAACATGCACATGGTCTTAAGCTGACCTTGAGTTTGAAAATCCGAATTCAGAAATAAATAAAAGATGTGATCGAATCGTCCGTAATCTCGATCCACCCTCTTATTTCAACACATCAGTGGCTGCAGGAGTGTATTTATTTATTTTTAAACCCGAATAAATGCTTATCGTAGTTGGTTGTATCTTAGGTGTAACCTCGAATAGGACATTTTTCTTCAGATCTAGCGCAAACTACCTTGCATTTTTTCACGTTACTACATGGCAGAGTCGCTGTACTTGGCACACGGGTAGTAGACATTCCAAGGAAGTACCCAAATGTATTTCCTCGAGATTTTTCGGCCTGATATTTTCGGAGAATGGTTTTGGATTTTTTGAAGAATTTAAAAAAAAAACCAATTTTCGCGACATTTACTGGAAGAGTAAATTGAAGTCACCTTTGGCATATATGTAATTACATGTATGTACAGATATCACAGAATCTTCAAAACATAGATTCGAAGAGTTCGAAAACATGATGTAGTAGACATTAAACGAATTTTTGAAGTGTGTTACGCCGCAAAAATGTAATAATTCTAAAAACTGCCTATAATATAATGTCTGTGTTAGCTGTGCGGCCGTTTTAAGGAATTTCCTGGAAAATCCACCTTTTAGAAAATATTTATTAGTATTGTGTTAGACAATACGTTCAATACAAAATGTTATGCTGCAAAAACTGCAATACTACTTGTTAGCACTTCAAAGCATGAAGTATTGATAGGTATTATATTACATAACATATTACATAGTTATAAAATTAAAACTCCTAAACTTTGTTGAGAATTAGGGGTGAGTATAACGAGACAACGAGACGAGAATCTCGTTTATCTCGCTCTTTATTCATCAACGAGACAGTACGAGACATATCGCTTTATTTAACGAGAATTAGTGGTCGGATCGATTCAATTTGATTCGAATTTTTCAATTTGATTCAATTTGAAGCTTGAATTGAATCGAAAAACCGATTTTCGATTCAATTTGCCCCAAATCAATTCAATTCGATTCAATTCACTCAGTGAATCGAATTGAATCGTAAATCGAACGATTCATTTGTGAAAATACAAAATGTTCCTTATGTTACTGGAGTGTCGTATACATATTATAAAGGGTATAGTAAAAGCTACGCTAAAATAACAAACGTTGTGGTATACGTACTATTTTGACTGAATATGCGGAAAAAAAGTACCCGTGCGCAGCCCAAGCGGTTTTGATGAATTGTTTGAATTGCAATTCACATGATATGATTTGATTCAGTTCAGTACCCAAATCGAATCATTCGATTTGGTTTTGCTGCAAATCGAATCGAAATACTACTGAATCGAATTGAATCGAATCGAATCGAAAATTTCCAATTCTGAATTGAATTGGTCCGACCACTAACGAGAATATCGTTTGCAATTAAATCTTGTTGAAGCCCATATCAAACTGAAAAATGGGATGTTTTGTTATTCCATTTTGTCAATTAAGACATTTTGCAGTTCTTGGTGCTAGCTTTTATTCCGGCAGTTCTTCATTAATTCTTTTCAAGGCTTCCATGTTTTCACATTTTATGGTCCAAGCTCAAAAATAAATATTTTGCGCCTTGGGATTGTTCCAATTTGTGAATTTAATAATTTTGAATGTTATTTCACCAGAAATTGTGCAGGCTACATTTAAATTGCATATATTTCAACACAAAAACCATGTTTTTGCAATGTCTTGTTTGTCTCGTACGTTGATTACTCTCGCTACTCTCGTTCTCAAAAATATCTCGTTCTCGTATTTTTT
This sequence comes from Allacma fusca, assembly GCA_947179485.1. NCBI lineage: Eukaryota > Metazoa > Arthropoda > Collembola > Symphypleona > Sminthuridae > Allacma > Allacma fusca. The sequence goes on from OX359246.1 coordinate 39,839,186, forward strand.
TCAGAAACGAGAACGAGACAAACGAGAATTTTAAAACCAACGAGATACTCACCCCTATTGAGAATGCTTCATCATTCTCAAGTTGTAAGTGAGAGCGAGAAACCTTTCATACGCTCCAGTTTGTGAGGGTTGGCTCCCCTCACTATTTGTAATATGTGTATGAGCCCCGGCTCACAGCTCCTCCGCGAGTCGACGTTAATAAAAGTAAGTAGGTCGTTATCTGAAAAAGGAAGAGAGTGGTCGCATGGGAGCACGCTCCTTTTTATTTTCAGCATTTTTCCCGACTCCATATTATCTCGGCATTTCCCGACTTTAGAGGATTCCCGATAATTAGGTTAAGTTCGAGAGTAACCAAATAACGGTGACTCTCATTCTGGTGGAGGTGCGAGACCTTTTCTCCTCCTCATTTCGCTGAGTTTTTTCCCCCTCCCACACCCGGACTTTTCCGGCTTTTGCAGCTGACCGCGTGGCTCTCGGCTTTTGGACGTGGAACGGAGATACGAGTGCAACTTATGGGCCTCCGCTCTCGACTGTACTGTTCGGTCCTCCGGATTTCCTTGGATTTACGTAAGTAGTTCTCCTTTTCCTTAATTTAAAACTAATTATTCACTTTTGGTTTCTAGGTTTTTCTCCGGAATCACCATCGAACCCTGCTCTCATTCTTCTCATTGCGAGACTCACCGTGTGGTGCTCGGCTTCCGGCCGTCCCAGTGCACTTTAGGTTTTTTTTCCTCTCGACGGGGTTCCACTGTCAACCTTGTGCGGGTCTCCTTTCCGGAATTTCCTGGGATTACTCCCGCTGTGTTTGACTCCTTTACATCGGTGAGAATTATACGAACGTGCAGTGACCCAACGACGATTTACAGCTGTCTCATTGGCACTCCGCCCGTCCGCACGTGACGATTCTCAAGTGTTTGGAAGTCGGTCGGATCTCCGGATTTTTCTCTGCTTTGTGAGCGGCATACCTCGTGTCGAAGTGGTCCGCGGCCGCTGGATTTGTCGCCCCGACATTGCTCTGTTGGTTTATTGGGACTATACGCGGACGGAGGCTGAGGATTCACACATCTTCCGACGCCCACATTTACTCCGGATTATTCCCGGATTTCGTGCGTTATTTTTTTTTTGAAATCTTTGGTGTTACTCTTCATTCGTCACTTTGAGGTCTAGGTTTTTCCCGCCGTCTACACTTACCTTCTCTGTGCTCATCCTTTTCTAATCTCACTCCATCATGGCCGACCATGACGAGACGGAGGAGGAAAAGAAGGATCGGCTTCTCCGGTCGCGGGAGTCAGACGACAAATATCGACGCCTGGACAAATTCCGCCTGGAAGTACGCCAGTACTCCAGCCAGGAGAACCCTACATCCTTCATCGCCGCCGTGGACCACTTCGCCTCGGATCTCTTCGTGACCCATGACATGGTCATTTGGAACCTTTCCCGTCTTTTTTTAGACTCTCCGGACAGAGACGTCAGGGAGTGGTTCCAGTCTATATTCCCCAGGATCCGAATGTTCTTGGACAGAAAAACGAAGTCCTCCCAGGAAATTTGGGCCTACGTTTGTGATGAATTGAAGGAGCGGTTCGACCACGATCGTTTAAAGGCCGAGAAACAGGCCGACCTGGACGCATACCGGTATCGATCCGGCATGACTCCCCATTCCTTCGTCGCTGGCCTCCAGAAACTTTGCTGGGATCTTGATCCCCTCATGGATGAAGAGGACATCGTAGAGAAGGCCCGTGGGAAACTTCCCCTCCGGATGGAATCATTAGCAATCACTCCATCACGGAACCTTCGGGATCTGGCGAAGAACCTTAAGGGACTCCTTCAGGATCCGGAACTCAACCCCGCCATTAGGCCTGTCCCAACACAGTCCTCTGTGGACCAGGCCCCTCAACTAGGACCTGTATCCGTCCGCGCGCTGACGGTGGTCACTTGCGACTACTGCGGTCGTCAAAACCACATCATGTCTCAATGTCGGACAATGCTGCGGGATGTCACCGCGGGTAACACACAACGTCTGACTGCTGTGGTCAACGCTGGGAAACAAGGCACTCCTGAGGTCAGTCTTCCTCCACAAAATAGTTTGGTAACTAATTCTCTTTCGTTTCAGCCTCAAGTGCAACAGCAGCAGGCGGCCTTGCCAATGTCTGGTCGACAACTGCCAAATAATCACAATGGGGGATCCCGGAACCAACGTGGGAATTTCCGCCGCCAGGATCAGTTCCCTCCGAACAGTCATCCCGGTTACTACCAACCTCCGAGTAACTACCCCTGTGGCTACCCTTCTCATCCGGCAGTAACTCCTCCTCTATTTTATTGGGACGGTCAGCAGTACCGGCCTTTCCAAATGCCGGCTCCACCACAGTCGCCGCCCCAAACTGGCTCGTGGGCGCCACCGACCCCACCACAAACCGTGGGCACTGGCCCTACTCTGCCCCAATCTACCCCCAATCCGGGAAACTGCTAGGTCTGACGTGCGGGGACGTTCAGACCAAGCAGCCTCACAACATTTCCCCTCTAATTCAGCAGAGAATTAGAGAACTCAGCCTGTCAAATCAGCCTGAATCCTCTAATTCTCCTACAAACATGTCATCTCCTACGGGATTATCTCCCAACCTCAGAACTACCACGAGTGCCGAGTTCACTCCAACTCCCAATTTAATTCAAAATATATCCCCTGTGGAGAGACCCGTTCATACACCGGTCAAATCAACTACAATCATTAACTCTACGGAAGCACCCGTTCTTCTTCCAGAGTCACCTAAGACTCCTCAGAATTTAATTACAATAGCAAACGAGGTCCCCCGGCCGTCGTCTCCTTCTTCGGGTAGTGGATATTTATCAAACCCTTATATTTTGCCAAAACAATTCCTGTGCAAGCGCACACGGATGGCACTTAGGGCTATTCCCACATGCCTTGACTCCAAAAATAACACAAAGATTTTTTCTTTTTTTCCAAACCCTACGGGTCATCTCGCGCATGACTCCGAACGGGAGATAAATGCGGAGTTCACTCGCCTCTCGCACCTGGCCTATTCCAGGCAAGATAAAATTTATCAGCTACGACTAGCAGGTTATCGTGTCCGTCTGCCTGCAACAGTGGACACGGGTTCAATGATTTCAACTATGGCTTCGGCTACTGCCGCTTATTTGGAGCACAAGTTTCCCAATTCTATTGTCATCGTCCCACATGAACCCAAGTACTTCTCCACCATTTGTAAATCCATGAAAGGTTCCTTTAATCGATCTGCAATTTTGTTTTTCAGAATCGACGATGCGCCGATGTCAAAACACAATTACAGATTCGCCATTATCGAGGAGATGGACACACTCATCCTCCTCGGATCTAACTTTCATGAAAAATTCGGTTTGGACATGAATGTCCGGCGGGGATACACCCGATTTGAGGGACTCGATCCCCTGGCTGACACCACAGGTCATTCTCCAGTCTCCGTCAACGCTACTGATCATAGCCAAGTGGGTTTAGATCCTCCGATGACTGACTCCCTTGAGTCTATCCGGCGCTTGTCGGACACCTCCAAACAACATTACCAACGCCGACATAAACTGGCTGACTCTATGGCTCGACGTATTGCCCGCGGAAATCCTGCCGTTGGCGCATTCTCCAGCCGAGTATCAGTTACCTCTATTCCTACCACTTATGATTCTCGTATTTGTAGTAGTTATGTCTCTTTGTGTGAGGGCTCTTTAATTGCACGCTCTAATCTTCCAGGTCACTCAACAGCTCCCTCCACCCGATCCCATTCTTCGATGTACTCTAAGGGACCTACGGAAATTAAGCCAATGACCTGGCGACGACTGACAATTTACTCCGAGCACCCTGACTACTCCGGAGACGTCATCCTCACTTCCGACGTAAACCCGGATAAGGGATTTTTATTTACACATTCCATTTTACGATTGAGAAATGGTCAAGCTCAGATTGCGGTCGTCAACCGTAATCCTTACCCAATTTATGTCCCCTCCGTTAGGTATATAGGGAAAATCGAACCCTTTACAGGTACCGATATGAAACATAGCTCTAACCCTACTCGCTTCCCTGACCCGGAGGTAACTCCCTTCAAACTTCCTTTCAAGGAAGAGGAGGTTCACTTAGGGGCTAATCTTACCTGTCATCAGAGGTATGCCCTCCTTGGAATTATAAATTCCTATCTCCCAAATTTCGCCCGCTCTGACGACGAGTTGGGAGTGGTTCACTATCCTCCGGTAGTGATCAACACCGGGGATAGTAAACCATTCCACAAATACTCCTACCGTCTGGCCCATACCGAGCGACAAATTTTGGAGGAGCATGTTGCTCGAAATCTGAAACTAGGGGTAATTAAGCCCTGTGTTTCCCCCTATAACTCCCCAGTCATCGTGGTTTCTAAAAAACCGGACGACTCCGGAGTTGCCCAACATCGGGTTTGCGTGGACATGCGTGAGCTCAACTCTAAAGTTGAGCAAAATACATATCCCATCCCACGCATCGATGATTGCCTGGACCATCTTGCCGGCTCCCAATATTTTATTACTTTAGACGCCCTTTCCGGTTTCCTTCAAATGGAACTCTCGGAGGAAAGTAAAATTAAGACTGCTTTCTCCACCCCGAAGGGGAAATTTTGTTATAACCGACTTCCATTCGGTTACAAAAATTCCCCCGCGGAGTTTCAGGCAATGATGGATGTTATTTTGGGTGCTCTTAAAAATACTATATGTCTTATTTACATTGATGATGTCTTGATTTTTGCGAAATCCTTCGAGGAACTCCTCGTACGTTTCCGATTGGTGATGCACCGCGCTTCCTCCTTTAATTTAACATTTAAATTGAAAAAATGTTTTTTTGGGTATCAGGAATTACATTGTTTAGGACACGTGATCAGTTGGGAAGGCACCCGGCCGGACCCTGCAAAAATCCAGGCGGTCTCCAACTTTCCCAGCCCCAAGAACCTGAAGGATGTTCAGTCTTTCATCGGATTCTGTAATTATTACAGAAATTTTGTGAAGGATTTTGCCGGCAAGGCTACGGCCCTCCACGCCCTTACACGGAAGGAAGTCCCATTTCATTGTGGTCTTGAAGAGGAGGAGGCCTTCCAATCATTAAAAACTGCGATGACGTCCACTCCCGTCCTGGATTTTTTCGACCCCGAGGCCGAGATCCGTTTGGTAACCGATGCAAGTTATTACCGAATTGGTGGGGCTTGCGAACAATCCAGAGATGGTAAACTCTGGAAGCCGATTGCCTACACATCACGATTGTTAAAAGGGGCTGAATTAAATTATTCAAACCCCGAAAAGGAATGCCTTGCTATTGTTAATGCTTTTCAGGTGTTCCGCCCCTATGTTTATGGACGACGGGTCCAGGTGCGGACAGACAACGCCGCATTAACGTCCCTCTGCACGATGAAGGATCATCACTCCCGTATTGCCCGGTGGCAGCTCTTTTTGGCGCAGCAAGAGAAGAACATTATTCACGTGCCGGGAAAACCAATTCCTCACGCCGATTGTCTCTCACGCTACCCCATTCGGTCGCTTACGCTCCCAGTCCCATATTTAACTCGCCATCAAATTACGGAGGACGAACCAGTAATTCAGGCGGTCCTCGGTGGCAATGTGGAGGCTTTTGTAGAACACCAACAAAAGGACGCTGCTTTGAAAGCCGTCATAGACGATCTTAAAATTAATGGTCAAAATGATGGGCTAGCGGGTAATAAATTTTCCAAACAATTCGAACTAATTTCTGGTCTTTTGTTCCGTATAGATAACTCTTCTTGCGAGCCTTACAAACTCGTCATCCCACCGACGCTACGGGGTCCTATCCTAAAGTTGGCACATGATGACGGTTTGGACGGAGGTCACGTGGGTCTATACAAGACCTCCCAGAAGCTCTACAGACGCTATTACTGGCGTCGCATGAAAGAGGACATCTTGGAGTACATTAAAGGATGTACCACCTGCCAGGCTGGGAACCCACGAACAACCAAACCTCCCGGACATATGAAAATTGTCCCTCCTCCGGACAATGTCTTTACTCGGGTAGCCGTTGACTATGCAGGGCCCCTCATAACGTCCAGGTCAGGTAATCGTTATATTTTCGTGGCAATCGATCACACCAGTAGGTTCGCCTGGGCAGCGGCCACTCCTACGGCAACAGCGGAGGACTCCGTTCGCTTGCTCAAGAAATTGATCTTTGAGCAGATCGGCGTGGTACCCCAAATTGTCTCCGATAATGGCCCCCATTTTACGGGTAAGGTGTTTACCGATTATCTCAAAAAGAAGGGCGTCCATCACATTCGGGTAATGCCTCACCATCCCGAATCGAACGGGAATGTTGAGCGCAATAACCTGGAAATTAAAAGGTACTTGAAAAAATATGTTTCCTTTCATCGGGATGACTGGGATGAATATCTGGGGAAGGCGTGTAAGAGTCACAATATGCATGTACATGCTGTGACTCAGTACACGCCCTTCAGCCTCGTCTACGCCGTCCAACCCAAGACCCAACTAGACCTCTTAACCCCGGTTATAACTATTGATTCCCCGAACTCACCATCCCAGCTCGAAACCACTCGACGGGATCGCGTTTTTCGCGCTAACCTGAATACTACCAAGTCTCAGGAACAGCGAGCGAGAAAATTTAATATTAATCGACCTGTTAATAATTTTTCTTTAGGTCAATTGGTCTGGGTACAGGATACCACAGCCTCGGGTCTTGATCTCCGTTGGATCGGCCCTTATCAGATTGTCAAGGTACGCGGGGATACATCTTTCTCGGTGGCTTACCGGGGCAACAATCGTCGTGCCCACACCCAGAGAAACGTACACTCTCATCGGCTGAAGCCATACCTTCCTCCAGTGGCCTGGCAAGGTCAATATGACGACATCTTTGTACACAAAACTCTGACCGAGTTCCATCCACCCAAATCATCCGAGCGTACTGTTATACGGGAACCACCCCAGTATGCACCCGTTGTTAAAGACGTCATTTCCCAATACGGGGACTGCCAGGACTCTGGATGCGACTCCCCAATCCGGTCTCGTACTTTTTACAATAGTACCCGGAGCTCTGCAGGTTCAGGTAGCCCGTCAGGAGAACTAACCCACCACTCTTCGGAGGGTGAGTATTTACCTCCCCACTCAACCCATGCGACGACTGTTCGCTCTCCTGTACTAACTCGCCAGCGTTCGAGACGGCAGTCCGAAACGATTCAGACCACTCCTACTACTAATTCCGTACCTATCCTTACAGGTAATCCTACACCTGTATACAACATCACTAATTTCTATAATATGCTCGGAGGGCCGCCTAATCCTTTTTTGCAGGTGGGTGCCTCACTACCCTCGGTTACCCTCAACCCACCGTTTCCAAACACTGTTGTTGAGCGGACTGAGGAAACACACATTTCTAGCCCCACCAGGGCTCCCAGGTTAACAGACGAGTCACTACCGGTAACTTACAGTAACTCTCATTTTAGCGGTAACATGAACGGCGGTCCGGAACTGCCTCCGTCGTTAACGCCCAACTCTCCTATAAGATCTCCGACGAGATCTCCTCCTACTGTTAGAACCCGGCCTGCGCCGGCGGAGACGACGTACTACCGCTCCCCGACTGTCCCGAATGCTTGTGACCAAAATATTCTGGTTCCCCCATTTCCAGGCGCCACAGCGACAAAGTTACCGGTCAGGTCTGTAACCCCTGGCCGCATTAGTTTCAAACCAGCCAATTATATCCCACCGGTTTTTAACCGGAGTGCTGAGGAACTCTATTTTGCGGACCCAAGTCAACCGGGTCCCACTCCCACTATCACGACCAATGATTACCCATTTCCTGCGAGTATTGATTATAAAATAATACCCACAGGCCCGACTGATTGTGAAGTTGTTCTTCAACAACTCGAGCAGGTTGCACCCGTCCCTTCTGTCTGTCTTCAGCCTTTTGAATTTCCCTTCCCTGGAAATTCCCGGAGATCGCCTCCGTCACACAGTCCGGACAAGTCGTCAAACATTCTGGAGACTCTCGAGAGCTCCGAAATGTTTACGGCTTCCCATGGTATGTTAGGGCCTCCCGACGCTTCCGAGATTATACCATCTCGGGTATTTCACTCGTCCTCCCATAACTTGTCTCGGTCGCAATCAGACCAACCTACTAATCATGCTCATGGCCTCTCTTCTTTGCAGGAATCTCCAATTTCCCCTGCTGAGGACAAAAGTCCCGTCCGAAGGTCGAGCCCTAAGGAAATAACTAATCATCCTTTAATTTTTACGCCTGCAGGTCAACAGCAATTACCATTGACCCCGCCTCAAATGGACTACTCCCCGTATCGGTTGCCGCCGACTTTACGAACGGCTGTACCTCCTCCACCCTCCGAGGCTACGGAGGAAGCGACACCATCCCGCTTACACTCCGCTAGGGACTCCGTCACCCTGCGGAAGCAGAAAAAGAAATTGAGAAAACGGGGCAGACGGGCCGTCGGCACCTCATCCGACACTTCCGTTCTGGGGAACCACAAACGGCCCACTGTAAACTCCGACGCAGCTTCGGTTGCGCCATCACACGCGGGTGGTGAGGTCACCGACTTAAGTATGGGTAACACCTCTCAGCGATCATTTGCGGAGGTTGTGAAGGGTAAAGGTGATCAGTCTATTCCGAAAATTCCCAGTGTTGGGGAATTCCGGGATCCTACTTCCCGACCGGGTCATGCTATTTTAGATTTGTTTAGGTCTCCTAAGGGGACCGTTCTCACCCCATCTAAAATCCCTGTATCTAATATCTCCCTTCTCTCTCATACTCTGCCACACAAATCTTTGATTAGCGGGAATGTCACCATAGGGGACATCCCACTCGTCAATCCATTCTTGAGCCCACGGGACCCTGTATGTTCTACAGGTCTGGCTCCATTACCTATTAAAAGAACTAATTCAGGTACCTCTTTGTTTATTTCCGCAGGAATCCCTACGGACGGACCAATCGGTACTCACACTGTGCGGGACGCACAATTTCCCGGTCCAGGGGGAGGTTCGGGTGTTCCCGAAATATTATCATCGGTGCCACCGAAAAGACTGGGTGTGTCACCCATGGGACCACTTTCCAGGGAGGCCCCTGCTCCCCATCAAAAAGAAGGTGCCAAAGGTGTTGGCGGAAACACCGCCCCCAGAGGTACCGCGACCTTTGCCGGTGCCACCGGTCACTCATAGGGTCTCCATAAAGGGCCCTCATGAGGAAATTCCTCGCCCTTCCAAATTGCCAGGACTCAGGAGCACAACCCCATCAAGGAGGGTGCCACAGGAGTCAGCAATCACGGGTCAGGCTACACATACAGAACCCGAGGATTTTGGGTGGACAACAGTACCTCCAAGAAAAGCCTCAACCGCTGTAGCGAAAAAATCCTTTTCGCAAAGCCCGGGCTCATCCGACATTCGTCCTCCTGAAAGTAGGAGATATCCAAATCGAAACTGGAAGCCCCCAGAAAGGCTTCAGCCAGGCCGTAAATAATTTACAGATCATGATTCCGTGTATCGGGAACCATCTGTAGGTTATATCATTATTATTTTTTTTTATTTATATATTTTTCCTAATACCCAACCCAGCCCTAACACATGTCTCCTCCGACCTTGCCTCCAGTGCGGGACTGTGTTGGCCGTTCGCTTGCTCACGGGCCATTCCATAACGGTCCTGCTACTTAATTATGACCGCTTATGCTTAACATACAGACTATACTCCCTTGAGTCCTACGTTCTACAAAGGTACGAACGACAATAGGTCTTATATTTAGCTAGATTGAGAGGGCCGGATGCATCATACTGTGTGTATGCCCTTCTTTATACATTATTGGTTATTTTTAGCCCACGTCGGGGTCAGCCACTCCTTACACGGTGGCCGCTTTCATTTTTCCAATAAACATTATCTAAAATCTCTAAACTACCAAGCACAAGGTTCAACATACACAGGGCTCCTCTAGCCCATATACACATACCACACACGTACTACACACGTACCGTACGCGTATAATTACAATACATACATTTTATTTTATATACATACACAGCCACGTACACTCCTACGAATGGCCGGAGTCTATCCTCCAGCCTCACGTATAGGTATACCATTAATGACCCACGCCATGTAACGCGGCGTGCGGTGTCATCCTTCCCTTCATTTCGGGGGTTTATCTTTGGTGGGGCTTCTCCTTTCTTCACCTTGACCTTCACAACATTGAGTCCTGAAAGGTGTGACGGTAGGTCCGTCCATACAATTAGGGGAGAGGGAGAGGAACGACCACATTCCTTACAACAATTTAATTTTTCAATTAGCATACCTTTTTGTGGCTATCACCGCCACTAATTTACCCAAAAATACAGGAGCCCACACAAATCTCAATGGGTCCAGTCGGGAAATTCCTTTCCGCTTTCAATATACTTTACCACTTCAAACTTACAAGATAAGGCCGGTCATCAAACCTTTTGTCCGGACCATTTATCTCTAGAAATCTTAAGCCACTCACACTATTTCCTTACTTATCGTACGATATTCCTATTTGAATACTTTCCTACCAGGAAATATCCTACACGAAATATCCCTAACGACTAGTCCTCCTGGACTCCTCCGTAATTTTTGTAACTCATTCCAAACTTCCCTGAGCTACCTTGTGGTCGTCTCCAATTCTTCTCTCCACGAAAGTTAACTACTGTCACTCCGTTCCCTTCGGACTCTACTCCTTGGCTCTTTCCTGCAGCTTTTACATACAAGGTCCGACATGTAAGTGTATACTCTTTTTATTTTTATTTTTATTGCCGGTCGGTGGTAATTTTGGGGCTCCATGACCCCTGCTCCGGATACTTTTGTTATTTTAGTATTGGCCGGACTTTGCCAGATTTAATTTAAATACGAGGTTCATTCTAAGTCTCCCGTAATATTTTATATTAGTATGGCTCAACAAGTACTTTGGAGGGGCACTCCTGTCCTCCCCTCTCGGCTCTGTGATGCGATCCTCCAGCGCAAAATATTTCCTCGGATTCAAACTCATCCGTTGTATCTCACCCGAGCTAACCCACAGTGTCCCTCGGAGTGCTCCGACCTCCTTAATTCGGTCCAATATCACCTCACTAATATTTGTCCCTCCGGTCACCTCCTGCAGATCTACAGGGAGGAATGGATGGGGCTATACCTCCGGTTACTCGACACCGATTCTAACATCCGATTGGATGTCCGGGTCATGGATATTCGCGTAGATCTTCCTACCGACCCTGCCTACACAACGGCCGAAATTTTGACCGATCTCGACATTCTTCGGAATCATCTCGGAAAAGCCGGATGGCCCCGTTTTGTGGTACTGACGCGGGTTCTCACGCTGACGAAACGTGATCTTCCCGCGCTATTCTGTTTTCACTGTGCCTCTTCCAGCCACATAGAAGATAACTGCTCGACAGCACCCGCCAACGCTCTGGCAATGCACACCACGCAGGACCGCCTGTCCCGCCTTCAACATCTGGTGTTCCGGACTGAAGCGTTCCTTGCGAAAAAATCCGACTCGGCCATTCCCGGGGGTGAAATACCGTCTCTTGAGTCCACCACTAACACTCCGCCAGACCATGCGTCCACAAGTCAGCCTTCCGTTGATTTTTTTACTTTAATGGGCAACTCTACCCCTGAGGTGACTATCACCGTCCAAGGAGGCTACTCCAAAAAATTTCATCGATTAGTGCTGGTCGCCCAATCGCCAGTGCTCCACAAGAAATGATCATTTACAACACCATTGACTCACCCCGACGCTTACAACATAACCTGGCCGGAGTGCTCACCGGAATCCTTGGATTCCATCTGGGAATTTTTATATCACGGTAAAGTTTCCGTCCCCCCCACTTGTTATGATGAGACTCTTGCGCTGGTTCAGCGTTTGAACATTAAATACTTCCCTCGTCAGCGTGATCCGACGGACACTGCGCCCGACGACCCGGGTCCCATTCCGACATCAGCCGACGAGAATCCTCATCGCCATTGATAACTTTCCAAACACTACATTTTTTTTCTCTCTCTCTCTCTTTTCCCATCATCATTATATATAATTTTTTTTTGGGGAGTGAGTAATATTATTATCCAACATTTTTCGTTTTGGGTAAAGGAGGAAGGTTGCTCTATGATTTTCTCAGCCTTTTGTCCGCCATCTGGTAGGTGCCGGCTGAACCCGTTAAGAGCTAAACTCTCATTGTTTCCTTGTAATATCCCTATTAATTTCAGGCCAGTAAAACTCTGTAATGCCGACGTAATTGTATACATAATTTTGGATGGGTCCGTCTGCAGCTTACACCACCACAGTCGCTCACTTCCTTAGTTCCTTCACACGCATTACCCCAACCGACGTATTTCGGGTTCTTTAATTGTCAATTTCCGAATTCTTTTTATTACGTCCCGGCGTTGTAAGTGTGCTTCAATATATACATTTTTTCTTTATAATTAAAAGATGGTAGGGGAAGAGATTTGGATGTTTATTGGGTGTATTGTGGGTTTCAAGTGTCCGGCCTTCAGGTGACTCTCATAATTATATATATGTCATTTTTTTTGTTGTGGTTCTTTTAGGTGATGGCAGGGACTTCAAATTCCCGCTCTGTGGATCCCGGCTATGTAAATACCATGCTGACGACAGCCCGTGAGGTCCTTAATGGACTTCAGTCTGATGACATGGACTACGCCTGGGAACGACTCCGTTTCCTCCGGACGGAGATTTTCCGTTATGTACCTTCCCATCCGATACTGGCCTTCGCTGACCCGATCCGGTCACGCAGTTCCGATGTTCATATTGCTCATGCAATCATCGCCGATCTGGTCCTCTTACCTGATATCGTGTCGGATCCGGACTTCATCATCCTCGAGCATCTCACGGCCCTTGTCGACTTATTGTCACTCAATTTGGATCAGACTGTACATCAACGTCGCCGAGTGATCTCTGCGAATCTCGCGGCGAGTGCATCTCACTATGCATTTACGGAAGATGCCGGCCCTGTCACTGAAAATAAACCGGGTTCCGTCGCTGTTCCATCACCGGCTCCTGTCACTATTCCATCACCGGCTCCTGTCACTATTCCATCCCCGGCTCCTGTCACTACTCCGTCACTGTCTCCTGTAACTACTCCATCTCCGGGACCCGCTACTGCTCGCTCGAAGGAATTTACTGGCAAGCCATCTATAATTATTTTGCCTGCTCCCATCCCGCCGTTAACCCCGGTTGTTCCAAAACCATCGGCTCCGGATATTCAAAACTGGGGGGTTTGGTCCTACGACACCCGTAGGGGATTTTGCCCACCGACAGCTGACACTGTCACGCTTCAGCCGGTCTACTCTGCTTACATTTTCCGTCATGAGGACCTAGACGCGGCTTTTCCTCCGACTGGGTACCGTCAGGATGCACTATCAGCCTTTGCCGCCCCCAGTAGGGTCACGGCTATTCTGGACCCCAAAATCGCGGGGACTACGGTCCGTATGGTACGTATTTTCGGGGAAGTCCCTGCTATAAGAAAATTCCTTCACCAGCTCCGGGATCGTATTCGGGAATGTAATCATGGCCCTACTAAGCCCACCACCATCGCGCCGTTCTGGGATCTCACTGAAATAATTTACGGCTGGGACCGCCGAGCTCTCCCCAGCAGGGTATTCCGCACCACCCCGGTCTGTGGTTTTTATTCGGACACTTACGTGGTGTGCCGTGGTCAGCACTACCTTCGTGCTCACCCTGGCTGTTACCGTTGCCGGGATCCCACAGCTGCTCATCGTGGTGAGGATTGTCCTCTTTACCCGGGTCGGGACTCGGAGGATTACTTTCATCTCTTTTTGGCTCCTTGGTTGGACGTCGGTGTTGCGCCTCCCCCCGAATAATCACCGAGGGATCAAAGATTTGTTTGTGTACACTCTATGATTTGTATGCTCTGTTTATGTTTGTGTTTATAGGTCTTGAGCTCCCGACGTAAAGTTCCTATAATATTGCATTATTTTTTTTCCGATGTTTATTATTTTTGTTTTTGGGCTTGCGCCCCATAATGTGTTAATTTTTGTTTTGCCTTCCCCACATTTTTCTCTCCCCTGCTTTCACTGGGACAGTGAAAGTGGTGGTGGGGGGGAAGATGTGAGGGTTGGCTCCCCTCACTATTTGTAATATGTGTATGAGCCCCGGCTCACAGCTCCTCCGCGAGTCGACGTTAATAAAAGTAAGTAGGTCGTTATCTGAAAAAGGAAGAGAGTGGTCGCATGGGAGCACGCTCCTTTTTATTTTCAGCATTTTTCCCGACTCCATATTATCTCGGCATTTCCCGACTTTAGAGGATTCCCGATAATTAGGTTAAGTTCGAGAGTAACCAAATAACGGTGACTCTCAAGTTTAAATCCATCATCGGGACTTTCATGAATTTGAATTTATGTACGTGTGAAGTAATTCTGTATCATTTTGATGTAGTTATATTATGTTAGATATAAAAATCATGTTGAGTTTGATTTGCGAGACTCGCAGTCTTGTGTTGAGTTTTTCCTTCCGAATGTAATTATTTTTAGTCGATTGATCTTCAGATCAAAACATTCCCTTTTCATTCCCCAGATAAATAACTACTGATAACCTTCGAGTTATTGTTCTGATATTGAGTTTATTCAATATCATTCAGTTCATTGAGTTCATTCATTAATAATTGTATTATTCATCAAAAGCACAAGCATTCATTTTATTCAGTTGTTAAAATTATTTACAACATAAAACAACATTTAAAAAGTTAAACATAATAGCAAGCATAGTTGGCTATATCCAGGCGTCTGTCCAGCGTATGGACTGGTTTTTTGTAACGGTATCCTATATAGAAATTTACCAAAAACGTTTTATGATTTCTCATTGGTCGATATAAAATGTATGTACATTTTCCCAGTTACCGTGTGCAGGAAAGACTAAAGTTGGAGAGGGATGAAGAAATTAAAAGAAGCTGGTAACGACGGGCTGTGGAAAAATAATTAACCGAGTTTTCAATGGATTTGAACTGTGGAAACAATGCTACTCATGTATGTACATATACGTAACTTAGCCCTGTGGTGCTACGGGTCGGACTGGAACTATAGTTCCAATCCCGATCAACTACAGTGAATTTCCTATATAGTGGTTTCCAAGGGAGTGAAAAAATACTGCCACTATATAGAGATGCCACTATATGTTACTACGTGTTAACTATATAATATTAATGTTTACAAATAATAACTAAATAAATAAATGAATACGTGCATTTATTTTTGCAGAATATGCAAAATTATAAAGTATGCTAAGCTTCATTGAGTTTAAAATATTCAGTAACTACTTTAGATTGCCGCATACTAATAGTAATGCTGGTCGTTGCAAACTTTTCTACTGCAAGGTCTTATTTCTCATTTTAAAATAAATGTTCAATATAATTATTCAATTTGTTTTAAAAAATCAACAACGAACAAGTGAGCGAAGCTAGAAATTGCAATGCTTTGTTGTATACCTTTTAGTTTTAACTTTTAACTCAGATCCTATGACATAAATCCCGCTAATCATATAAGAGCTTCAGTATACCACACAATAATAATTGCATGGCATGTACTTAAATTTGAAAATAAATTTAACCAATCGACAAAAGCCGTACTTACCACCCGCACGTTTTATAACATTATGTTATAACTTTTATAGCCACATCTAGCTAATTTTATGCCAACTGCCATTATAATTTCGCATTCTCACTGCCATCGTAACACATAATGATGACATTATAGAGGGAATACCACTATAGTGGGTGCCACTATACCGTATACCTTTAACATTGCAAATCTCTAGGGCGGGTTTTTTGATGCCACTAAAGAGGGAATGCCATCTAAGAGGAAACCACTATATGGGAAATTCACTGTATAGTTGATCTAAACTTGAATTTTAAATTTGCCTGAAAATCTTCCCAGTTTCTGGTGTACTACAAAACATTGTAGCAAGAGATGGAACGGACAGAATTATTAGGCAGCACCCCAGCTATATACATAACAGAAATTGAGGTCAACTCCAACCGTAGCGAGAAGATGTCACTCTGATCACTCAGCCAGCACTGCTAGGCTGAATCATTAGCTTATGTTGATCAAAAGTGTCAATTTACTTGATGCATTTTGACTTAAGGAAATTCGACAAACAAAATTGTTATTTTGTGGGTGTTACACTTTCGTAATAGTTTCTCAGAAAGGCAAACATGTTTCTGATGGAGGTGGTTCGACATACAAATAAGTTGTTCCACAATTTATTGGTCAAAAAGCGATGCACAACCTTGAGCTTACTCCAATTATTATTTCGTCATTCAGCACTATTGAAATTCACATTGTATAACTTCCACAACGATTTCATTATTTTCTTTATACCCGTCAATTCTGTTGACGTCATTATAGGAATGTCTGGGAAAACAAAAATGCCACGTGTATAGGTAATCACAATAAGTATTTGCATGGCACAAAGTCACAGTTATTTGTGTGATGCAAAATTATAATCTGCGATGCTGAATACGTAACATATTCTCTTGTGTCACAATATCGTTTTCATTTCATTGCAACATACAACCAGTTGTACTTCTTTATAGAAGCCAACAGAAGTAAGCGATTCTTCAGAAGCGTACCTTTTGGAAATGAATATTCAAAAACATTTAACCCCAATCTTCCGCATTTTCTGGTTACAAGGTTTAATTTGTGATCCGGGTTTTTTATCTACAAAATTAAATCGCATAGTTTGGACACTACAATTAAATTTTTCCCTTATTGTCACGTTTTTACCGGTTATGCAGGTCTTGGATTTTTTTATTAGTGGTAATATAATCCTTTGGGACAAACAGCCCCTTGCCGCCGTATTAGTCAATTTTTTTATTCACGGCATGTATCAGCAGGACCAATTTATCTTGCGCTTAGCTGCAATTTTAACGTCCTCTGAATTAATTTATTTAGCGAATACTTCAGCAAATTATGATATTTCTGACAATTTTTCAATCAAGAGCAAAATTTTACTTCAGTTTTGCATAATACTAACCTATTCAATATGGTTTTACAGTTTTCTGTTCGGTTTAGAGTTTTTTAGAGTTTATAATAATGCATTCGACATCGAAACAATCATTTTCTTCCGAAGTCGGTCTCTCTATAAAGCATCTCAAGTTGTCGTTAGCATAGGAATGATTCATTCGTTAGCATTTGCAAACTTCGTGGTAATATTTTTTGGGATTTATTTAGTAGAAATGTATGCAATCTCTTGTAAGCAGCTGGCATTTATGTGGAGTTTGAAAGATAATAAAGGAATTATCCCTGGTGCTGGTGTTATTGAAGGAAACAGTCTTAGTAAAATAAGCCATGACATCACAAGAATTAAAAAATACAGCAAAATATATAGCCAAGTCGCTGGCAATTATGCTATTTGTGTCGCATTGACCGGCATCCTCTGCCTAATTGATGTTATTCGTTTTTGTAATCAAGACGATAAAGGTGTCTCGACGGGATTTATTCAGTATGCCTTGTTCGTGGGATTGCTCCTGCTCCTGTCGTACATTGGGAACTACATGGGAAACGAGGTAACGTATATTTTGTCTTGAAAACCCGAAAATTAAAATCAAAATTTCATTCTGCGTTAACACTACGGTCCGAGCGAGGTATTGCACTTGATTATATCCGTACAGTAGTATCTGTGCTTCTGGATTTATATCGAGTTTGTCATATCTTGGTAACATCATAAAATAGTGGGGAAACAAGATAAAAGGTCCCGATTTGTGGGATCTGTAACTCTACGCGAATTGTGAGGTACCATTGCTCATGGTGAGCACGTGCTGTGGCGTCTAGCCTGTAAAAACAAAGCCCGCGGAATTTACATTCCGTGTTTAAAAAATGTTTCCTACAATGTTCACGCACACGCACAGGATGTATCAATTTGCGTATGATGAGAATTGAGTGTGCAACTTTAATTATAAATATTTTGTGTTATGAATATAATAAAATTGCAGACGATTTTTTCAGGTTGACAAAAGTCGGGAACTACTTGCAAATGCCTACGGCGTTTTTATCCAGCAGGAAGATTTGGACTATTTCAACACAAATGTACGTATGTTGTCTTTAATGTATGAAACGGCATTACGGTGTAAAAAAAGTACCTTGAGTTCGAGGTTAAGCTGATATATAAGTTGTGGAATTAAGAATTTAATACTGCCAATGGCACGGGTAGTGCTGTAATATTGTACTCGTTTAGTTTTGTACTTTTGTATTGTTTTTGTCTTTGGTACAAAACTAAACAAACAATATCCATTTTCGAGTTACAAAACTAAAACAAAAACAAAACAGGAATTGAAAAAAACAATACAATCCAAATTGTATTGTTTCAAGGTTCTAGAGACGCTAGAAATTTACTAAAGTGATTGTTGTAATAGATTTCTAGAGCACATAGGAATTGATTTGTGTAACTGGAATCGTGAAAAAACACGTCAAAGCACAAAAACTGGGCATTGATTAATTATTGGTAGATTCGCCTACTATCGCCCATATAAAATATACACTTACATTGAGTATGTCATTCTAGTGTCATGTGACCATTAATGCGCCAATAAAGTCAATCATAGGTGATTTACTACTAGTTACTCACCAAGTTTCATTATAGGTCATGCGCCCCTTAAAACCGTAATCTGTCATGAGACTATTGGTGACCCAATAAGGTCAATTTGAGGTCACATGACCTTACTGTGTCACTAGTAGTCACATGACCTCAGATTGACCTTACTGTGTCACTAGTAGTCACATGACCTCAGATTGACCTTACTGTGTCACTAGTAGTCACATGACCTCAGATTGACCTTACTGTGTCACTAGTAGTCACATGACCTCAGATTGACCTTACTGTGTCACTAGTAGTCACATGACCTCAGATTGACCTTACTGTGTCACTAGTAGTCACATGACCTCAGATTGACCTTACTGTGTCACTAGTAGTCACATGACCTCAGATTGACCTTACTGTGTCACTAGTAGTCACATGACCTCAGATTGACCTTACTGTGTCACTAGTAGTCACATGACCTCAGATTGACCTTACTGTGTCACTAGTAGTCACATGACCTCAGATTGACCTTACTGTGTCACTAGTAGTCACATGACCTCAGATTGACCTTACTGTGTCACTAGTAGTCACATGACCTCAGATTGACCTTACTGTGTCACTAGTAGTCACATGACCTCAGATTGACCTTACTGTGTCACTAATAGTCACATGACCTCAGATTGACCTTACTGTGTCACTAATAGTCGCATGACCTCAGATTGACCTTACTGTGTCACTAATAGTCACATGACCTCAGATTGACCTTACTGTGTCACTAATAGTCACATGACCTCAGATTGACCTTACTGTGTCACTAATAGTCACATGACCTCAGATTGACCTTACTGTGTCACTAATAGTTGCATGACTTTGACTGTTACCATATTGATTATTAAAGGTTGTAACGGCTGAGGCCACTATATCAACCAATAAAACCCTATTATTATTATTATTATATTGATTATTAGACGCCACCGATAAGATGTACTAGTTGTAGGTTACATTTAATGTGGATTAGTAAGACGTCATGAAAAAGGTCACGAATTAAATCAACACTGGCTAATGACAATTCAATGGCATCAAATATGATACCAATGAATCGGTACTGATCAATAAAATTGGCTAACCGTATGGTTTAAATGTTGACCTGGATAAATCTAGTCTGTGTCTAACAAAGACAAAAGACCTAGTCTAACAAACTAACTATGCGATTTGTAAATGTAGTCCACGCATAGGGGACATTTCTACATCGATGAAATAGGTGGTAAAAGCCAACGGCTGAGCCAATTGAAAATATAGATATCAGAGCCCACGCGTCTACTCTATCCATTCTAATTTTAAGCAATGGTAGTGAATATTGTTTATGAAATTATGTTCTTCTGGAAATTACAATGTGGTTATTACAGGGATTATTCACAAATAGGTTGGTGCCACAGAATTGCACCCTTCAAAATTCGACCGTCAACAGATTCAATGCATTTTATATGGGAGATTCGTCAATGACTGGTTTTTTGATGTTTTACGTAATTTTTAAACAACTAAATTGCACAAATCAATTCCTACGTGCTCTTGAACTCAGATACAACTATCACTTTAGCAAATTTCTAGCGTCTTCTAGAACCTTAGAACAATGCAATACAGATTGTACAAAAACAAAAACAATCTGATAGAAGTACAAAACAAAAACAAAACTCGGAGTACAAAACAATATCTTAGTTGTACTACTTTTGTACTTTTCGCCAAAGTACAATACAATACTAAAAGGACAAATTACAGCACTAGGCACGGGGATAGGTGCGCAATTATCATATTCAGGGTATAATTTAGTGTATACTCTTTTTTGGCCGAATTTTGATGTGTCGACCGGAACTATCGCCTCGTCAGTCATTACATCAAAAGTTGACTGCTTTACTAAAGCTAATCAATATTATTATTACGTGGCTCAGCTATGAATTCAAGACACAATTTTAATTCTCATTGAATTACTAATCTACACAGTTGGATAGAATCACGAAGTGGCTCTTGGATTGGAATTGGAAGTTCACCGCCAGAAATGTCTTTGATGTGAACTACAAAATTTTTGGAGTTGTAAGTTTAAACCTAAATACACAGTTTCATTTTGTCTAAAAACACTATGATGATATAACTCTAAAATGGGGTACACTTTCCAGGTACTTGGTACATTAATGACTTACTTCATCGTAATTTTTCAATTATTACTGGGTGACAAGGGTAACCAGCCCGCCAATTCTCTTATATACAACTGTAGTAGTATTATGAACAATGATAGTTTCTCAGGTTCGTGTTAAGTATTTACTTTTTATTTTATAATATGAAAATAACTGTTTAGGTTTCATGTCTAACGCGTCCATATTGCCTGATTTAATAGAATGAACCAGTATAACGTACGGGAACCAGGGTGAAGCAACGCTGAAAGAAATAGCAAGAAACCAGTTGATTTTGAAGAAGACTGGACCATCCTTTTGATCTCCGAAAATTAAATGAGGTCATGTATAAACACACGCAAATACATGTAAATTTATTTTTAGACACTGGCAGCTTTCTGTTGCCGGATTTATTGTTTAATTAGATTTAATTTCTACCAATCGATAGATGCCGCGCTAGTATTTTAGTGTTTTAAATTCAACTGCATAACATTTTTAAGCTTAGTACATGCTTACCCAATACACGTTAATACATACATTTTGAAAAGTGTAATTTGCCTAATGATTATATCAAATGTGGCGAGCCCACATAGGAAACCGAAGAATAATCCAAATGTACGACATAAATGAAAGGAACTCGTTAATGTTGCGGAAACTCAGTAATCTGAAAGCAATATGATTGATAACAGGCTTTCCTCTAAAATCAAGCAATATAAATAAAGAAATATGAAGACACCTTTGACTTGATTTCCTTTTGCTTTTAAAGTCCTAAATTATTAAATTCATATCCTCATTTCCTTGTTCCAATGATGCTTTGGACTTAAGAAAATGAGTGCAATTAATGATTCGGGTAGTTGCATGATATTAATTGTAAGAAAAGTAAAACCAACTAGGGTATTATATAAATAATAATATATTGGCTTTAAGTAATGATTGTTGATTGTCGTTGTAGTATATAATACACAATAAATAATAATAATAATAATATTTAATAATAATAATGATATTTAATAATAATAATGATATTTAATAATAATAATGATATTTAATAATAATAATGATATTTAATAATAATAATATTTAATAATAATAATGATATTTAATAATAATAATGATATTTAATAATAATAATTAATAATAACAATAAAATAATTATTATAGTATAACAAAGTGATGAGAAAATGCGGTATGTGTGGCTGTATACGTGGCAGGACTACGTGGTTCGAAATGAGAGTATAAATGTACGAGAAGGACGGAATAGAAATAAAAGCCCATGATAATTATTAGTTGGGAGAAACTGCGTCAACAGCACTCAACAATTACCCAATCTCTCACAGAAAAGTTATTTTGGAAGATTCCAAAACTTTATATCTACATTAAAAAGAATTTTTATGTTGCAAGGGAATACAGATGTTAAAGTGCCATTTTAGAGTCCAGTCCGGCTACGCCTTATTGCTTTTACTCATTTGCCAAACATTCCACCATTTTGTTTAGCACTGTAGCCTTTGCCAAGCTTAGGGGGACCACCGGGAATAGATGGACCATCGTCAAAGGCATGAGCTGATTCCTAAAAATTTTAAAAGGTTTTTGAAATCCTACCATGAGTAAAGAGCAAAGTAGAGCCCTCTTAAACAATAAAAATTTATTACCTACATAACGAAAAGGAAAATAGCAGCCAAGATAGCCAAGACTTTCATGATGATGTCCTTCCTTAAAGATGAATTGTCCAGGGAAATTTAATATCAACTTGATAGCCAACGAATTGTAGACGGATACGTTAACCCGTTGACTCTATGTATTTATAAAGCTCTAACTCAACCACCCAGAAACTATTGAGGTTCATATTGTGATTTGTACTCATTTTGTATTAGATTGTGAATAATTAATAACATAATAAAACAATTGTGAATTCGTCTATAGAATAACTGTGTTAATAGCTCTGATCTAGTATTTTAATGCTGTCTCGGAACGTTAAAGGTGTACAAATAGGTACACTCCTTTAGGTAGCTTTTGTTTTCATTAGCCAACTCGAAATCAGATAAAAACAAATAATGTCTGCGCTGCTATTGGGTGAAGTTAATAATTCCTGCTTAAATGTGACGATTAAGTATTTCACATAATGCACATATTTTCCGTGGAATCTTATCGTTCAAAATAATTTTCAGTGGGAATCTTTACTATGAATAATTTGAGAAAATGAAACACTTTTTCAGAGTTAATTGTAAGTAGGGGATAGATGTGCTGATGTTATGCCAATGACATCTTGTGACAACTGACAGTAAATAATTGAGCTTCGGGAGAATTTCATGCATTTTATTCGAGAAAATAATAATAATTTTACAACACTGTGTATAGACTAATGCAATTTTTTAACATGGCAAAAATAACTGGGTAGAAATGACTTGGGGACTTATTTCAATAATACGCAGGAGATATAAGCCCTCAGGATGGGACATTGTCCTCAACACTTTCGTCTCAAGGGATCCTTTGTGTTTTTGTCCCCCGATATTTACACAGGATTAAGATTTAATTAAGTATTTACTTGATGCTACTAAACAACAGGCCTTCTGGGTTGGACACTGCCCCTCCTCTTTTGTCCCAAGAAGGAATACCCTTATCTATGTATTTGCTCCCTCTCGAATTTTATTTCGGATTAAAAGATTATCCCAGTGTTTACTTCACATTGAAAGTATCAAATTATTATTATTATCATCTTTATTAGAAAGTGTCAAGGATGTCAACATAAATGCTGGTTTTCACTCCATACACACATGAGTTTCAATTCAGTATTCAAAATCAGCCAATGGAACAAAATAGTCAATTATTACCAGGTTACACCAGATCAAGTTTCATTGTATTCACTACGCTTAACAAGAATGTGCTTAATTAGCATTTTGTCAAATACAGCATACAAACACTCGCGGAGACGTAAGCTACTAGGGAGTTCATTGAATATTTTAACACAATGAAATAGTACATTTTTGGAGGCAACACTACCTTTACATAATGGGTGGAAAATAACAATATCAGAAGAACAGCGAAGACGTGATAGAATTGTTTTGAATAGGAAAACACCATTTAAATAATTCACACAATGGCCAAAATGCGACACTGAAAAAACAAATCTGCAACCATAATAGTTAATACGCTCATTTACATGTACATTGAAGGTTTCGTATAAATAAGAGAGGGGGCAAAGTGATTTAGGCCTACGCTTATTGTTAGGGGTATATAATAAAATCAAGAACTTATCTATTTTAAGTTGCAGTAGCTCTAATCTGGATTTACAGACGCTGCACCAAATAAGGAGACAATAATCAATATGTGTAAATACAAACGAGTTGATGACCTGACGAAGAGTTTTTTCACAGAGGCTTCGTTTTGCTCTCAGGATAGCACCCATGGATTTCGTAACTTTTGAACATACATAGTCAAAATGATCATGAAAGTTTAGTTTATCATCAATATGTACACCAAGATATTTAAAACTCCAAACCCTAGTTATCTCAGTATTGTAAATATGTAGACGGCATTCAGTTTCAGGGTTTGCCCGGGCCTTATTATATATTACATACATTGTTTTATCAACATTTATACGAAGGGAATTTTCCTCCAGCCATATACTTACTTTGCTTAGCCAGGTTTGCATGCCAGCAAAAAGTCTATCAAGGCAAACATTGTACATAAATAGTACCAGATCATCAGCATATGCAACATAATCTAGTGCTAAACAAGTACTTATATCCGAGAAAAACATTATAAACAAAAGCGATCCCAAGATAGAGCCCTGCGGAACACCATTGAGGTCATTATAAGCCTTGGACGACATATTATTTACAGATATTTTGAATTTTCTTGCATGCAGGTAATCAGCTAATAGCCTTAATATTAGAATATCACATTTAAAATTGGATTCTAATTTACGTAATAATAATATGCGCGATACAGAGTCAAAAGCCTTCCGTAGATCCACGAACACAGCAAGGACCTTAACAAGTGGCATACCCAGATAAGAACAAATTTTATGCAAAAATACAAAAACCGCAGTAAAGCACGAGCGTCCACGTCGGAAACCATGCTGGTTTTCATCTATGAGATGTCCATACTGCTTAATGAGTCTACGATAAATTATTCTCTCAAGTAGTTTGTTTTGGAACGGGAGGGAGTGAATAGGACGATAAGAGTCAGCATTATGTCGACTGCATTTACCTTTATATACAGGGGTTACAGTTGCTGTTTTAAAATAAGTCGGAAGGGTACCTTGCAATAATATAAGATTAAATAGTAGGAGTACAGGAGTCATAATTGAAGCCCCTGCAAATACTTTGTAGCTAATAGCATCCTGTCTACTGCACTAGACCCCCAAACGCATTCCAAACCTCAGTATTATCAATTTCAACAAAGTTACTAACCAAAGGTAATGAGTCTTTAAACAAAGATATGTCACTGTCATCATAGGAGCAAGGTACCATAAAAGATTCAGCAAGTAAATCACAAATATCTGGGGTGTTACCTACATATTTACAATTGGTTGGACCTATATACAGTTTATCAATATTTAAATAGGACTTCCGTGGATACCGAGTACAGAATCAATAACATTCCAGACACGTTTAGGATTATGTTCATTTTTACTTAGGTCGTTACGAAAGTAATTACGCTTTGCAACATATATTTCTCGTTTCACCACAGCACGTAGTCTTATATATTCAGCCCAGTGTATAGAGTCATTATACAGAATTGCTGTCTGTTTATACGAATCTCTCCTTTTGATACACTCACGAATATTCTTACTAACCCACGATTTAGAGGATGCCTTTATGCGAATACGCTTCATAGGTAACAACTCATCAAGCATAATACTGATCGTTGTACTTATAACATTATAAGGAAATACTTTTTGTCTGCCAGAATTGTATTTGTACATTCATGTTTTTTGTAATACAGGATTTTGCTCATGTGTATTTTATTAAATGAAAATTATGCAATTATTTCGTTATTATTTGCGCATAATCTAATTGACTTGAACATATAGGATGGCTTATTTTATTTAGTCCCATTCTATCAAATAAGGGAATTAACCATGAGATATTTAATGGTTCGATCTGAGCAATTTCAATAATTATTGCAGATTCAATAAAAAATCTCATTAGCTCAGGTTAATGATTGTCATGACCGTGGTAACATATTTTGACGTCGGTGTTTTAAACCTTATACTTCATTTTTGTAAGATACCCTTAGGTTATAAACATTTAGGTAGAGAATTATGCCCATATACCTAACTAGAAATTAAGATGGAAAGAAATAAATTTTCAGGAGCAGTATTAACGGCGTTTTGCGGAATTTTATCATGCAAGATTTGGACGCTATGAAGTATATGCATACATTATTGTATCTGATCATCTAAAGTCAAACTTAAAACACTATTTTTAGACAATTGTATTGAATGTCGTTCATAATTTGTAGTTAATTCAAAATTCGTAAGAATGCTCTCACTTTCGTTCTCATTCTTTTCATGACTAAACGATTTATACTGAAAAAAATTACTGAAGAAAATTTACTGCAAATGTGGGTGAGTACAAAATGTCAAGGGTTATTTCATAATGAGGATTCGAGGGGCAAGCTCACGCTGTCCTTGTATAATTACATGCATATGTATGTAAGTTTTGAAGCTTTGCCCCCCCCCACCCCGACATTTCCTGACGCTGATTCGCTCCTGATAATACATACAATTATTACAGTATGGAAGTCTGAAAAATATTGGCAAACACCTCGTATGACAGCAATGTAAAATCCGGCGCCAATATAATTAATAGCAAAATCACTACTAAACACTAGTTGTTAAATATCTGTACTGCTACACGGTATAACAAAATGCACATGCAAGATCTCAAATAAATTTGGAGTGAAGGCATAAACTTAAAATTCTAATTTGCAAGAGTCTCAATTTGAGTGCAATTGGAGTCACATATACTTGTTTTATTATTTTACTAATCTCGGAGCGCAGATAATTTATTTAAGTAAGCAAAAATACTTCAGTACGGTAAAGCATTATAATGCAATTTGTTTAAATCTCACTAAAATTCACAGTATAGGAGTAGGAACTGATTTCATATGTATGACCGATACAGACTGTGGTAAAGACGTGTTGCGCGGGTGAAAATTCGGGTTGGAACGCCCGTGCGGGTTATGGGCGGGTTCAAGCTGAAAGTTTTTTGTTGTTGTAAGCTGCAGGTCGAGTCGGTTGGTTATCCTATTTTAACGGGCTGGTGTGGGTCGTGTACATAATGAACCTGATTGTTCGTTCAATGTACAATGAAGTACAACTTTGATTAGTTTATTGTTTTGGCGTTTTGATAGTCGTACAAGTACTCAAGCATTAGAAAGTATTACTAGCCTATTCAAAATAATAACACAAAAACAATAAATATCTAAAGTTCTGGATGTCAAAAAAAGAATGCTCCCTTCCCCTCATACGGGGCAAAAGTATTCAGTTTCCTCATGTTTTTACGATTCTTTTTTCAGATCTTTCAAAGGTGGGTTTGAATTACACGTTAAAAATTCCGGTTACGGTGGAAACAAGATTAAGGCAAAATAATAATTTTGGCGAAATAACTAGATTTTTTTCTAATTTCGAGGGGAACCATTTGTGTCAAATATTGCGCGAGTATAAACCTGATATGTATATTAAAATGTCAATACAACGGTATAAAATTCTATTAATTGTGTAATCCTTGACCTGACAGGGGCAGGCAGCAGTGAAAATATTACCCATAGTAATTTTTGAAAATGTGTTCTATTAAATGAAAATGTCTTGTGTGCCGTTGCTAGTGCTGCGCTCGGGTCAAGTATTTATAAAGATCCGACCACGAACTTGACTTGACCCCGACTTCTCAAGTACGTATTTCAAGATAACCCGAACTTGACACTTTCAGTTCAAGTAATACTTGAATGGAACAAGTTCGGGTTTTCAAGTAATTCTCAGATTACTTGACCATGATTTTATACGCGCGTTTCGGGTCCAATGTTAACTTGACATGACCATGACCCGAACTTGACCATGAACTTGAACTTTCAAGTACAAGAAATCTGATTTGTACGACACCAAAATACTTAAATTTTATTGGAGAAAAATTTATATTTGTGAAATGTGTACGTGAACATACTTCTACTTCGTTTCTAACACACTAGGTTTCACCCAGGTAGCTGGCGATTTTTTTTTGTCAGTTGGCCAACATTTTTTAACTTTTGGGCAAACGTTTTTTCCGATACACCGGTAGTTGGCCAAAATGTTCGGAGTTGGGCAAATGATTTTATGCTGTACAGGTAGTTGGTCAGACATTTTTGTCATTTGATCAAAAATGTTTGACAGTTGGGCAAACCCTTTTTGGATACATAGGTAGTTAGCCAAAAATGTTCGGAGTTGGTCC
The DNA here is from genome assembly GCA_947179485.1 of Allacma fusca. Lineage (NCBI taxonomy): Eukaryota > Metazoa > Arthropoda > Collembola > Symphypleona > Sminthuridae > Allacma > Allacma fusca. The sequence continues at coordinate 39,867,356 of OX359246.1, forward strand.
AGTGTTTTTATACTGCTAAGGTAGTTTGCCGAAAATGTTTGGTAGTTGCGCAATACATTTTTTCGCTACCCAGATAGTTGGCCAAAAACGTTTGGTAGTTGGGCAAAAAATGTTCACGCTACTCAGGTAGTTGGCCAAGAATGTTTGGTAGTTGGGCAAAAAATTTTTTCGGTACCCAGTTAGTTGGCCAAAACCTTTTGGTAGTTGGGCAAAAAATCTTCACGCTACTCAGGTAGTTGGCCAAAAATTTTGGTAGTTGGGTAAATTTTTTTTTCGATACCCAGGTAGTTGACCAAAAACTTTTGGTAGTTGGCAAATTTTTTTTTCGATACCCAGGTATTTGGGCAAAAACTTTTGGCTGGTTGTTGGCCATCTTACCCCGTCGGGTTAGTTTACCATTTATTGTAGTCATGATCGCTGACCATTTGGAAGGTTTTCCACACCCGCTCTGGTTTCGAGTAGCCGGTGTGTCTGGTGTCTCAGTTGACATTTTCGGTAACACAGAACTCCTTTCAGGTTTTGTTGACATATACTATTGTAAAAATGGGTATACATTTTTAAATCAATTTCTACGGAGCCGAGCCATATGAGTGTTGAGTATTGTTTTGTGTTTACACACGGAACAAGTTAACTAAGGCCTCTTAAAATGATGCACTAAAATTCCGCTTTAAGTTTTATTTAGTATAGTGAATCGTAAGTGAATTGAAAACTCCATCAGCCATGGAGACTTGCGCAAACATGATTACTTGAACTTGTACACGAAAAACTCAAGTTCGTGGTCAAGGGAGTTACGAGAAAACTCCGCCGGGGATTTTTACGCGGAGTTATTTACGCAGAGAAAACTCCGCGGGAGATTATTACGCCCGGGTGGAGATTATTACGCGGAGATTCCTACGCGGAGAAAATTCCGCCGGAGATTTTTACGCCACTTGAGATAAATTTTCGCGGAGAAAATTCCTTCGAAGATTATTAATATTTTCAGTAGAATATTGTGAAACACTACCAGTACGAATTGCGCCAGTGAATTCTTTAAATTCATAATGCCAAAAATAATGATTAGGTACCACTATAAATAAATGTTATGAAGATGAGATGGTCAAAGATGAGATGACTTAAACAAATTAAATTTCAGCCCAGGGTTGCATTTATTGACTCGTTACTTTCTATACATATTGTCACTGATTAACGCCAATCAATAAAGGGGGTACAACGCTGACAAATGCATGAAACCCGCATAGCAGATTCTTAATAAATAAAATTCTTTGCCACTCTTCCAAGCAGCATAATTCACAATGTCTTCCTCTAGTGCTTTATGGATGCTGTCATTATGCGTTAATGTTAATGTTTGTTACCAAGTGCATTTTATGACTACTGTTTTGAAAAAAACACTTCTACAAGAATAAAATTCATGTGTTACAGATAATAATTACCCGCGTAAAACTATCCTGCGGAATTTTCTCTCACTAGACATTTCAGATTTTGCTAGCACAATTTGTACTGGCAGTGTCTCACAATATTGTTATGTATTTTATTACCCGGTTATTGATGTTGTGTGGGTAATAGTAACGTAGCCTAGGTTCGGGTGTTCCATCCCCTGAATTCCTGGAATCCGATGTTGTTGGAAACGCATGAATAAATGGAACTATTGATTCTGTTGTGTAGGTCTAAAACTGTCTGATTTATTTGGCCGAATAATGTTTCTAAACTGATACAATTTACACTGAACAATTAACATTTAACACAAAATAGAATTTGAAGTCTAAATCTCTTCTTCCATGAAATCTCCGATTTCATGTCGCCCCGTCTGCTACCTTTTGAGCTCCATCCCGGAGGGAATGGACTCTAGGTGCGGCTCCTCTTGATGTTGCTTACTTGAAGTCGAGATTAGAACTTGTACTTAATCTACGTGTCTTAATCTAAATCTAATCTTATCCTATTCTTAGTTTATTGTTTATTAAATAATCTGAATCATTTCCTTATAATTATGTTATGTTAGCGTTTGGCGTCACGTAGCCTCTGTTTACGACCTTCCAAACTATTTGCTGACTTAGCTTATGCTTATTCTACTCTATTTATAATATATCCGTAACATTCCTCTTCTGGGTAATTGTCGTCCTCGACAATGTCATCTGTCGAAGTTCAAGTTCATATTATTTGTAATTATACTAATTTTTATTTTTGTTACCATACTTTGTAGCTTAATCTTGGTCGTAATGATACTGGTTGGTCTTTGTAGCATGGTCGTAATGGTATTCATGGGCATTCTTATTGTTAAGGCATTGCATACAATTTTTATACATGTTCATCATCTTATGTGTATATACTTTGTAATGCTGTACAATATTTGATGGTGTTATTGTTTGTATATTGTTTTGAAAGTTCTTATAATCTTAGATCTTAGAATCGTTGCACAACAAAATATAGGTGTTACCTTTACAATTTGCTTATACAATATTTACATGGAATACATCGTTATTTACATCATCATTTAACTTGATTTCTATTGTTATTTATCGTATCTAAGATTAGAAACATCGTAGCAGAATTGAAAATTTTGTACACATGTTTTGAAAAGAATTGTTTGTAAAAACTGTCTTGACTGCTCTCCAAACATATGAGGAAAGATCAGCAAAGATTACTTGAAGGCAGATATGAAACTATTGACTCTTGTTTCTATTCTCCTTTGATTTCTAAATTTTCTCTGATATTGAATACTAGTTGTTGAAACATTGTGACTACTGTCAGTTACTCATATTACTAGGGTAGTGGCCTAATGTATTTTTAAAGGTGTATTTTAATTATTAAGCTTGTAAAATCCCGTGAGTTTCCTTGTGAAACAAATTAACATGTCACAGACAAATCGTTGTAGGGAAATTTTGTCAAAAATTTGTGATTTTTCGAATCTTTGTTAAGATCAAAAGAGACGGTTTTTGAGCGTTGAAGTCGCTCCCTGAGTTGTTTTTCGGTGTTTAGATTAGGAATTATGTCCTTCTCATGCACAACTGTTGGCAATTTCACCAAATGTGAAAACATCGTGCTCCATGAAGTTCTGTAAGAGGTTCTTACGGCTCCATAAGACATAAAATCATATTGTACCGTGAACTATTTCCTCAATTGAGATAGAAATGTATTTTGGCGATAATCATAAATATATATATATACCTTGATCTGTAAAAAATCCTATTTGATGAAACGTGTCGAATTTGTAAGTTAATTTTAGTCTTCTAAAAAGAAAAGGAATTGCATAAAAAATCCAAACATATCGACATCCGATACCATTTTATCAGTGATCTGAGTCTTCAGAATTGTGTTTTCTTAATACCTTTCGTCTTGCGAAACTATGGAATTTATCATATCTAATACGACGTTTGATCTTTTAAGATTTAAAACTGATCCTTTTTACTGGATGTTGAATTTAATCATCGTATATAAACGAAGTGAATTTAATGATTCCGTAAATCGTTGGAATCCATTACCGAAACTGTAAGAACTAACTTTTCTAACGATAACTATTGTCATTTCTGATGTGTATAAAATTGTAAAAAGATGTTAACACTGTTTGCAATGTAGATCTTAACTGCCTTCAAACTCGCAATTTAAAATACGAAACTGCTCTAGCCTATGTGGATGACATATTAATCATGTCAAGCAATGTTTCTATTACGGTAATTTTCTTACTTTTTATATTTTTATTAACAGTTCCTCCTACCTGTTCGTGGTATGTATTTTTGTTTATTTTTCTGATCCCTATAGGATATCTATTGCTCCTCAGATCCTTCTGATCTGGGCACATTCATGTCAACTTTCATTTGAAATGCGATACAATTTGCAAGTAAATAATTTATAAATGAACCTGTATTACAGAAATTCTTTTGGAAGAATCTATCCTTTAGACTTTCGTTTTACTTAATCTGTTTTCTAGGTACCTAAAATATTAGCACGTCTAGCTAAATAGATTTTTGTTAAACTGAAGCTAAAAGGTAAACTGATCCTGATCGTAGAGAACTTGCTTATACAGGGTTCTGATTTTTGCTGGAAATTTTGGTATCCCGCTCATCCCAAACGATGAGTAGGTTAGAAATTTAATTTTTATCCTTCTCATATGGAGTTAAATGACCTAATAAATCACAAGGCATTACAATCATCACTCATTGGCTGTTGAGTAAACAAGCCTCAAGGAATTATGATATTGCCTAAAATTTTGTTAGAACTGAACCTTATCTTGAAACATTTTTTTTTTTTTTTTTTTTTTTTTTTTTGTCTCGTTAACAAATCAGTCTGTATTTTCAAAACATAGCCTGACTTGATAGTGTTGATGTCTAATAAAAACCTAATCACTGGAATCAATGGGGTGAAAAGGAAATTGGAAAGAAAATGGATAATGAATCCATCGAGACACGAAAGATATTTTGATTTGAATCACAATCTTTAGACTTTTCTTCCTTTTACTCCTATTGGGGATCTGCCTCTTTAACTAAGTTGAACTTTTCGTTCGTTATGTGAACTTTTATTATTTTCATTTCATTTTTATATATTTTTGTTGTATATGAACTTGATTTTCTGTGTTTTCTCTTCCTAACCTTATCCTACTTATAACTACTTATTCTATCATTTTTCTAATACTATCTTATAATTAAGAAATATTTTTAATTCTTTTTCCATACAATTTTATGGTTTTGCATATTTTTCTTCGTTGTTTTCTTTCTTGCGTTGGTCCTTCCCGGTTGGGTCGGTGTTATAGTTGTACGGTTGCTCTGGTTGTGTGTCGGCTGGGCTGCTGTTGTGTATTGGGCCGCACTATTCTGCATCCGACTAACTGTTCTATAGAATTTTGGACTAATGCCTGCGTGTCTGCAACATTGTCTAATTCTTTCCTCGGTGTTTGTTGATTTGATTTCTTTTTCTGCATTCGAATTCGGTACAGTATTACTGTGAATATAAATATCACTACTGTGGTAATACAACCGAATGAACTAATAATGACTACGGTGTAATCCGTGTCTGATGTTGGAACCTCATTGGATTTCCAATCTATTTCGTTGAATTGTTCCATCCATGGTGGTCTGTTATCCCTCAGCATCGTGGGCTGTTGGTTTTGTATGAATTGTTGTTGAGGTTGTAGTAGAGCCATTTGTTGATTCCTCTCCATGATTCTCTGGGCTTCTACGTTTGGGTCGTTCGGGTCATACTGCACTATGGCTAGTTTCCCGTCCTCCTTGTGGTGTAGTATGTGTACTGTTGGGTCCTTTTGTGATAGCACTGATGCTGTGATAGCTCCGCTTCCGACGGTTATGGCTGGTACCATGTAATTTGCGAACCATTTTCCGACTTGAGTTCCTAGGGTTGCCATCAGTGGTCCTCCCCATGGTTCTGGACTTGGTTGTGCTATCGGCCTGGTTTCGGAAACGTCCATTGCAATTAGAATTATTGCAAGGTTCAAAAGATTTTGGCACTTCATTTTCACTGTGTGAAAAAAAACTTTGTGTGACTGTTCCTTATCCTTTAGTGGTCTCTAGTATTTGAACTCTCCGTGGGTGTTGAGGTTATAATGAGTACTCTGGTTTAAGAGTCTCTTATTTATATCATTATATTGTTTATGTTTTCATCTTCCGATTGCGAAAGAGAATTCTTTTCGTAATTCCGATGTTGTAATCCGTATGTCCCACTTCCGGTGACATAATCTTTTGTTAGTATTTCTATCCTATGAACTCTATAAAATGTGTTAGTAGGTAAGTTGTTTTTGTTTTGTTTTCTATTTTGTATTTTATTTTTGTTTGTTTTTTCTTTTCTAACTATTCTGTTATGGTGATCATTATGTAACATCCGCCGTAATCCCGATGGTTGATGCTGCATAAGATCTTAAAAATGTTTTATCGTAGATCCTCTCTTGCGAAATAATCTACACTTTACATTCCCTTCGGGAATTTCTTCCGTCATCAGGTAATTTGGCTTCTGCTTTTCCCCGCTAGTTCTCTTTCTCTTTATACCATGACCTGGATGGAATGGTCAGGTTATTATCCTCTGTGACGTTTTTAATCGTCTTCCTCGGACGGCCCTCTGAGGGTGCCTGTCTCCTCCTCTCCTTCCGCTAGTGTTCGGAATGATATGATTGCGAATCTGTTCTCGGATAAAATCTCCGGGTCCCATCTTGCCCGTTCTGATCTTTCCCATAACTGATCCATTAGCCTTCTATGCTCCACAGGGTTTGTTATGGAAAGATAGCTGGTTCTTTGTTGTGTCACTGGGTCTCTCCTAAGTTCTTCCTGTAAAAAATCATGTCCGAGGTCTCGAAAAACTATTTCGATTCCTGTTCGACCTCTGAGGGTTCGTATGAGATTTATTATATCGGGTTCATCTGGTCTTCCATCAATGACAACTGATCGCCATTGGGGTGTTTGGAATCGATCTATAGCGCTTGGTACCATATGTATTGGTGTTATTCCTGGTCGTCTTTCATTTCTTGGTGATAAATGATATGGTTTGTAACTTGGTCCGTCTCCACGGTTGCTAATTTGCTCCCGAATCCTGTGAAAATGTTCTCTTTGCCAGATTCGTATCGTGACAAGTTCGTTTAGGTCTCTAAAAGAACCTGTTCTCCGGGGTTGTCTTAGGGTGGCTACTCCTCCTTTTAGTTTTCTAGCGTATAGGGTAGTTGGCTTTTGGCCTTCCCCTGCTAGTTTCATTGCGAATATCCAGTCTTCCCATTGTCCTAGTTCTTCTTCTATGTCGTCTATTGGATTGGGTTGACTTCTGCCGCTTTGGTTCATCGCTCCAAATTGTCGCCACTCCTGAATTGCCTCGTCCTGATGATAAAGAGTTATGAGCCTTTCGGTCATACTCGCGAATTCTTGAAAACTTAGCATATGTATTGGTATACTTGCTAGTTGTTGTAAAGCTTTCTCTCCACGTCCGGTGATGGCGTCTCCTCTCAGTAGGAAACTATTTATCCATATTTCTTGCTCTCGCCAGGTTGGTTGAGTTCCTATGTCAAACCACATCTGAGTAATCAATCTGCGTAACTCGGTTCCCGTGAGCCCTTGCATTACTCCTTGATGTTCCCGACATGTTAGGTATGTTGGTACTTGGTGATTGTCAATACCTCTTTGACCATTGAACAGTGTTGTCCAAAGTCTCGGTATCATTTCCCCTGGTGAGATGTTCATGTCTCCTGCCATCGTTTCCAGACGGGTGTTTTCCATTGGTACGTTTCTTCGACTTTGCCCGTATAGGATGAGCAGGTCTCGCTCCCTTGGGTCTAGTCTGCGATAATCTGTGGGATGGTCCATTGCATCATACAGCAATGCCCTTCTTTCCCGGATTAATTCTCCGTGATTGTTGTAGTCTATTCCTGCCTGGTGTTCGGCGTATTCTATATTTGATTCATGAGCATCTGTTCTGGGTTCGCTTAAGGTGCTAAGCGCCCTTCGTAACTGCTCGAGTCGTAGTTGAGGTGGTTGAGTAGGTTGTTGGTGGATGTCAAGTCTCTCGATAAATGTCTCCCTGTACATTCTATTGAGCCATCTCACTAGATTTTGCTCTGGACTGTTGGTCGAACGATGTGAGATATTATATGTTGGAAATCTCTCTGGGTCGATGGTAGATTTCTGGTAACAATGAGGACACATGGTGGATCTTTCCCTGGTGTCCATGTTGTTGCTGAAGTAGTTTGTTCTTCTGGAGTATTGCGCTTCTGTCCGGCTATGGCGTTCGTCTCCAGATATATCCTCCATTACTTGATCCGGAAATTTTGGCGGTGAGTGGTCCAATGGGTCATTGGCCCTTTCCACCATTTTTCTCACTTGAAGTTGTACCGGATCCAGTTGGCTGTATAGCTGTGTCTCGTTCGGGTTGGTAAAGATGACTATTTCCGCATCCTCATCTTCCCAACTTGGTGCTACCATCCATCCACGGACTCCTATGTAAAATGATACGTGAGCTAAATCAACGAATCTTACGTCAGGTGAGTCGGGTTGTGCCAGTGGATCTTCCGGTGCTGGAACTGGTGGGTCTTCCTGGCGTTCTTCCTTAAACTCCACCTTTCGTTGACGTTGTCTAGCTCGTCTAGACTTCAGTTTGTCTTCAATGGGTGGTATAGATTGTCCTGTTATCGTGGATGGTCCGGGTGACGGTGATCTTGATCCTCGTCTGTCCCTCGTATCATTGAATATTACAGTCCTAATGGGTGAGTATACTCTAACCCTGGGTCGTTCAATTTCTGGCTCTGGACCTCGTCGTCGTCCTCTATACTGGAATGTACAGTTTGGAGCGTTGTCTCTTCCATACAACCTGTCCAACTCTGGTCTACTCCTTCGGATGTATTGTACAGGAATATCCTTTTGTCTTTGCCAAGCTTCATGTGCTGCTAACTTGGTCTTTGGTCTTACGGGTGGCTTATGGCCATGTTTGAGTGGGCAGTATTCGCATCTGGTCTGCACCCACTTACTGTCTGTCTCGTTGTCTGAAGAATTATCTACCTGATGTTCTGATGGTGGCTTGTCCTCGTCGTCTAAGACTTCTTCCTTGATTACTTTCAAAGATGTCCCTGCTCCTTCTTCTTGAGCCTCCACAGCTTGTTCCGTTGGCACAGCCGGTTCCTCTTCTGAGGCCAAAACCGGTCCTTCCGCTCCTTCTGTCCTTCGTGGGTGGCTTTTTCCGGGGTCGCCTTTCCGTATCGGGTCCTGGTTTCCTCCGAAGTCCATTCCGACTGACGTGCCAATATAGATTACCATTCTGAGGGTAAATCGTACAAGCTGTTGAATAATCCCTGTTGGTCTTCCTGACGATGAGTGAGCCTCCTCTTCCTCAATCCGTGCCAGCATAAGCTGTAGCTGTTGCTTTAAAAATTGTTTGCTATAACTGACGGGTGACCACGCGTTGGTCGGTCCTACGAATGCATCGCGCCTCTGCCGTTCTCTGGTGACTCGTTCCGACGTTCGCTGGAAGAGTGGGTGGGTTTGTGAGACGTTGGCATGTGCCTTTGTCTCCCATCCTTTGAGTTCTTTTTCTTCGAGATGGTCAACTCCGTTGTATATGTGTGGTATGAGCAAAACTATCGTCCAGTTTGCTTCCGTGATTGTTGTTGCTAGCGCGAAGTGTACAACTTCACCTATTGCAATTTCCTCAGTGGGGTGAACATAGTCTTCCCCTTTTGTGATACTGTGAGGGTTGTTTTGGATCTGGCGTTGTAGATTATTTATCTGGTCTTTTGCCAAGATACTTCGCCTGGTACGTGTACGTGTGTTCTTAAGTCCCAAAATTTTGATGATTTTGCTGATGAATGTTCCGTACTGTAATTCGTACTCCTTCCAAATTTCGTATTCGGTATGTAGTGGTAACGGGATTGTCTTTGTGATTAAGTCCATCGCAACTGACTGTAAAGTTTTTGTTGTTAGATGGTAACCGTCACGTATTGCTTGTGACATTAACCAAATAGCTTGCGGTAATTTCCGTTGGTCTCGAATCCTTTGTCTTCGTTCCTCTTCCTCCGAAGTGGGTTCAGGAGCATGTCGTCGCTCTCGCCCGTTTTCGGATTCTTCCGCGTCTACTTCTTTGCCTAAAGCTTGATTCCATACTTTGGCTACAGAAGTTTCGTTGAGGTAATGAGCATTCCTTTGGATATCACCTGGTAATGCTATTAAGTTCGGAGATATTTCTGTTGCTGTTGGATCTTCCTTAAGAAAATCTTCTAATTCTTTTTCTTCACTGGCGTTGACGGGCAATATCATCCAGATTGGTCGTTGGTCTGGTAGTTGGGACTCAATGAGTACCCAGTCCTGTGGTATTTTGACTGTTTTGAGTGGTTTATTCCATCTCCTGACTGCGTCTAGGATTGAGCTGGTATAGACTCCTACTATGACCATTCCCGTGGTACACATGCCTACGGCTCCTGCTACTCCTCGTACTACTCCATTCTGCCAGAGTCGGTGCGCTGTGGCTGAGCCGAAACCTTGGTACCGTACGGCTGAATTTCCGACCGGTGGGCATTCCCGTTGGCCGTAAGGGTCATAGTGTCCGATTTCCTCCGAGTCTTCCTTATTTTCAAACTCTAGGCTGACCTGGTCAAAGCCTCTTGGACTTGTCGAGTTGTCAATCTCCAATCGGGTCCACCACTGGTAATGTGATGCCCGGGTTGTTGGATATGGTCCGTAGTGTCCCGTCAATTCCTTTCTCAAGGTTGACTGTCCTACAGCGGATGTAATTAAACCGAACATTAATAAAAATGATAACCAACTGTTACCGAGGTAAGGTATGGGTCCTCCTCGTCTTCCTCCTCCTCCACGTCCCATCTCCGGCGTGTGAGGTGGCGTTTGAATTGATGAGGTTGACTGTCGTGGTTCTTCGTCGTCACTAAGAATGACGGTTCCGTCCTGGGGTGAGTTGGCAAAATCAGCCAATGAAAGCTGGTGGTGATTAACAATTTCCGTTGTATCCGAAGTTATTGATGATTCTCGATCTTTGGGTCTTCTCTTTGATCTGATCACCTCAAAATCCTCTGAGCTACTGCTCTGTTCGTTGTGTTGTTCGGCTATAGATAGCTCAGATGTTGCAACTTCGACGTTTTGTGCTGGTGAGGGTGGCATTTCCGTTGCCATTCCTGTTGGGCTTGCAGTTTCTGGACCGTTTCGTTTTTCCTGAGCGAGCAAACGCTCTAGCTCTCCGGATGTGGCTGTTGACGTTGGAATGTTCGTTGGTTCGAAGTGTGCTGGAGGTAATTCTCTGGTTTGAAGGTCTATCTTTGACTCAGCACATACCAAGTGAAAGTCGTTATCATTTCTCCACTTTATCCATTCCTGGCGGTGGCGTGCTAATTCTTTCATTAATCCTTCCTTCTGCTTTTTCGCAGTGTCTGCATTGACATTTTGTCTGGCAAGGTTGCGGATGATTTCCCCGAGATCTTTTATTCGGTTCACCATCTCCTCATGCTTCCCTGCCTTCCTGGAGTCCTCTCCAATTTTTAGGATGTTCGACTGCCATTTCGCCGGTGGTTGGGTTGGTGCTGTATTCTGTCCGAATAGCTCTAAGATAGTCATCTGAGCCTCCTTCTTGACCTTCTTCTCCTTCTTTGCACGTTTCTTTGCATGATGTTCACATTCCTGTTGTACCACTGGTCCACTGTCGGTTGCAATTACTTGTCGTACCCTTTTACATCCTTTCCTACTACAGGTTTGGATGGGTACTGTCTCTTCCTCTTCTGAGTCTGAAGAAGATTCATTGGCGGTATCTCTGTCCGCTGTTGTAGCTGTGTCCGTGGCAATTTCCTCGCTCCATAATGTCACAGCTACTGATGGTGGAGTCTCTATGGGTACTTCCACGGGTCTTTCTCTTTGAGCGATGCAAACTGCACGCTGTGGTTTAGGTGGTTCACTATTGACCGGTATTGTTGGCGGTGGCATCTTTGTGACCGCTGTGTAGCTTAAAGCTGGAGCTGCTATGGGTGCCGTCAGTATTGACTCCCTCTCCACTCGATCTTTATAATCTTTCGCTGCTGGTGATAAAAATGGTGAAGGTGGTGGGGTTGACTCTCTCCTGCTCCTTGACCGCGCTGGACTATCATAGCGGCTCCTTGATCTGTCGTCTTCCCGTCGCTTCTTCCTCTCCGATGACGACTCTGTCTCCCGCTTCCTGGTCCTGCTGTCCTTAGAGCTGTGTCTGTCCCTTGAACTTTCTCTTGAGCTTCCGTGGTGTCTGCTCGAACTTTCTCCGGTAGTGATGGCCCGCCCGCGGCCTCTCCCGGCTGGTACCATGTGCGCCGAGTAGGCTGCGAATCTCGGAGGTTCCCTTCGTCGGTCCTCCAAGTTCCCTCGTCTCAGATCGGGTCCGTAGTTGTCGTCAATGCGTCTATTGATTCTATGGGCTACGTCCTCGACCTGTTCTTCATGTTGCGGTAACCATTCACTAATTTCGGGGATGTTGACCCGGGTTACTCCACAGATGGGGTCGGCTCCCATCACTTTCCGAGATGAGCTTCGACTAGTCTTGCCTCGTTCATATTGAAGCCCTGGAGTAAACGCCCATGGATCATGTTCATAATCTCCCCTTGGATTCTTTTGTCCGGGCACGTCCTTTTCTTGCCTGTAATTTTGGACTAGCCATGGGTCATCTGGCTGTCTATTACGTGTTCTACAGATAGGAATCTGTCGTCGTATGGGAGTGGGATTAAATTCTTGCCCTTTAAAAAGGTAAACAAGATCATCTGGCGCTCGCTCGCCTTTATCAACTTCCACCTGCTGCTCCGGAAAATTTATTGACCCGCAAAAGTGCGGTTCTCGTCGTAATATACGATAATCTAGTGTTAACTCTCTAGGCTTTCTGAGAGCTCCGATGAGTACTGAATGAGTTACGATTTCTCGTCCATCTCGTCCTTGGATGATAATCCTGTGGGGTAACTTCCCGTCTACTCTGAGAACAACTTCCAGTCGTCCCGTATCTGAGTTTGGTAAAATTTTTGCTTGTGGTATTTCCACTTCAGTTTGACTCACGTATTGGGTCCAGTAACGTGGTCGATCGTCGTCGTCCCTGTCGACGGCGGGTAGGGCGTCTTGGCGTGGAGTCTCGTTGGTTCGAGACCCGGATGCACGTGACCCTCTGTTCTCTGACATCTGGTTGGAGATAAAATACTTTACAGTAATCTGCTTTAATGATTGTATACGTACCTACGTATCGGATTTTCCTTCGACCTTGTCGTATGAGGTAACTAATGAGATTTATACGGTCTCCAATCTTGAGATCAATCTCGCTTTGACCAAAACTAACACAGTTCGGTATTGTTGTTAAATATCTCGTGGTGCTCATTCGTTTTCAGACTGATCCAAATCTTCTCGTCCTTTTTCGGGTACGAGTTGGGTATCGTCTACTTTCTCCGGTTTCTTCAGCGCTTCCTTCTTGAGATGTTTTGACTGCCTCTTCAGCTCCCGGATTTCCTCCTGAACTTGTTGAAGTTCCTGTTGGATTTGTATTCGTCGGGTTCTGAGGGTCGCTGACTGTCTCTCGGTGATCTGACGTATTCGTTCTAATTCTCTCAGGCCTTCTGGGACTGTCTTTCGTGAAGACATCCAATGACCTGTCCTCTTCTGTAGAAAATTCTACAGGTGTATTGATGACTTCTGTATGCGTATCTACAGAGTCTTGTCCGTTTTCGTCTGTTAGAACTTCCTGGAACTCTTCGTCCTCTTCTGTAGAATTTTCTACAAGGACTTCTCGTTCCGAGGGTTGTTTGAATTGTTGGCTAGACTGTTTGCTGCTCGTATCTGATTTTTCAGAATATTCTTGGCTCTCTCGGTTTGTTCTATTTCTCTCTCTACTTGTGCTATTGCCTCTCTGATCCGACTGCCTTGCGCTTGTAGGCTTTGCAGTGTTTGTCTCTGAGCTTCGCTGGGTGGGCTTGGTGTTGAGTTCCACAAAGGGGGGCTCTTCCAAGGCCTTTTGCTCATCTGTGTGAAGCAATTGTGTCGAAATATCCGCCTCTACTGAGGGCCAAGGCACCTCAACTCGTGAAGTCGCTTCTGAAGGTCCTTGATTTCCTGTTTCAATTTGTCCAGGTCTCCCTCTCGTTGTCGTAGGCGGTTGATTAATTCTCGGTTCTGATCCCGAATTGTAAGAATTTGTCTCTCTACGCTCACTGCTGTCGTCCACATCAAGTTCTGTTGGACTTATCCCTGAACTACTTAATTCCTTAAGTGTTTTAAAGTCACTTTCATCGATAAGTGGTTGAGTCTCTTCCTCACCTTCGGATGTTACACCTGAGCTGTTTTCAGCTGGTTTATTAAATCCGAAATATCTTCTTTGGCTTTCTGAGTTTCCTGGAGGGTTGCTTTGTGATCTTTCTCCAGTTGTTTCAGCTTGCTCAGCACTTCCTGCTGTTCTGAAATCTGATGTAAAATTCTTTGTTGGAGACGAATTTCGTTCTCCTTTGCCTTGATTAATTGGGCTTGTAATCCCTTGATGATTTGGATTAATTCTTGCTTCGTATGTGTCATCAGTTACTCTGGTTGAACCTCGTCTTGTGATTTCTCCACTTGTGGGCAGAAACTTGACGTTTGAGGTTTTGTTTCCTGAATTAGCAGTTCTAAAGCTGCGATTCTCTGTTTGATGTACTCTTCCTGAGCTGCGTACTTCCAAATTTTTATTTGGACTAAATTCCTCTGTTGTTTCAATCCCCTTATCTCGTCCCTGATTTCCTCTAGGGTGTTCATTTACTTTCGAGCGAGTGAAATATGGGTAATTTTTATCTAAAAATTCCCTATTATCTGAATAATTTTCTGACGAACGTTTTCTTACTTGTGTACTTGACTGCTTAGTTGTACCTTTTTCTCCTTGAATGTTATCTTTGTGTTGATGTAGTCCCTGGTTTGTTTTCCCTCCTTCACTTGGGGTGATTTGAGAGTGTGAGTAATTTTTGTCACAAAATTCTCCTCTCTGTTGTACTGGCTGAGCTTGGTCACTTGCACTGTCTGAGTAATTTTCGGATGAAAATTCTCCAGTTATTTCTTCGGTTTGAGCAGGTTGAACTTTAAAAGTCACCTTCTTGCTCGTAGTTGAACTGTTATCTGAAGTGGTCGAACTCTTAAGAATTGACCGTGGCTGACTCACTATAACTTTTCCACACTTGTTCCAATTTCGTTTTGTCACCAATTCCACTATATCGGAATCTAAATCATAACTATACTCGTCCTCAATGTGTTCTCGCTGCAGGCACTTCTTAAGCCTTTCCACATGGACTTTCTGTCTCTTTTTAGAATTCCTAAGGTCTTGAATGATATAATTGTCTTTGGCTAAAACTTCTATGACTACAAAGGGTCCTTTGTAAGGGTGAAGAAAGCGTTCGCTCTTTCCAACTATCCTGGTCGGTGTAAAGACTCGCACTGTGTCTCCGATGTTGAATTTAACGAACCTTCTTTTCCTATCATACCAATCCTTACTGTAGTCCTGACGTTCCCTTATCTTAGCAATAGCTTTTTCTATTCTAGTAGTGGCTTCCTCAGCACTCATAAAATTTGTGTCGACGCTGCTTAAGCACAGTTGTAAGTTAAAATCATATATGGGTTGTCGCCTAAACATCATAAAATAAGGAGTTTCTTTAGTCACGTCATGGTGACTGCAATTGTAAGCATTTATTAAAAACGGTAAACAACTGCACCATAGTGCTTGCTCTTTTTGAGTATAATGACTCAGCATAGTGCTTATAGTCTGGACCATTCTTTCTATTTGTCCAACACTATTATGTCTTAGTGCTGTAGATGTAGAATGGTTCATGCCTAATCGGCGAAGTAATGCTTGAGTGATTTCCGCTCTGAATTCGGATCCTCCGTCACTCAGCAAGTTTTTAAACAGTCCGTATTTTAAAACTACTTTGTGAAGCAAAAACTCTGCTATCCTGTCAGCAGTTTTATCAGGAATTGCTTCTGCGATCACGAACTTTGAAACATAATCCTGTGCGATTATAATGTACTTATTCCCTTTTATGCTAATTTGCATGGGTCCAATGAGATCAATACATAGTGCATCTCCTACATTTTCTATCCTGATTGGATGAAGCAATCCTGCTGGCTTCATTCTCATGGATTTAGCTGCTTGGCAACTTTCACATGACATGACATATTTTGCCACTGAGACGTTCATTTTTCTCCAAAAATAATTTTTGTTGAGTCTATGAAGAGTTTTCTGGAATCCTAAATGTCCCCCGCATAGGATCCCATCATGAGCTTTTGATAGTAGGAAATTTCTAAGTACTCGGGGTACGTATAACTTACGTCCATCTTTGTGTACTATAGTAAGAATCCCTTCTTCATCAATTTCATATCGGCTATACTTTTCTTTGTCCTTCCAATTTAACGTATGCCGCATCTTTATTTTGTCCATGATGAATAAACAGTCTGGATCGTCCCTTTGCATCTCCTGCATGTTATGTTCTTCTAACACAGTAACTTGCTCTTCATCTTCAAGTATCCTACACACAGGCTTGTGTGTGGAAAAAGTATCTTTGCTCCCTTCGCACCCCTGTAGTGCGTGAGCTCCTGGAACAAATTTTATTGCTCTATTTAATGACATGTCCTCAGTTTTCTGAGCGTCTTTATTCCTTGGGTCTTCATCCTGTGAAAGACATAGTGAATGTGACGTCTTTTTACTTGTCACAACACCCTGCCCTTTCAGAGGTTGAATCTTCCATGATCTTCCATCGGTGAATTTGATTTCACCTTCCCGGATATTTTTCCTCAGCTCTTCTACTGTGGTTGCCAGTAGCGAGTAATTATCGTCATTATCTGGATTCTCTGTGGATATGTACGTATGCGACGGCGGAGGGTTTTTGTTTTCCTCCGACTCGCATGCTGCAGATCTTCGTTGGATATTTTTCATCCATTCCTCCACATCTCTGGAAATCTTCATCGCCTTGATCCGCTGTGGGGTATCAAGATCCGGATTGTTAGCATATCCTGGACTTTCTGCATCAGGAACTTGATCAGTCTTCCTGGCAGATTGTGCAGTGTATGTCTTCAATTGCGAAATAACTTCCTGTTTGAGCTTCCATTCATCTCCTTTTGCTGACGTTGGATTCCTCCAAGTTTCTTCAAATGCAAACCATTTCTCCTCATCTGTGGGATCGTGTCCGGATGGAATGTGATTTTCCACACTGAACTTTTCTTGTTTCAGTGTCGGTCGGTCGCATTCCTTTTGGACGTTCCTATCCTCATCCGTGAGTACCAATTTCTTGGCCTCTTTAGGACTGGCGGGATGGGTGGGCGGGTTAGTTGAGGACTTCTCTTGTGTAGTCTCAGCTGCCTGGCTCACCAGATCCGCTGTCTCCTGATTCTTCAAGGTTTGATCATGGACTTCCGTATCGGAGTCTACAATTATGGCTGGTGGTAGATGTACAGCTTTAGTTTCAGCCTCACCTGCCCCATCCATTGTTGTGAATTTCATTGTACTCCGAGTCATCTGCCCTAGGGATTTTGGTGAGTCAATGTCGACCTTCCCATTGGCTGAACTTTGTGACGTTGTTGCTGTCGTTGACTTTGGAGTAGGAGACCAATCAGTCCCCATTCCAATGTCAGTGATAGTATTTCTGTCAAAATCTTCATCTTCATTTTGAACTTGAGCTTTCTTTGGCGATAAAAATTCCTTCATATCTAACTCATTTATTGTTGCATTGTGAAGCTCTATATCTTGTATTAGTTTGAGATTTTTCTCGTAGATATACTCATTGGTGTATTTCCAGGTATTTTCATCCTCTTGTGGATCATCCTCCCGAAATTTATGAATTGTAATGATGTCATCTACGGATAATTTCCATTCTTTGAGCGCTGAGTAGCTGTGTGTGACTTCATTAACACAGCTCTTTACGCTCATTGTATGGTTCTCCCAATCCGTTTCCTCCAAATTCGGTTGAGGTACTAAGATTTCCACTTGTGATTTGACTTTACGCCTGGGTTGACCTTTCAATCTTCCTGACCATGGATTTTGTCGCTGTGGGATTATGGCTTCCTCTTCGTCTGAGGATTGACTTTCGTCATCCGTCCAATATTTTCCCTTATAGCTTTCCCTGGTCGTAAGGCTGGCTGCACACGCTGGTGGTGGCATTGTTATGTTCCCCTGAGGGATTTGTTTTTGCTCTTCCAAAGCGATTTTGTGCTCTTTGACCGGATCTGGGTCAAATTCGATCACTCGGTCCTCTGTATCCTCCAAATCTTCCTTTGTATAGGGTAATGGGGCTCTTGATAGAAAGTCTGCATCCAAGTGTAATGCTCCTTTCTTGTATGTAACTTGAAAGTCAAATTCCTGTAGTTTATTGACAAACTTACTTATTCGGTGGTTTGGATCTTTTTGTAATCTTAAGTAGCACAATGCTAAATGATCTGATCTGATTAAAAATTTTCTCAAATAAAGATATTGTCTGAATTTGCGAACTGCATATACGACTGCTGCTAGTTCTAATTCTGTGACTGAGTAATTCTTTTCTGATTGAATTAGTGTCCTTGAAGCATAAGCTATTGGATGTTCTCCTCCATCATCTTGGAGTATACAGCATCCTAGTCCTGAAATTGATGCATCTGTATGCAGTATGCAATCCAACTCTGGGTTGAAATGAGCTAGAACTGGCTGTGTCATTAACTTAGTTTTGAGAATGTTGAAGGCAATTGTTGCATCTGCACTCCATTGGAAGCATCTTATGCGTTTTTGACCTTCAGATTTCCCTTTACTGCCAATCCATGATTGTGAGATGGGACTAGCAATTTTTGCGAAGTCCTTGATGTATTTTCTATAGAAACTGCATATTCCGAAAAATCTTCTTGCTTCTGTTTCGGATTTTGGTATTGGCACATGTCTAATAGCGTCCACCTTTGCAGGATCTGGACTGGTGCCTTCCCTGGATACTTTAAATCCTAAAACAATTACTTCAAAATATCCGAATTTGCATTTCTTTGGCTTGAACTTAAAGTTTTTGTTGCTGGCTCTTAACATCAATTCTTCGAGAGATGCTAATTTGTCCAAAAGATGAATTCCATAAGAAATCACGTCATCTAAATATACCATGGCTCCTCTGAATTTGAGTGAGCCCAGCATTTGATCTGCTGCTCGCTGAAAAGCTGACGGTGCGATCTTGACTCCCATAGGTAGTCGTTTGAAAGCATATAATCCATCCTGTGTGATGAAAGAGGTTATGATTTGATCATCCTCGTGTATTAGTAGTTGAAAGAAACCTGACTCCATGTCAAGAGTGTCAAACATTGCAGATTTTCCAAATTGCATAAGTATGTCATCTATTCTTGCTAAAGGATAAACTTGATCTGTGATGGTCTTGTTTAATGCTCGATAATCCACAACTGATCTAAATGTTCCGTCTTTCTTTTTGATGAGAAATAGTGGACTGCTGTAAGGTCCATTTACTTCCTTGATGATGTCTGCATCTAACATCTTTTGTACTTCTTCTCGTACTTTTTGTCGCTCCATAGGTGAGCAAGGGAAAGGTTTTGCCTGAACGGGTGGATTATTTCCCGTATGAATCCGAATGGGATCAATCCACGCTGGTTCTTTCAAATCTCCCTTGTTAAATGCGAAACATTCTGGATATCTTGTCAATAATGCTCGGTACTTAGCTCTTCCTTCTTCATCGAGCTCTTCATTGACGTCGAAACAATCGAGCTGTTCTTGTGTGAGCCTTTTGTGAGCATCACGTAGTTGATTGCGTTTGATTTTGATGAGATCAAAATTTTCCTCAGCATGACCTATAGCTGTCCGTCCGTACATTGTTTGTGGGCATGGAGCTGGATTAAATACATATGCAAAAGGTTCTTCATTTGGTACTACACCTGCGGCTACTAAAAGTCGCTTGCTGGTGTAAAGTTTTTCTGATGGTTGCAAATAAAAATCCTTTTTGATACGTTTTGGAATTTGTATGGGCACTTTCATGTGTCCATAGGCTGGTATTGTGACTGCTTTTCGAGTCCTGCACATCATGTTCCTTGGTCCTTTGACTTCATGAAATGAAAAAATTGACCTGACAAATTCTATGTCGGCCTTTTTCTCCCCGACATAGAGATGAGTATCTCTAGTCATTGGAACTGTTTGAAATCGGTCACTCCGTATTTCATTATTCTTGTAATCCAACGTTATTCCGTAACGTGATAAAAGATCTTCACCTATAATCATTCGTGGCTCTAGTGTTTCCATCACTAGACCTTTGAATAAAAGTTTTTCACCTTCAATCATCATTGTGAATTTAGCGAGACAAATTGGTTTTACCAATTCTGCATTAGCTACTGCTACTCGCAGAGCGCTTGGAACTTCCTTTATTTCCGCACATCTTGGTACTAAGTTTCTTTGGATACAGGATCTTGTTGCTCCTGAATCTAGTAAAGCTGGTATCATCATACTACATATTTGCACTTGTAAAGTTGACTTGTTGCCGTTTGATAAACGACATGGGTTGAGATCAATAATTTCTAATTCTTCGTCGTCTTTGGACTGACTTTCTAATCTAGTTGCTATAATTGCATTCATTCTTTCTTGGATATCTTCATTTACTGGGGGTGCATCCCCCTCTGTGAGTTTCCCGACGGATATGGGCTAGACTGTCTTTTGTGTGGGCAATTTCTCCTCAGGTGGCCCATCTCTCCACATCCGAAACACTTTAGGTCGGTTTGAGTGGATTCTAGCGCCAATTGTCCCGGTATTGGTTGTGATTGCTCCTGGCGGTCTGGTTGATTCCTCCAGGAGTTGTTTCTGTCGGTGCTTTGGCTGTTCCGGTCCCTGGAGTTAGTTCTACTCCTGTTGTTATTGTTGTTGTACTGTTGGGGTCGTTGACCTCCTTGGTTATTGTTGGGCTGATAACCCTGGTTCTGGTAACCTTGTGGGTTGGCCTGAATTTGCTGCATGCCAGGGTTGGCGTACCCTGCATTTTGTCCTGGACCGTATCCCTGTTGTGGTACGTATCCTTGAGATGGTCCATACCCTTGAGTGGGTGCATAACCTTGAAATGGTGCATAACCCTGTTGTGGTGGGTATCCTTGATTCGGATTAAACCCTTGAGGTGGCATAAAGCCTTGAGTTTGATTAAATCCTTGGCTGTTATAGCCGTTGTAGGATTGGTTGTACCCTTGGTTCATCTGTTGGTCATTCCACTGACGATTTCCCTGGTTGTTAGGGTTGTTGTTGTAGTATTGTCGGTTCGGACTTTGTCTAGATCCGAAGTTTTGGTTCCGCTGCGGGTAACCTTGGTTGTTGGAGCTGTTGCCATCATTTCTGTACTGAGGCCTACTCCTGTCTTGATTATTGTAGAATCTCTCAGGTGTTGGAGATCTACCTCGGTTCCCATAATTTCTTCGGTCATCATACCCTTGGTTGTTACGTCCCCTGTCCGGGTAGTTGTTATTGTTACTGTAACCTGGGCTGAAATTCCGTGAGTTGTTGAAGTTTCCCTGACCCGGACTTCGTCCTCGTTGGTCATTAGGTCTATTCTCAGGTCTCCGATAGTCCTGTTGTTCTCTCACTGCAGCTATTTTCACTACAGTTGTTTCCGCTGGAACGGGTTTCATTCCGGAGGTTAATTTCTCCAACATTTCTTGGACTTTGGCAAATCTTGTCTCAATAGATTCCGCGCCGTCCGTCTTTCGGTCTTCATCATACTGCTTGATTCCTTCTATGAAATCTGCTACAGTCCCTGCTGTCCATCCTCGGCAGAAAACTATGTATTCGGATGTTAAACCTGCGCGTAAGAGTCTGATTTTCTCCAGTTCGGGCATAAATCTGTCGACTCTATTGATTAGTGCTAATTTCGCATCTATGTATGCGCAGGGATCTTCATCCGTATTCATCTTTCGCTTTTCCATTAGTGTACGTATCATTTGGTCGGTGATACTGTACCTTATTAAAAATTCCTCCCTGAATTCGTCCCAGTTAATGGTGTCGTAGGGTAGTTCCTCATGTAATCTTCGTTCGGCAATCCAATTTCTGATCCAATCCCTGACGGGTGGATCAAAGATGATCTGTACGTATTGCATCCTGGTTATGATGGTATCTCCTCCGAACCTGTTGGTCTGAAGTTCGGCTGTTGCGAAGGCTGTCTCTGGGTCATCTACACCCGGTTTGAATTCTACTTTGGGAAACATGAGGGCGGTCATGTCGTCGTCCAGATGTCTCCTTGGAATTATTCGTACTTGTTCTTGGTCTGCAACTTCCTCAATACGTATTCCCTGATTGCGATTGAGTGGTACGTATGGGTTGATGATATTAACGTTGACCTGGTTGAAGAAATTATTTCTGTTCACAATCTGTCTATTCCTCCAGTTGTCGAAGGCTTCGAAGTCGTGAGGGTTACTTGAGTTGCTACTACTGGAGCTGGATGATGAACTACTTCCTCCGGAACTTCCGGGGTCGCTCCTTGCTCTCTGTCTACCTCCGATGTGTCTACCTCCTCTTGAGCCTCCTCGACCTGGATTTGACCTTGATTGTGATGGTCGCTGGTTGTGGGAGTTGTTGTTATTAGCTCCTCTCGGCTGGTTTCCTCTCCCTGATCCACTTGGTCCTGGGCCTGGTGGTCTGGGTTGGTTATTTCCAATTTGACGGCGTGCTCGTAAGGGTTTACGTCTTTTTCTGACTTGAGTGAGTACTACTTGAGTTTCCGGACTAAGATCTCGGAGTCGGATTCTTGGGAAGAAGTGAGTTTCTCCGGTATTATCCACAAATCGGACTTCCTCTTGTATCTCTTCGTCTCTTTCGATTGCTCTGAACGCTGCGTCGTAGGCGTCGTCTATAGAGATTCTTATCGTGAATTGACCTGGTACTTCTGGAATAATGAAGTCCTCTTCGTCAACTCCAATAAAAATGTGGTCTGTCTCTTCACTAGACTGTGTACTGTTATGCTGACCACTCTCACGTCTTGGAGTGTCTCTCTGTACTACCTGCTCTTCTTCTTCCTCGCTGGACGTGTCACTCAAGATTTCTACGTTAGGGTCGTGAATTAATCTATTCAGTGCCTCTTGGTGGTCGTGTTCGTTCTCGATTTCTTCCAAGAAGCCTGGTGGTACCCTTTGTCTGCGAACGCCGTTCGGTAGACTGATGTGTCGATGGTAAAGTCTAAAGTTGGGTGCGATGTAGCTGGAGATCTGCCCTGGATCTAAAGATCTTCGGGTGATTATGTTCCAGAAGGTAAATATCGGGTGTTCACTCAGAACAATCTCTTCGTGTTCAGCTCTTGTAGCTGCAAACGCTTCAAAGTTTGAATCTCTAGCTGGTCTGAACCTTCGTTGTATGATTCCGTCCCTTCTGTTATAGTAGATCAGGCGTCTCACTTGACCTGTCCAAGTTGCTTCGTTTTCTACCCCCTGGTTTCTGAATCTGTCTTGTTGTCGCGCGATCTTAGAGTATTGTCTTACTGTTATCCTGCTTGGTACTAACTCGTCTTCGGTTGCTTCGTTCTCGCTGGTGTATACTCTGCCACTGGGTCCTGTCCAAATGTTAACTCCGTATTGCAAGTCGTCAAGCCAATTGACTTTACCTTGACTTGTGGTTGGAGTTGTTGTTACTCGAGATGGTCCTGCTACCGCTGAACTTGGTCTGATGGGGACAGCTGGAGCTGTCGGTGTCGTTGGTCGGTTCACTGATCTGGTTATGAACCTTCCGGTTGGCCTAGCTGGTACTGCAAAAGTCGTTGCTGCACGTGTCGTAGATGCAGGTGTTGCTGTCCGTGACCTTAAGGTGTCACCTTGGACGTACGACTCGTTGCTTCTAGATGTTTGTTCTGAAGGTGGTGGTTGTGGTGCTGTTACAAGCTCTCCACCTTCTATGATGGTCCTGTCGTTGTTGGTTGCTCGTTGCAGGATGTCTCGACCTCGTAAACTGTGGCGGTGTATACCTGTGCGTCCTATCGGTAGGCTGTTGTATAACGAGCCTCTCGGTGATTGATAGACGGTAAACCTGTCTTGGGGTCTAAATGCCTGATAGTAAGTACCTGTGTCAGAATTTCTGATGGTATTTGCAATAGTCAATGACGGATTCTGTTCCCGTAGTTGTCTCCCTACTTGCACCAATGTTCTTAAAGCTGTTTCACTAACGTCAAGTGGCGGTGCTCGCAACGCGTGCACGGGTGGATGTACGTAGATTCGACCTCCCGGTGACTGGTAAACTCGGTGTACCAGTTGGTCGTTACTGTCTACCTGGGTGGAATCTGTGTTGACGTACAACTTTGTTGTTGTTAAATCCCTCTTAACGGTAGCCTGTGATGTACTACCAATTTGGGTGGTATCGACCTCCTCAGTTGGTGTCTCCAAATCGTCTTGGGTGGGTTGTGGTCTAAATTGCAGGTTAGGTTGAGTTGGTCGATTTCTCGGCGTATTTTCCGTTGACACCTGTCTATTCTGACTGGCTGGTGAGATGTGTACTGGATTAATCTGCTGTGTTGTTTCGTGAGAGTTGCTGTGTCGGCTTGATTGCCCCCTATCACCGGTTGCGGGTGTTGAGCGACAGGAATTACTGGACCTCGGGGTTCCTCTCGGTTGTGCCGTAGAGCTCCCTGCTGGCGTCTGATTACCTGTCTGGACTGTGGGTGATGTAGTGGGTGCTCTTGGGCTACCCTTCTGTCTGGCTGTCTCGCAACAGCTGTTGCTTGTTTTCTCACGTGTCGTAATCCCTTGTGGACTGGTCCTGGGATTTAAGTTGCTGTTCTCCTCAGCACTCTTTACCCTATAATGTCCTCTCACCGATTTCTGGAAAAGTTGTGACCTAGGTGATGAGTAATCTACCTGGTTACTATCCGTCACCTGGTTACTTGGTCTGAGATGGTCACGATCGGAGTTACTCGACTTCCGATTTCGAGGGGTTGTTAAACCTGCTTGAAGTGTCGCTGAGGCTATTGCCTGGGCTATAGCCTTGTTGATTGAGCTTGAGCTGGTATTCAAGCTTTCCGGTGAAATTCGTCGTGGCGTAACGGGTTGTACTGTAGGTTCGCCTGAGATGGTCCTTAGCGTAGATCCAGATGCTGGTTCTAATAAACCCGTAACCGGATTCCGTGTTACTGGTGGGTTTCGTTGTTCGTACCTAAGGTACCTGCTAATGATATCGTCAGCACTGGAGTCGATTACTCTTTGTTGGGTGGTCTCGTTGTTGTTTGGGTCTTGTTCCGGACCTGGCCTACTCTCGTCGCTGACTCGCCTTTCTTGTCGCTGTTGACCAAATTCTAGATTTTCGCTAAGTCTTCCGGATTGTATCACGGTTGTATACCTAGGTGTATCGTTGAAGAAAATCTGGCTATCCTGGTGTGCCTGGTGACTTCTCAACGACAATACCCGGTGCTCTAAAAGGTTTCGGATGACGTCTGTAGGGATGAAAATGTTGTCCCTGACGTTCCGACCGTACTCGAAGGCACGTGTGCGTAACACTTCCCTTTCCTCCCTATTCGGATCTCTGTTATTGTCCCGTCTATGGGTGACTTCAGCTAATCTAAGGAAAAAATGTGTCCACTGGACTGTACCTGTATAAAGATTTTGAGCTAACCTGTGATACACCTCTATCAGTTGTCCTTCCAATCCTCGAACTACCAGAAAATTTTCCACTGAGTTCCGTTGGAAGCCTGCGGTGGTCACTAATTGTTGAAATGAACCTGCTGGTACTATCACGCCTGTACCTGTCACTAATTGTACGAAATTTTCTTCCACTCTTTGGATGTTATCTTGCCCTTCTCTGTTCGGTGGTAGCTGATCCTCGACTGGGCCTTCCTGTTCTGTAGACTCAGACACCCGGCTGAGTGTCCTTTGAAAGCCTACGTCTCCTCTATTGGAAAATCCTGGAGGTGGCCTCGATAGAAACCTATCTCGCACAAGTTGTTGTATGTCTGGTTGTTGAGAAACTATAATATTCGACTGTGATGATTTACGATGGTCGCTAATGCTTAAGTTTGATAACTGCTGATTTAATTGAGTAGTGACCTGGTCACGATCACTCCCTATACTGGTATTAGTACGTGGCAATCCTGTTGGTGAGTCACCTTGTTCGCTCTGTTCGGTTGACTCGTCCGATTGAGTTATTGCTAAATTGTCCCTAAATGATGAGTGTGTACTGAGATTCCCTTGCTGGATAATCTCTGGTGTACTTGTTGCTATAGCAATTGGCCTATTGGAATCCTCCACATCATCCAATTCCGTTGAGCTTTGCTGATTAACCTGTTGTTCTGTTTGTCCAGTAGCTTTGCTGCGCATTCCTTGACTTTGTACATCCTGTTGGGATTGTACACTCGTGTCTTGAGGAATGTCTCCGTTGCCAACTGGGTTTGTCAGGTTGCTGACAACCACATTGTTGGGTGATTCATTGGTCACATCTTCCATCTCACTTTCTGGAGTTGCGAATCCTTGCTCGCCTTCCCCTACGCTTGTATGGTTGCTTCCGGGATCCGTGAGAATTTCAAATGATGACATGGCAGCGCTACTAGTTGGCCTTTCCTCAGGTTGATTGAATTGCGACAGGATTTCCTTGATCGTGGGGTCAGCATCGTGACTGACAAAAACCATGTCTCCTCTAGCATTTAGCATGAATTCGCCTGTGGTTTCAACCTCCTGGGCTTGTTGGACCTGTTGGCCCTCCAGGTTGGTTACCTCGAGGTCGCGTAATTCTCGTTGCATAGCTAGTCTATGGAGATTCTGTCCTTGCACCACCTTTGTTTTTGAAAACTTTGGTGTTTGTGCTGTCGATACTGTTGGTGTTCGTTTAGGACTGGTTGCCGTACCTGTTACAGGTGTTGACACCGTGTCCAAGAACACATCCATGCTCTCATCATTATTGTCAGGATTATCTCCGTGCCCCGTGGCCTGCGAGCCCGATGGACTTTGTGCAGATAATGCCAGGGTTGTACTGCCGGATTCTTCCATGACTGTAGATGTCGAAGCTGAAGATGTTGAAGAGAGGTCTACACCTGCCGTTGCTGTATTAGCTTTGGCTTTTGCTGCTTTCCTCTCCTCTTTCCTGCGGGCGAGGATCTCCTCCAAGCCTGTTTCATTCTGTGGCACTGGTCCTGCCGATCGCGTAGTCCTTCGAGATGGTATTGAAGGTGCAGGTGGTGGTTCCCTTCTTGATAGATGTTGGTTCTTTTCGGGTTCCATACCTGTAAACGTCCTAACTTTTTCTGGATGGGCTGAAAAATGCTAAGGCGTTTCGTAGAGTTTGGTTTTATGAATTTGTTTTGACGGTTGTGAGAATTCTGTTGTCAATTCCAATCCTGAAAACCTGCTTAAAACTTATGCCAAATTTCAACTTAAACCGTTTCCTAAACTTTTGCCTTGTATGTCTCTGCTATTTTAATCCTAGTTTAAAAACTTAATTGTGCCAATTGGTGATGATAACCTGGAAAAGAAATTTTCTGTGTTTATAACCTAAGTGTTCAAACCCTGAACGTCCCTAACCTTAGCTGTGAATCGTCTTAGAACTTAGTCTCTGTAATCCTAACGTTTCCAATGAGTACCTCCTGGTGTTACCACCTGAATTTCCTTAAAACCTAAACTTTCTAATCTTAATTTCCCTTAAAACTTAATCCTTTCGTAATCTTAACCCTCCTTAAAATCTAGACTGTCATAAACTTAATTCCCTTAAAACTTAACCTTCTCTAAACTTAGTCTCCTTAATCCTATCCTCCTTAAAACTTAGCGCTCTTAAACTTACTCACCTTAAAACTTAACCTTCTTACAATAACTTATTTGCAATGGCTAGTTGCGTCTAACTCCTTAAATTATCAGTCTTTTTGTCAATCAACACTCCTCACATTCGGGCCGGTGTTGCCTAAATTCCCTAAATACTCCTGTAATGATTCCCAGAATTAATAAGGACTGTATTCCTCGCTACTAATTACCCTTCTGTCCCAAAGGATATGTTTCGCGTCCTAATTCGTACCTAAGAACTTCCTTGAACCGATCCTACCATCAGCAAGGCTTGTATCTGTTGTAGACAGCAAAAACTGAAAGCACCAGAATTTACTGAATTCCTATCCCTGTAACCAACTCTCAAAAGCCATGAGCCTGTGGTTTCTTATGCCAATTCTCTCTACTCTAGCAAAATCCTTCGAGAATGGCTAATCTTATGATGCACTCAAAACCATGAGTCATCTATGGAAGAAGTAATAAATATGAAAGTCCCTATGTATGGCCATAGCTGGAAACCGCATACATAGATTTTAAAGTGAACATCCGTGCTTTGGAATGTCCCCTGTTATCCTATCCACTAAACCATGGACCTCCTTACTAGTAATAGTCATTGCTGTTACCTATCCGCTAGTTCGGGCACATTACAAACATATACCTATATCGGTGCGTCAATCATAGCCTCTCCGATTACCTCTAGTAGGTCACAGGCTTATCGGTACTTTTGTCGGCACTCCATCCGATCACCTCCGTGCTTGGAATGACTCGAACCCTACTAAACCATAAGGTCCCTCCTAATCTTCCTAGCCTCTCGGATTCTACGTATACTAAAACTTATACACAACAATGATTCCGCTCACATTTCGGCCCTTGAATCCCTAAAAACTACGTAGATGAGAATTTTCTTATATGTATGCTTATGTACTATGCCAATGTGTCCACGCTCAATGTACCTCGGCCCTTTGGACTAAATTTTGTTCAAACCTTAATTAAACTGTCCTAATCACCTCGGTGCTCATATTCGGCCCTCCCGAGTAATTTTGCTCACCTTACATACTATAGTCTTTAGATGGTCTGATCTACCTATGCTCTCTAACTGAGCTATATAGGTTTTGATTTGCAAAATGACTAACTGAAATCTGATATGCTCCGTGCTCGCATTCGGCCTTCCGGATTGACTTTGAAATCCTAATATTTGCCAAAACCATGACAAATTATTTCCTAATTACCCAGCGCACAAAACGGCATTTCTGGTAGAAATGGAAAGATGGAAGAAGAAAAGATTTTTGTGAAAAGTTTATGATAGGTCCTATTGTTACCCGTGTAAACCTACACATCAGGTAAAGAAAGTAATTTTCAGCGAAAGAGTTTTAATTGGGTTTTGCCACCTAGCCCTGGGGCTCTTAATTACGTAATTTGGAGATAAAGAATTAAAGACATCTGCGCTCAATCCCGGCCCTTCAGATGTGCTTATACTAGAAGGAGAAAAGATGTAGAGAAAGGAGAGAGTGAAAACATTATTTTGAGTTATTTACTTGAAAGATAGATCGTATTGTTGCTTTAAACTAAGCTTGGAAAGTGAATTTTGAGAGTCTTGTATTAATAAAAAGTCCTGATTGATTGAAAGATTGTAATTGTGTTTTGGGTTCCTATCCCCTAGCCTGGGGTTTCCCAAGACTTGAAAAGTAATTTGAAGAGTTAAAAGAATTTCAATGCTCAAAAAAAAACGGCCCTTTTGAAATTAGGAACTTAAAACTTACGAAGAGAAAGGTTACTATTATACTGCGCACAAGAACGGCACTTCAGCCGGAATAGTTCCCTTTACAATACGAACACTGTTTATGCCTCCGCTCACAACGGCACTTAAGGCGTTTAAAAAGATAGAAGAAGACTTATTTTACTGGAAGAAGCTAATTTTGGTGAAAATTTGTTGTGCACCTATACCTACTATGTACTCTGAAAACCACAAAATACATATACATATATGCGCAATTTTCTAATTTAAACATATGATTTGTATCTAAACTCTGGTTAATTACTCCTGAATATTAGCTACGCTTCGTAACTACATGACAAAATTTATATGCTCCTAAACATGAAATTCATGAACCTTAAAGAAAATAGTATTACCTTATTGGACGTCCTCTTCCCCTAATTTTCCGGTTGGAAAGAGTCCCAATTTCACTGGTCACTTAAAATAATATTTCCGGCCGTAAAAAATAGTTCTTTTTATAGTGCCGCACTAGGACTTCTGAACTGTTGTTTGAATCCGCGCGTGATGATAATGGCCAATTTTCTTTCTTGAGGTAACATTATTGCATGTTATGACTGCCTTTCACGAGAAGTTTCGGGTGGCCCTGGAGAGAAATGAAGCATTTTCTCCTTGTCGAGCCCCATACTTCCATCCCATGAATTTTGAAAACTGCGACCGTACTTGCTACAAAGTTGGTCTTTGTTTCAGGGTCATCCGCAGGTCCCCGACCTACGGATCCTCCGGGTCCTTACCAACTAAACCCGAAGGCCTGGCAGAAACATCATGTTATGTATTTTATTACCCGGTTATTGATGTTGTGTGGGTAATAGTAACGTAGCCTAGGTTCGGGTGTTCCATCCCCTGAATTCCTGGAATCCGATGTTGTTGGAAACGCATGAATAAATGGAACTATTGATTCTGTTGTGTAGGTCTAAAACTGTCTGATTTATTTGGCCGAATAATGTTTCTAAACTGATACAATTTACACTGAACAATTAACATTCCAAACTATTTGCTGACTTAGCTTATGCTTATTCTACTCTATTTATAATATATCCGTAACAATATTATACTGAAAATATTACCCTTGGCAGTTAAATTGTTGTTTCCGGATGTAGTTTAAAATGCAGAATAATAATCTCCGAAGGAATTTTCTCTGCGTGAATTTCTCTCAAGTGGCGTAAAAATCTCCGGCGGAATTTTCTCCGCGTAAGAATCTCAGCGTAATAATCTCCACCCGGGCGCAATAATCTCCCGCGAAGTATTCGCGGCGTACAAATGTCGGCGTAAAAATCCCCAGCGGAGTTTTCTCCGAACACGTGGTCAAGTACTTCTAAATATTTACTTGAACCTGACCAAGTACTTGGTTCAAGTAAAATAATTATTCTTGACCACGAACTTGACTTCAGGTAAGAAATCATGGTCAAGTCCATGAAATACCTGAACACGACACGAACCGTTCATGGGTTTAATTTTATTTACTTGACCACGACCCGAACGCGAACTTGACTTGAAATACTCGTGGTCTACTTGTACTTGTGCGCAGCTCTGGCCGTTGCAGGTCGCCAGGGATTGCATGTTTAATTTATGTGCGCCATATCTGGAACTCATTCATTTTTAACATTTATAATTTGCGTTTTCTGGCTTCAAAGTTTTGTTTCTAGTAGATTTTTATATGTATTTACAGGGAAAAAGTTAAAGCAGTCTGTTTGGCTAATTCATTTAACATTATCTCTGTGTGTTTTAGTTTTGTCAATTCTTCAAATTTGTAGAATTATTACTAAAAAGCAAATCTAAACCTCTTACATCGTTTATAATTGAACTATGCATATCCGCACTTGCCATGCTGGCACCACTATTCCTGCGAGTAATAGCAATTAACAAATCGTCTGAATTAATTCAACTGACGAACATCTTGCTGCGTTTTAATACAGTGCACTCTCTCTCTCTATAAGAGCACCCCTAAAAGCACTCCAAAAGTGCTCTTATAACGGTATGCTCTTATAAGGAATATGTATCCATACACATTACAATACTGGCTATACATTATAAGAAGTGCGCTAAATAAGACATCACTAAACAATACATAAGATTCCAAGGTAAACCAATTATATTTGTAAATAATCTGTTATTTTACTATTAATTTTTGGTTGGAATGAAATAGTAATTTGTACAATATTTTTATTGGCGCTCTTGGTGTTTTGGTGCAACCGTTTCATAATCGTTTCCATGTCTGCTCATATGCTCTTATAAAGGATTTTTTTAACGCGAGGAAGTAAAATGCCAGCTCTTACATCGAAAATGCTCTTATAAACGATGCACTTATAGGGAACAGTTACAACACTACAATCCCATTGGGAGGACCTGGGAGTGCTCTTATACAGAACATGCTCATACACGGAGGCCTCTTATAGCGAGAGTACACTGTATTCACTATGGTTATTCAACCGAAAGAAAAATTTTGCTCATTGTCTCTTGCAACTTTACATTTATAAACTGGATTTTCAGTATTATCTTTGTTATCAATATTGCTCACAAATTTAAAAGCTCAAAATGCAGATTCAATTATTTTGAATAGTATTAATTTTCGGAAGGTTATTCAAATCATTGTATCTCTTTCCACGATGCAAGGATCCATGTTTGCGAACTTTGTAGTAATATATTTTGGAATCTTTCTGGTTGAAATTTATGAAAATATTTGTAAGCAGGTAGAGTTCAGGTGGGCTTTTGAAGGGAAAAATAGCTTCAAGAAATCAAATATTTCGGTTGAGACCGACGAGGCTTTTTGTAACAATTTAGTGTCTCAAATCAAAAGCATCAATTACTTCAGCAAAACGTTAAAAACGGGAATGCAACGGGAATTTATACAGCTTTCATAGTATGTATTCACATGTTTGCGAACTTCGTAGAGTTCAGGTGGACTTTTAAAGGATAAAACATCTTCATGAAATCAAATATTTGGGTTGAGACCGATGACACTTTTTGTTACAATTTAGTGTCTGAAAACAAAGGGGGTTTTCATAGTACTTACATGTAGGGAATGTCGATTGAAAATGCCCTCGAATATATGCCTGCAAAGCTGAATATGCCCAAAATGCCCGCCAACGTGCCATATTTTTGGGCATATTGGCACATTGGGAAAATGCCCTGAATTTGGGCATTTTCGGCAGGGCATATTCGGCATTTTGGGCATTTTCGACATTTGTAGGCATTTTCAGCCGGGAATATTCTGCATTTCTGGTATGTAAAACTCAGTTAGGGTGTACTCACATAAAGCATGTTTTGTCCGTACATGTAAACTTTTTCTCCGTTACGGAGAAACCTCTCACATAAGTTCAGACCGTATGTAATTACTTGCTCAAGTGTGAATGCGAGATGTCTGTTCGTAAGCGGTTGGAATGTTGTTTCCGTTTAGTTCCTTCCGTTATGCCGGCAAAAATATTTACGGTTACGGAATGAACATGTTTTATGTGAGTACACCCTTATACAATCGAGCCAAAAATGCCACTATTCAATATTGAAAGGAAATCCTATTAAAGGCGTGCATGGCAATTTTGTTTAAATGTATTATATTTCAAAAGATACTCGCTGTGTATCATACAGACACTTTATATTGAATTATTGACGAATGCAATTTTGTTGCATTTTGTATAAAGTTAATCAGAAGACGTGAAAAAGAAGTGACAAATACGTCATCAACAAACCCTCCCCATCAGAACTTTGATTTGTATAACTTTCATCCTCTGTAGCAATGGTCCGCCTCCAGCGTAAATAAAATTTCTCAAATTTTCTAACCAGTGCTTCGAGGTTGGCATAGTTTATTGCTTTCCAAAATGTGATTTTTGTCTAGTAGTAACAATGGTTAGACGTTTTAAAAACTACAACTCCTACAATTGTCTACTGACCAGATTTATTTACCTGTGTGCTAAAACCGTCGAGTAATCGTTTTTAGTTATAACGATGTGAGTGGGGTAGTGTATAGTGCATCGCATGGGTACGGGTAGTACCTGAGTATTTGGGTACAGGTACAGGTCCAGGTCCGAAATGGGTACTCTGTTTAAGTACCCAAATTGAATGGGTACTTTATGGGTACTAGTTATATGTACCTAAATTTTGGGTACAAAACCAGGTCCTGGTTACAGGTACAAACTTGGAATTGTTTGGGTTGTACCTGACAGTAACAGGTACAAGCTTTCAATATACCTGGACCTGACAAATTATTACCTGAAAATGTGGGTACTTAAATCCATCTTAGATACATCTAGTGTTAGTATGTGGCCCTCTCTCCGACCTAAAGGTTTATATTGCTATGCAGCTTCTTTCCACGAGTGCATCATAATTTTTGAAAAAGCATACGTTTATATAATAGAGATGGTTCACAAACGTAACACCTAATAAGTACGTGTAATTACAAATCCCTGTTGTGATTCGGTAAAAATGACGCTAATTGATATTGTGGTTATGGAGGATGGCTTAGAAGTGAAAGATTTAATTGAAGATGGCAATACCTCAGATGGTATAGAAGTTATAGTTCCATTAAGATGTCTAGCATTGCACAAATTATGACGAGGCAGAATTGTCTCTAGCTTGTAATTTCTACAATGTAAATCATAGAATGTCATCATGTTGAATCATTTGCAGTAATTTTTTTAAAGTACCTGATTGGGTACAGGTACGTAGTAAACTTTTTCAGGTACAGGTTCATATATTGGGTATATTTTGGGTACGGGTAAAATTCAGGTGCAGGTACTCACTACTTGCGAAGTAAGCAGGTCCAGGTACCAACATTTATTTAATGGGTACTTATAATCAGGTACGGGTCTGGGTACGATTTTTGCCGGTACCCACTATTTGGGTACAGGTCCAGGTCCAGGTAAAACATTTTTGTACCCATGCGATGCACTGGTAGTGTAGTAGCAAGTGGAAGTAGTAGTGGCGACCGATAACGTCCGGAAAAGATAATCGAAACAAAAATTAGAACTGAATATGCCCAAAATGCCGAATATGCCCAGGAATGAAAATTCCCAAAATGCCCGTGCCGAATATGCCCAAAATGTACGTATTTGACCAAAGTTGAAAATGCCCAA
This sequence comes from Allacma fusca, assembly GCA_947179485.1. Classification (NCBI taxonomy): domain Eukaryota; kingdom Metazoa; phylum Arthropoda; class Collembola; order Symphypleona; family Sminthuridae; genus Allacma; species Allacma fusca. Next base: position 39,901,309 of record OX359246.1, read on the forward strand.
AATGCCAGGCATTTTGGGGAGGCATGATGCCTAATATGCCATGGCATTTTCAAATCGACAATCCCTACTTACATGTATTTTAGCTGTGAAGGAAATTGGGCTTGTTCTTCTGAAGTATTCAAATGAGGCTTTTTTCATCCAAAATCTATATGTGGGCAGTTTTGTCATTTTTTGTCTCCCCACTTTTAGCCTACGTGGGTAACTACATGAAAGAAAAGGTGTTATTTTGAGTTTCATATATGTTCAGGCACATATTGTTTATATCTACACATATATAAGTAAGTACTATTATTGTCCAGTAGCAGATCTGTCACTGCTACTTCTCTTACAATTAGCGCTTCAGCCAACCTGAAGATATGGTACAGCTAGCATCACCATCCTAACGACCAACAATGAGATGACCATGCTAGCGTTTTTTCCTCTCATCAGTCGATCTCATGTACCAATTGCGTAACCAACGCGTCTCGTGCTCTCTCATATTGTGCTATGTACATTTGCTCATTATTGTAATTTAACCTAATCGTGTTGTGTTTAAAGTTACAATAAAATCTAATACAATAATAATTCAGTGTGAATTATTATCTAGTGCTAATGCCAGGTATTCACTAGTTGTAAGTACACCAGTCATCACCATACACATGCATACCCAAGCGGGCAACCCGACTCATTCATTCCATCTTTATACAATCGATGTGCACGATTTTCCAGGATTACTTGGGAACATACAATATATATATATACAGCAAAAATTTTCTGCGGCGGAAATGCAGTTCTCTAATATACATAGAAAATCAGTCAAGTTAAAAATAGTAGCATTCCAACTATCGTCCAGACGTCTTGCCATATCCATTCATTGATAATAATTTTCGTTTTAGTAATATTTGCACGGAGATTCTTCTTTAATAAAATTTAAATATAAATTTCTGGTTCATGCGGGCTGAAGTTAAAAATCTGTACAATATAAATTTTCCTCATCCATCTGTAACCATCTCTTCAGGCAATCCAGAATCTACGTACACTTGATAAATGGTTTAAGCCTTGAATCGGGCTCCGAAATGGAAATTATTTTAATAACATTTCTTTTTGATTTTGATTTTCGCAGTCTTATTACAGATTTTTGAAAAGTATACGGTATTTACCTTTTTCTTCTAATGATGTAATACTTTGAAGACGAATCGAGATTCTTGGCCAAATATGCACCGCACCTTATACATAAAGATACATATAAGAAAAAACACACATGTATACAATAAAATTAATACGATTACACATTTGATGCAGGAGATTCGTTAGTTATGTGCGTTTTGTCGAGTTTTATTATTCAAAGTAAGTAAATGTAAATTCTTTTGTATGTACTTTCAGTCTTTAAAAATAAAAAGTGTAAACTATACTTTTGTCCTGGAAATATTTTAAAATTATTTAGTAAAAAATATATTTTCACCTGTTAAGTACACAATTCAATTACCACATTTCATTCCCATTGTTTTCCTGCATTTTACCCACACGAGTTCTTAGCCTTAAAGATAATAGCATTAGCACTTCTGTTTTAAAATATGACATTTGCATCCTTTCTTGAAATTTAAATATTTAAAATAACCTACACATTTTTAAAATTTTAGAGTTAATGCTAAGCACATTCAAATAATGATTGAATATTTTGAACATACAAATTGTGCTGGAAGTTTTACGCTTTCAGAAAATAGATTGGTCAAGTTTTTTGACTTCTCAAATTAAAGACTATGAAAGTGCACCTGAGTATATTTTTCAGGTATATTGTATCTGTAGAATAATTATCTTTTCTTAAGCAATTGATTTCAAAGACTAAGTACCACATTTAAACCTTCAGCATTTGGTTCTATTTGTGGAAGCGTACCACAAATGAGCAATTCATTTTTGTTTCCTCTCCCATTATGTGTTAGAGTAAAGATTTTTTTTACGGGTCAACTGGATAAATATTTATGTATCTACATAATCTCGAATTAAACGTTCAGTCTGTTATTATGAGATTACGTTTCACTTCCGGAGGTTTGAACTGCCCTGCATAACGGGTTTTTTATCCCCAAACCAAAGGTTTGATAATAAAGATTCCATAGTTACGATTTTTGTCACACGTATTTTACAATAAGACGTGGACCCTGGAACACAAGTTGTGAGAACGGCGAGATGCCCAAAACAATTTAAAATTCTGGGGGCGGGATCAGGAGCGGGTCTGGGTACGTATTTGTATTAAATTCGTGGCAGCGGGTACTTAAAATTGCTAATTGTTCACACCATAATGGGTACGGATCCACGTACTGAAATGTTTGGAGGAACCCATTGAGTGGGAATGAAGGAATTGGAACTGGGACAAACGTTTTGTACCCATCGATGATCACTCCACTCAAATAAATGACTCACCCAAGTGCAAGTGTTTGTAAAATTTCGCATTGTATTTAGACATTATAGGTTAGTCAATGGCTTGGAATATCTTAACATAATCAAAATCAATACATGAACAGCTCTTCAACATACTAGACGGAATTTTGCCTAGGATGATTACGTGAACACAATTGCTTCTGGGCAATTACGCGTCAACTATAGATCCTTTACGGAGTCACGCTTCATCACAATCCTTGGTCAACTAAAACCATGTGCAGTTTTATCGGACCAGTGTCAAGAATCTCCACGTGTATTCATTCCTTAAAATATTGTCAATATTCATCTGTGCTAACCTAACACACGACAGTGTGTGCATATATCACAATTTAGTAAATTAGCAGTGCTATGTTGAAGGTTTTTTTTGGCAATAAATTATATAATCGTAGTATATACTTTAGTCGACATCTATTTGCTTACAAAATTGGTAAAAGCTATTCCATTTATGAGGGATCATATCCTGTGCACGCTTCTGTGATACTGCAAGTTAGAGATCGCCAGGAATTGTGTCTATAATTTCTCGGCGATATGCGAGAAAAACATCGAATTTTAACATTCATGGTTTGCGTCTTCTGGCTTCAATGTTTTGTTTGCAGTCGATTTTTTATATTTACAGGGAAACAGTTAAAGCGGCCAGTCTGGCTAATTAACTTGACATTATCTCTATGCATTTCGTGTTTACCAATTCTTCAAATCGCTGACTTGCTACTAAGGTTCTGCATCGGATCGGATTTATCCGTTCGGATACGGATCGGATCGGATACGGATAGGATAATTTCAAGTATTTAACGATCCGAAATTTATCCGACGGATCGGATGGCAATTTTTTATCCGACTTAATGGGCGGATAGGATAGGACACCAGCATTGCGATTATCCGACCGGATAGGATAAACTGTATGAATGACTCGGATAATCCGACGGATATCCGCGGATATCCGAAGCTTGCCATCTGTCGGTGAAAAATATCATTTTCATCAAATTTAACTTATAAAACCGCGATACCAAAATTTTGTACACTGGTACACCGTTTTTCTCTGAGGATGCTGCCTGGTATTGATATATGGCCACATGCTACCGCATGGTTCCAATGGAATCACTTTCGTTCCATCGTACAGTGATTTGCATTCAGTTCTGCAAACTGTACCGGAATACTCTTTGAGATACGCTTGATTCCTTCGAAGATTTTGGAGTTGTGCAAAAATGGAAACCGAAGAAGTAAATGTGCTTGAAACTATTGATTTGGAGACTGAAGTAAATACCAGCGTTAGTACAGATGAGCCAGAGTTGAAGAAATTAAAAAGTGAAGTTTGGGTTCATTTTACGGTGATAAATGATGGTGCCCAAGTTAAGTGTAAATACTGTAAAACGTGAGTTGTATCATTGTTTATTTATACAAGCGTATTTAATTATTGTAAATACTTATGACCAGATAATGTACGGATTGCAAATTTGTTACAGGAGCTATAAACTCACGAAAGGTAAAGGCAGCACAAGTAACATGGGGTACCATCTCACCAAGAACCATCCAGGAAAGTTGCATAAAGATCCACCCAAGTCTGAAAGTCCTATTGCAGCAATGTTCAAAAAGAAACAGAAACCTGATGAGGTAAGAACACAGCTAGCAATATCACAATGTTGCAACTAGTGATCGTGATAGGTTTAGGTCCTTTTAGACTACATGTTTCAATGAAACAAACTTGTAATCCGATGTTATGAGGAATAAATTTGTCAAATTCCGTGCAAGAATCGACCTATTACTTCTTTGCTTTGATTTCCTTAAGGAGTTCGATGAAGCGAAGTTCCGTAATCTGGTCCTAAAGTGGATTGTGTCATCCAATCAGCCATTTCTAGAGGTAGAATCTCCTCAGTTACGAGAATTGTTCTTGTACGCGAATTCTAAAGCCAAAATGCCAAGTGGGACTACTATTCAAAGAGATATTATGTCTGCACATGTAAAGGAAAAGTTGGGAAAGATTTCGGAGTTGAAGGTACCGTGATTATTATCTACTATATTTCAAGATTACGTTTCCTTTTTGAAAAATTAATTTAATAAATTTTGACTGCTTAACAAGATTTTTACTTTTCAGACAATTCAAGGAAAGTTTAGTTTAACATTGGACTGTTGGACTTCAACGAATCAGTATCCTTTCTTAGGAGTTACAATCCACTGGATTGATGAAAACTGGAAATCAAGAAATGAATTGTTAGAATTCAAGCTAATTGAAGGTCGACACTCTGGAGAAAATATAAAAAAGTGCTGTACTTTCTATAATTAGTGATTACGAACTGGACCTTCAGAATGTTTTAGGTATCACTTGTGATAACGCGTATAATAATGATACGATGTTCGATCACCTTGACATGCATGCAGTGGAAACTGAAATCAATTTTACTTCCAAAAATTCTCACATTCGCTGCTTTGCTCACATCTTAAATCTATGTGTCCAAGATCTACTCCAGTCATTGAAAGCCGATCAACCTATAGCCGAAGACTTTCATGAAACTGACGAGATACCTGAGAGCGGAATTTCCAAAACCATAGTGCAAATTCGGAATCTCATGAAAAAGATTAAATACTCGCATAATCTCCGTGAAAAGTTGCATAACTTTTGCGATCAGCTGTCTGCAAAAAAACTTTGTCCTATTGTAGACGTAAAACATCGCTGGAACTCTTCGTTCAACATGCTGAATCGGGCTGAAGAACTGAAAAGTCCCCTGAACTCCCTATGTGCCAGTGAAAAATGTCTCGAGAAGTTCATGATTACGGAATCACAGTGGGAAGAAATCCAAACTCTGAAGATTCTTCTACAGAAATTTCACAGTGCTACAATGAGATTAAGTAAAACCGAAGCTAGTGTGTCACTCATTATACCGATGTATAATTGGTTGGTGGATTCATTGGTAGAGTTTCAGGAGGAACACCATGGGCCATTAGTGGATGCTGTGAAGAAAGCCGAAACCAAGCTACTGAAATACCGTCCAGAACTTGAAACTTCACCAACCTTATTCATTGCAACAGTTATTGATCCAAAATACAACATAAAGTACTTCAAAGATCATGGATTTGATAGCAGGTCTTTAAAGAAAATTAAAGACTTAGTGTCCACAACTTTCAAAACTTACGCAAATGTTGATAGCACCCCTGAGGAACCGCAGAACTATCTACCAGAAGATGATTTCGAAACCCATGTGTACAACCGACAAAGTACATGGACGGAGTCAGAATTGACAAAATTTTATAATGAGCAGCGCGTATCATCCAAAGGAAATGTATGTGTTTGGTGGAAAGCAAATTCAGAAAAGTATCCGGTTCTGGCGAAAATGGCGACATGTCTATAAAACCAACATCCGTGCCTATTGAAAGAGAATTTGCTGGAGGGGTTGACTTAATTTGTCCAACCAGGGGTCGTTTGATTCCACCAACAATTATTACAGCCTGTATGACACTTAAAGGATGGTGGAGGAAGCAAAATGAGGAAGGAAGGCCAGCGTAATTTTAATATGAAGATCGATTGATTTTTATTAAAATGTTTGCGTTTTAAATTTCACTTCAACAGCCGACGTTTTTTACTTGATACGCAATAAATACATTGCATTGCAAATTCTGCTTCTAACTGCATTTTAATAAAATTAATTTATGGTACGAATTTAGTCCCCTTATAAAATCCCTAAGGTAACCTGTCCAAACAAACAAAATTATTTCCTCGGATAATCGGATATCCGCGGATAGGATCGGATACAAAATATTTTTATCCGAAAATTTCGGATGACCATCCTATCCGATCCGAAAAATATCGGATAAGTTTCGGATAAAATTGTTTTTTCAACCGATGATTCGGATAGGATAGGATAGGCCCAGGTTTTATCGTAAAATTTTCGGATAGGATAGGATACGGATAGGATAATGAAATTATCCTATCCGTGCAGAACCTTACTTGCTACTGATTAGTGACCCTGAAAACAGCTGGTACTCCAAACCTCTGTCATCCTTTATTATTGATACTTGCATAACTATATCTTTCCCTGCTGGCACCACTTCTACTGCGAGTAGCAGCAATTATCAACTCGTCTGCATTAATTGAGCTGACAAACATCTTGCTGCGTTTTAACATTCCTTACGTTTATTCAACCGAAAGCAATATTTTACTCTTTATCTCTTGTATTTTAACATTTTCAAATTGGCTTTTCAGTATTGTCAATGTTATCAGTACCGTTATAAATTTAAAAGTTCGAAATGTTACATCATTTGTTTTTTTGGATAGTTTTTATTTTCTGAAGATTACTCAGACTATCCTGTCCCTTTCCATGTTGCAAATAGCAGTGTTTACGAACTTCGTAGTAGTATATTTTGGAATCTTTCTGGTTGAGATTTATGAAAATATTTGTAAGCAGGTAGAATTTAGGTGGACTTTTGTAGGAAAGAAAATCTTTCCAGGACCAAATAGTATATGGAATGAGACAGATAGAGTTTTCTGTAACAAGTTAGCTCCTCAAATCAAGAGCATCAATTACTTTAGCAAAACATACGACAAAATTGCCGGAATTTATGCTGTATTCACCGTATTCACATGCATTCTAGCTGTGATGGAAATAGGGCGTGCCGTGCTTCACAATTCACCCGAGGTTTTCATGGAGTATTTTTACGTTGGCAGTTTTGTAATTTTTTCCCCTCTCTTGGCCTACGTGGGTAACTACATGAAACAAAAGGTAATATTTTGAGTTTCATATCAAGCAAAAAATTTCTGGGACGGAAATCCAGATATTTTAATAATTATTGTATCTAGGTTGAAAGAAGTCGGGAAAATCTGTTCAATATTTACGAGCTATCCACCCAGGAGCATGAATCTGCATGTGTGAACCCAAATGTAAGTATAATTTGTTAACAGTTTTAGGTCCTATCACATTTTAGCATTTGTATTGAAACTCCTTTTGAACTGCTGGAAATGGCTGGAAATAGCTGGAAACCACCACGAAGTGGCTCTTAGGATGTAAATGGAACTTTACGGCGAGAAATCTTTTTGATGTGGATTACAAAATATTTGGAGTGGTGAGATTAAACGTCTGAGTATAGCCTTCTTTATCCCGACCAGAAGATATGTACCAACACATATACCCCCACCTGGTATATATCACCCAATGTACCACCCAGGTACATAACAACCTATTTATCACCAAACTGGTATAATCCAACCAATATACACTAACATGTACTACTTGCCTGTAAGAACAATAAATGTACTCATTGAAACCATTGAATTTTTCAGAGGGTTAAATCTTGGTACTACATTTTGACACAAAGCCAAACATTATCATAAAAATCAGGACGTCCTACTTGAATATAGATTTTTCAAAGTAAACTTGTTTCCGTTTACAAACAGTTTTTATGGAGATTGAAAAATTCGAAAGCTTATTTTTGTTTTAATTTTAAGTATAAATCTGTAAGCCTAACATGTTCTTCTAGAAAGTTATTCAATAAGTCAGGTGCCATTTGGACAAAATGTTTCAGGAAAAGACTCAAATGAACGCGAAAAGTACGTTTTTAAGGGGTGTATGTACATATATAGGGTGGTATGCATTATTGTGTGGTATATAAGGTGGTAGATAGAGTGGAATTTATTATTGTTTGGCTCACTTATGTACGTATACTAATGTTTAATAGTGTCTATAGTTGGTATATGGAGTATAGTACATACAGGATGTTACGTACGTATACTTGGTTGTATTTACTTATTTACGACTATGTATTTATCATTATCGGTGGGGTATAATGTGGTATATGATTTCTGTCAGGGAAAATAGAAATCATTCTAAAAAACCAAATATGACTACGGTTCTATGCACATATGTACATATAGTTCATCAAAATTTGTATCGCAAGCATAAAATTAATCACGCATACGTCGTTTTCATGCAGGTCCTTGGAACAGTATTGACATACATATTTGATTATCATGTACCAACTCATAGCTGGAGAAACAGACGTGATTGCAAGATGTGAGGAGAAGCTCAGTCAACTTAAAAATAACAGTATTCCAACTTCTATACCTGAAAGTCTTTCATGACCATCTGTTGTAACTACACAGAACTTATTCTACAGAAAATATTTTCCTGCTTATTTAATACTATATGCGAAGCTAGCCATTTTGTAGCAGGCTTAAAACAATTAGTCATAGTAATTTCCATATTTTTCTGATTTCTAGTTCTGTTTTAGACATTTCTAAGTATCTACTTATATCCAACTTGATACAACAATACAAAATAAACGCATACACGAAAATAGAAACACATGACATTTGGTAGTGGGTAGAAATAAATAATATGTATAACGAATATTTAATTAAAAAATAAATACACGAGAATTGCAGTACTCAAATTTTTTATAAGTATTTCGCAGCAGTATATCATTTCAGTTGTTTGTAATGCTCTCGAAATGCATGTCAAGTCAATAGTATTGATGATAATATTTTTATTGATATTTACACAGAGGTTCTTCATTGTTAAAGTGCAAGGACTATAATCTCTGGGTCATGGGATGACATTGAAATTGCCCATTTATTAAATAACATTTCCGGCAAAATATTTTTGCTCAATCAGTAAAGCACCTTGCAAAAATAATTCATGATGGGTGGGGCTTATACTTCAACTGTGCACATACATACATCATACTTTAGAATTAGTTTAATACAGAACTAACAATAGGCTGTACACAGTTTCCATGAGACATGTTGATTAAACATTTCCATGTGTGTGTGTGTCCCTCAACCCTATTAACAAGTACAAGTTCGGGAAAAGCCTTCCTTGAAGCTTGTTGTTTCCCATATTAATATCATCCTGATTCTACTTTTGTTAAATGGTTTCCTGACGCAGTACTTTTTGTTTATTATTCAAAGGAATGAGCAAGCTTTCTATTGCTTATAAATAGGAGGAAAAAACAACCCTGAATTAGGTCACTTTCCGAGAACTCATGATGATGGAATCATTCAAATCTCTATTAAAATCTAGATATTTAGTTGTAATGATATTTTGGCAATTCCGTAAATACTTGGAACATAATGGATTATGTAGATGGACGGATTGTGTGCTATGGATTTGTTTTACCGGAAGAGAAACAATAGGCAGGAAGTGGACGTGGGCAAAGTCCTCTCATCTAATGTCCACAGAATTGTATGACGCAAATCACGGATCTCTATAACTTGATGAAACAATCCACAGATTTAACATTTTATTTATCAAACTGTAAAGAGAAGCACTAACAGCTTAAAAGCTTTCAATTTTAATTATCAAAAAAGTTGGAATAGTTATTCCATAATAGTAATAAAACGCTATCATTTTGCAATCATGATGAAGATTTTAATTTTTGTCATCTTAACAATAATTGCCGCTGTTCACGGGGTAAGGAATTTGCCAATCTAAATCAGTTTTCAAGTCATTATATTGAAATTACTACAACTCTTAAACTATTTCTTCAAATTACAGGAAGACTTCGTACAGAATCGTTGGGATCAAATTTCGGATATTCTGAAGAGAAGCAAATCCGTGTTAAAATGCGTAAATGGAGATTTTGTTGGCATGGACGAGCTTCTAACGATTCTTGAACCAGTCACATCTGAATGTTTGATGGATGGATCCGACTCTGTAAGTATAAGTTAATCCGTGCATTATTGTTTATAGAATTGACGAAAGAAATTTTGAATGCTCTTGGAACCTAAATTGCTACAAATTTTTCACAGGGCCTTGCCACTACTCGCTGTATTCTGGAGCATCTTGGCATTGTAAGTACATTTTATTTCTGCAGAAATTAATACTTATTGCTGAAAACGTTCAAAAATAATGTATTGGTTTCGTACTTGCAAATTTTATATATGGCTATTAAAATATTTTACAGGTGGACTCAGACGGATTTCCACACGTGAGAAGATTCCGCAGATTTATTTCAACAATTTACTCAAAACAGATCCTTCATGACGTGCCCCAAATTCAGAAGGAACTGTACAGATGTGGGAAAGAATATGGTATAATAATTTAGTTTTTAACATTCAAACAGCTTTGATGTGTATTTTAAATGATCATGTTAGTATTATTTATCGCTGTATATGGAATATAAAATTAATGGACCCCTTGAAATTTGTAGCCTATGGGTTTGCTGATGCAGTCAAAAACTCCCACTCGTACCAAGCGGATTTAGAGAATTTTATCAAATGCTTTGAAAAAAAATCTCAGACGGTATGCTAGAAAAATCTTTAAAATCAATTACGCCAAGTTTTCCTCAATTTATTTATTTAGTTGAAATAATTACTGTTCGCATCATGTAATTAATTCTAAATAACTTTATTTCAGTCGGTACAAGCAATTAAGGAAGCCTGTCGTGTGGATGCAGAATTTGAAAAAACAAAGGGTGAATTTATTCAAGTCCGGGCGAAATTCTTCGGGAATAATTCCGAAGATGATGCTACTGCCACGGACTAAATAATAATACTTTATATACTTCGTATGTACATAATTAATTATTTATAAGTCTGTACACATATACATATACAGAAATTATTTATCGGGTATTTAGAAGTTAACTTTTCATATTGGGATTAAACCCGTTTGCATATTTACTCTTTATCTTTACTACTTCGTTAATTACATACAATTGCATTAGTATAAGTATAATAATTTCTCTCCTGCCATAATTCCATTCTCAGCTGATCGAACAGATTGATTTTCCACAGAGAACCACATTCGCCACACACATGTTTGGGATTATATGAATAATTATGTTGATCTCGTTTTATTCAAACCCGAATGTCACTACATGTAGCAACTTTCTCAAATTTTTGTTTGTGAACACGAATCCTTCCTGGATTGTGCTAATGAAATTTCTTTTCAATTTCGGGTATATTGTTCAAAATACTTTGGAATGTGGGTTTTGGATAAGTTTTTTGGAGACTAATTTTACTCTCGTTCTGCATAATATGTGAAATCACTACCATGTTTTGATTAATTTTTAGAGTCATACGGCTTATTTAACTTATATTTCAAAGTTGTAATACATTTATGCATTGTTTTAATATTTATTGCACAACATTGTTTAACAATGAAAGTAATAATTTATTATTGTCAGAAACGTTGAATCATAATGTGAACGAACGATGAATCACAAAATCCCTCAGACATTTACTCAAAAGTATTTCTGTGTGTGCAGGATAACACGATTATGTAACATAATTATGTACATACCGGCTATCACTGCAACAAATAATGCAACTCTTGCTTTGGATTTTTGTCCGTGGTGCTACCAGTGTGAAGGGAATCTAAATGGGAGTCGCATGTTTTCCCATAGGAAACTACTATATAAAGAGTAAAATTGGCCTTGGGAACTATTTTGGTCGCCATTATATAGCGAAAACCATCCTATAAGTGACCACTATTTGGTATACCTTATACATTGGAAAAATCATGAGAGGATTTGACACGACAACTATAAAGGGAAAACCGTCATAGAGGGAACCACTATTCAGAGAGTGTACTTTATTTTGATTAGTAATTTTTAACATAATGTTACCAATAAATTTACATTGACTCGTGATTACTAACATCTTTAAAGACATCGCCGAACATTGTTTGAGACGGTTCAATCAAGCTGTATGATGCCCTCAAGATTACTTCTTTTATCGTTGCCTTTGCATGACTTTGAATCCCTTCTTCGGACGTAGCCTTCGGTTTCTGTAACCTCGTATCACCGTAACTCATTTCCTATTCAGGGGTGGATTTCTTAAAACTTCCAGTGACAATTACCGTTGCTGGCAACTTTGCCAATAGTATTTTTTACCAGATGGCATAACTTGTTCAGAAAACTGAGACACACCCAGAGCAAAGCTTGCTACTCTATGTTGGATTTAAATATTCCCAAACTTGTTAAAACATCATAATCGTGTGGTTTGTCGTACGTTTGCTTGATGGACTAGCTTCTGGAATGGTAAACAAAAGCTTGCCCAACTTTGTTTTAGCCCTCGCTTCTTGAGATGGCTTCAGTGTTTTCGTCTGAACATTTAATGCAAAGCTACAAACCGAAGTTGGTTTCTTTTTTCCCTCTTAAGCTGTTGGGGGGTCATTCTCGAACAGAATTTGCGATATCGCAAGTTACGACTTCGTAAGAACTTACGACAGGTGTCGTACGATGCCTCTACGATTTTCAAATTTTAATATTCTCAAAAACGATCGCAAGTATATCGTAGCTACGATCACATTTACGAATCGTAAGCATGTAACGCACGCTCTGATTGGCTGTCAAAATTTTCGAATCTTAAGCCATTCAATAAGCCATAAAATTCATCCCATTTGTCCTTTCTATCAGTTTCACGTATTGTTTTTCTCTACAAATCAGTTTAACGTTTAAGGAGTGAAAATGGCAAAAAATATAAAAACGAATTTATCAGAGCACCCTCCACTTCCCCTCCACTTCCCCTCCACTTCCCCTCCACTTCCCCTCCACTTCCCCTCCACTTCCCCTCCACTACCCCTCCACTACCCCTTCAAATACATATTCCCTCCACTTCCCCTTCAAATACATAACCACTCCACTTCCCCTCCACTTCCCCTCCACCAACCCTTCAAATACATATTCCCTCCACTTCCCCTTCAAATACATAACCCGTCCATTTCCCCTCCACTACCCCTTCAAATACATATTCCCTCCACTTCCCCTTCAATTACATAACCCCTCCACTTCCCCTCCAATTCCCCTCCACTTCTCTTCATATACATAACCCCTCCACTTCCCTTCAAATACATAACCACCCCACTTCCCCTTGGAATACATAACCCCTCCACTTCCCTTCAAATACATAACCCCTCCACTTCCCCTCGAATACATAACCCCTCCACTTCCCCTCCACTTAACTTCAAATACATAACCCCTCCACTTCCCTTCGAATACATAAGCCCTCCACTTCCCCTTCGAATACATAACCCGTCCACTTCCCTTCAAATGCATAACCCCACCACTTCCCTTCGAATACATAACCCCTCCACTTCCCCTCCACTTCCCCTCCACTTCCCCTCCACTTCCCCTCCACTTCCCCTCCACTTCCCCTCCACTTCCCCTCCACTTCCCCTCCACTTCCCCTCCACTTCCCCTCCACTTCCCCTCCACTTCCCCTCCACTTCCCCTCCACTTCCCCTCCACTTCCCCTCCACTTCCCCTCCACTTCCCCTCCACTTCCCCTCCACTTCCCCTCCACTTCCCCTCCACTTCCCCTCCACTTCCCCTCCACTTCCCCTCCACTTCCCCTCCACTTCCCCTCCACTTCCCCTCCACTTCCCCTCCACTTCCCCTCCACTTCCCCTCCACTTCCCCTCCACTTCCCCTCCACTTCCCCTCCACTTCCCCTCCACTTCCCCTCCACTTCCCCTCCACTTCCCCTCCACTTCCCCTCCACTTCCCCTCCACTTCCCCTCCACTTCCCCTCCACTTCCCCTCCACTTCCCCTCCACTTCCCCTCCACTTCCCCTCCACTTCCCCTCCACTTCCCCTCCACTTCCCCTCCACTTCCCCTCCACTTCCCCTCCACTTCCCCTCCACTTCCCCTCCACTTCCCCTCCACTTCCCCTCCACTTCCCCTCCACTTCCCCTCCACTTCCCCTCCACTTCCCCTCCACTTCCCCTCCACTTCCCCTCCACTTCCCCTCCACTTCCCCTCCACTTCCCCTCCACTTCCCCTCCACTTCCCCTCCACTTCCCCTCCACTTCCCCTCCACTTCCCCTCCACTTCCCCTCCACTTCCCCTCCACTTCCCCTCCACTTCCCCTCCACTTCCCCTCCACTTCCCCTCCACTTCCCCTCCACTTCCCCTCCACTTCCCCTCCACTTCCCCTCCACTTCCCCTCCACTTCCCCTCCACTTCCCCTCCACTTCCCCTCCACTTCCCCTCCACTTCCCCTCCACTTCCCCTCCACTTCCCCTCCACTTCCCCTCCACTTCCCCTCCACTTCCCCTCCACTTCCCCTCCACTTCCCCTCCACTTCCCCTCCACTTCCCCTCCACTTCCCCTCCACTTCCCCTCCACTTCCCCTCCACTTCCCCTCCACTTCCCTTCAAATACATAACCCCTCCACTTCCCCTTCGAATACATAACTCCTCCACTTCCCCTTCGAATACATAACCCCTCCACTTCCTCTACACTTCCCCTCCACCTGGAGGGGATGTGGAGGGGATGTGGAGGGGATGTGGAGGGGATGTGGAGGGGATGTGGAGGGGATGTGGAGGGGATGTGGAGGGGATGTGGAGGGGATGTGGAGGGGATGTGGAGGGGATGTGGAGGGGATGTGGAGGGGATGTGGAGGGGATGTATATGCTTAATTAAAATATTTGAGGTTTCACGTTAAGGTTTTGTGAAATTTTAAATGTTTTTATTACTCTTTTTCCCACCATTTACCTCTCCTTATTATTAATTCCTTTAAAAGATTAAACGTGCACTTGCTTGATAAAAAATACAGTGCACTCTCGCTATAAGAGCACCGATGAAAGCACGCCAAAAGAGTTCTTATAACGGTATGCTCCTATAGAGAACATATATCTAAATGCATTAAAATACTGATTATATATTTCATAGATATATAGTATTAAGAAGTGGGCTAAATAAGACAACGCCATTACACAGTACATTAGATTATAAGGTGAACTAAAATGTTATTTACAGATATTATCAACTATTCAAGTAATGTTTGTTTAGAATGAAATAGTCAGTAATGTGAGCCTACCGAAAATTCATTGCAAGGGATTTGCCTACAATATTTTCAATTGTATCCAGAGAATCCAGTAATTCAGGTTAATATGCATCCTGGCAAATTAGAGAATGCTTAAGTTTGTCCACTGAAAGCAAAGCGTCTCTGGATGTTATTTGAGGAATTATTTTATTTGACTCATTACTTTCTGGATCGGACTCTATATCCTTACTCTCACCATTTTGGGCAAACATTCGTTAAACAATATCGTGATCCGTTTCCATGCCGGCAGTTGCGAGCTAAATGTGAAATAATTGATTACAAAATCGATGATCAAACTCTAGCACTCTAAATTCACAATTGTTATGAAAGGGATGAAAGCATACGTCGGCATCTATGTATAGCTTCATAGTCGGCTAATTCTTGTGGTCCAATATTAACCCCCAGGCCGTGCATGCCTTCAAAAGCGATTTCTAATGCAGGATCGATGAGATTTTCCTGCAAACGTTTCATAAACCTTTTCTATATCTGCTCATATGCTCTTATAATGGATCTTGTTTACCATGGGGATGTAAAATGCCAGCTCTTACATCGAAAATGCTCTTATAAAAGTGGTGCTCTTATAGGGAACATTTACAGACCAACAATCCTATAGGGGGCCGTGGGAGTGCTATTATATTGAACATGCTCTTATACGGAGGTCTCTTATAGCGAGAGTGCACTGTAAGTGACTTTCCAGAATTAGCTCGGGACCAATACCTTTGACATAAAATAATACCTTTCGGGGCAATACACTTATTTCGCACGGGAAGCTGGATTTCCCTAAATTTCCCCATCACGTTACACAATGAATAAAGTTCCGTAATGTTCTACTCAAATTACAGGAACATTTCCAACGGAATCGTTGGAAAGGAATTTCCGACCCGGTACTTTGATGAGAAGCTAGAACACACTTGAAAGTAGCCACAAATGTGCAAATACATAACAGCAAGACTTGAGCGACCCGGAAGCCTGTCGCGTGGATGAATAACCTGAAAAAACGAAAGATGAAGGTGAAGATATCCAAATCCTTGAAAGTCTTCTAAAACAATTTTGAAGATGCTGATAATGCCAAGGACTATAACAAATAATGCAATATTTAGTTCGTACGTATTTCAAAGTCTGTACAATATTAAATTGTTTGAGGGGTGATAAAATTACAAGTTAGCTTTTCGTATTGAGGTAAAGCTGTTGGCTCATTTTACACTTGAAGTATACACCACAAATTAAAGAACGTTAAATTACTTTTGTAGGTATAAGCTGAATGTAAATACGTTACCCTTGCATTTCTTCATTTCAGAGTAAAATTAACATTATGCTAGTTGCTTACATACGTCGAAAACGTTATGACCCAAAGGATAAAATGCTCGTGTTAGGGGATCTTCAATTGCTAAAGTTACAGGTAACAGCAGACACCATTGAATATATTTTTGATACAGTTAGTTACAAAATGTGTATATACATTAAAGACTGCGGAGCATTATAAATCAGTTGCAGATATATTTCATATGAGTTGAAGGAACAGCATACGTAATTGCAATTATATATAAGAGCTGAAATATATACATTTAGCCAATTGCTGCTTTCGTAATTCCCTGTTTACAAAGTGAAGGAAAGAATTTCCCAGGCCTACAAATATTCACGCGCTGATTCTTTTAGTGCGAAGGTGATGAAATATTTTTCCAGGCTCTCCAATATCCAGATTTTTATCTACCGAAAGATATTTGAAGATGGATGAGTTCCAGGTAAATTATGTTTTCATAAAAAGGCTCGTGTGTTCACGGCTCTATGAACAAACTTTGATGGCTATGTACTGTAAAAGCATTTGCAGCTATCTATGTATAAGAATTGTAGCAGGTGGCCAGTAGATGTTGAATAAAATTACTACTTGGTCCAGTTCAATGACTGCCAAACGAATGTAAGTTCATCGTGAACTTTTGTTACTACTCAGTTCATTGCTCATAATCAACGGAAGCCCAATATTGTTAACGTTGTCAAAATGAATTCAAATATTTCTCTACCGTTTCTAGTTTTGAATGCGTCCCTGCCGTTTATTGTCAATTTGTACGAAAAACAATACCGACAGTTGGACAAAGATCAGGCCTTTCCAAAAAATCCAGAGGATTTAAATTTGCCAGTTGAGGAGGAGTTTGATTTTATTATTGGTAATTATTTCTAATGCTTTTGGTATTAATAAGATTTTTTATATTTCCTAGGTGATATGTAATTTCCCTCGCATACAAAATTATCTACGTTTCATTTTTACATGTGTGGCTAGTTGGAGCTGGTACAGCTGGTTGTATTCTGGCAAGGAGGCTATCTGTCAGAAATTTTAAGGTCTTACTATTAGAAGCTGGCGGGGATCCTCCTCCTCCTGAAAATGTCCCAAACTTGGGTGATCAGATGAAATTTATACCATCTATCCACTGGATGTATGGATCCACTCAGCAAAGGAATGCAGCGTTGGATACTAACGGAGTAATTTTTACATTATTGTACTGTTTTAAAAAAATTATTCATAATATCCTTTATTATATTTGTCCAGCTGTAAAGTCTGTCCAGGCTCCGCCTCTTTCACCTCCTTTAAACTTCGCGCTATTACTCAAATTCAATAAAACTGGATGATAACTTAAATTTCATTTGTTAATATTAGCATAATGTACAAACGCCAAAAAAGAATGAGTTAAATTTGTATGAACGGATTATTATGGTTATTTATATTTACAAAATTTGCAGATAATTGCAGGCTCAGGTGGTAAAATGATGGGAGGAAGTGGTTCCCATAACCAATGTCAGTATGAACGAGGACACCCTCATGACTTCGATAACTGGGCCAATATTACCGGAGACGACAGCTGGAAATTCACTAACATTCTGAAATATTACCTGCGCTCAGAAAATTACAAGGGGATGTTTCCATTGATTGGAAGAACCGGAAGTAAATTAGAATACTTTTGCATTACATTATTAAATTCCATGACATTTCAACTCTGAATTGAAAATTGCATTTTGGAGATGGCCCTCTGTAAAAAATATTTTTCTTATATATTGTATTAATGTAATTATTTTGATTGGCACTAAGTTGCTCATCGTAAGGGTGGACTAATGCACGTCGTCTCGACCAATTTCACCTTCAACGAAGACCTCTGGTACTCTGCAGGACGAGAACTGGGCTACAAAGTCAAGGTGGACCCCAATAGTCCGTTGCAAGAAGGTATGAAAATTATTAGACTTGCTCTGATTTTGTATGCATTTTTTTAAAAAAACACTTAAGACTTAAAACTTATTAAGAGTCGTTTATAGCCCGAAGATGAAAACAGATGTTGTTCGAAAGCTTGCAATTTATAATAAAAATGGATTCCACTGAATCCAATTTAAATGTGATTTTTTTTACATACTTTTATCATTACCGTTCGAGCAGGATTTAGCTCAGCAGAATACAATCGTCAAAAAGGACGACGGGTTAGCACTTATTCAGCTTATGTAAAACCAATTGAAATTAAATGGCCGAAATTGACCGTCCGAAGATACTCCGTTGTTTCTGAGGTAACAGAGTAAAAATGTAGTAGTTTTTTTATAAGTATGGGTAAAGTTAAACGAACGCTTCTTTAAATAAAGGCATTACAAATCATTTATGCATGCAGCGCCTGCAAGCAAAAAAGTACTGAAACATTGAAAATGAGATAAATGATTTCTGATTATTATTTTTTGGCATATTAAAAGATTCTTATTAAGGGAAAGAGAGCCGTTGGTGTTCTGTATTATCAACATGATGTTCCAAAGGCAGCTTTTGTATCCAAAGAAGTAATCCTTAGCGCAGGAGCGTACTTATCCCCGATAATTTTAATTCGCTCTGGAATTGGGCCAAAGGAACAAGTTCAAGCAATTAATGTATGGACAAATATGCACATTTTTCAGTGTGTGTACAGTAATAGAAAATGTAACCATATTTTGACACTTAAAATTTCAGAAACCGTTAGTAGTGGATTTGCCCGTTGGTCAATCAATGCAGGACCATGTGATTGTGAAATTGCCACCGATTCAAGTCCAAGATAAAAGCTTTTTTAAATACTCTCTAAATAATTTGGATTTCGGTCAGTTTACTAATTTCGTCGCTACTGGAGAAGGCAAAATGCATAATTACTATTTTTACTATTTTCTTTAATACACTTTCGTTTTAAAAAAGTCATTATACAAGGATACCCTGTGATTTGTAAAATTAGAACAGGAATGAAATTTTATGTCCTGATAGAAATTAAGTACAATGTTCGAAACCACACTAAAGTCTTATCTGTGGCTGAAGACATCTAATTGAAAAGAGAATTCAATTTTTCGTTAAAATCCAAAAAATTCAATTTCTTACGAAACTAAACATTTTAGCTGAAACAGAATTTATTTTGGAATAAGTATTATATTCGGAGAACTCTATTTACTGAACTTTGCCGAGTTGGCACGAACTTTAGTGCAGGTTTGGGTCATAGACCTATTGTACTCATACACTTAAGATCAAAAGTCTTAGCGTGATATGTAGTTGGGGAAATATTTCCAGCTCAGGTTGAGGCACCTGAGCAAACCCTTACTAATACAGCTTGAGCGACTGTTTAGAATACTGAAGTTGTAGGGTGGAAAGTTTATGTAGAACGAATTGTTGTCAGTCAAATATTTACATAATGTTTTTGGAAAAACTGTATGTATTTCAAGTTTTTGGGTCGAAATCTGTTCAAAAAATTGTTCCACCAGAATTTAACCCGGAGAGTAAATAGTCCGAAACTGGACTTTAGTGCAAAAATTTATGCAGTCATCCTTTGTTTAATAATTAAATTTAATTGAGGTCAGGATTGATGATAAATACTGAACTTCTTCCTGGGCTTCCAATTTATTATACCTCTTTATGTGTTTATCCTACAATTAAGCAAATTATGTAAAAAAAAAGAAAACTCTTACCTTAGTTTATATACCTTACAACTAAATCGTGCTTGCACTTGATTTGATTTGATTTGATTTGATTTATTGTCAGTAATGCATACACAACACTAGCACTATATTCACCTGGAAAATAACCTGTGAAGTGATTAGTGTTGAAGGTAGCCGACATATTTATACAATTATTTATAGAAAGATGACATTAACGATCTAATCTCATAACTTAGGTTAAGCTTGTTATATTCAGTATCTTCTAGTCCGTTTAGTTGCCTAATAAGAAACGGAATAGTAGAATTATAATACCTATCTCGTTTACATAGTATTTCATAAATACGGTTACCACTTCTAGTTTTACTATAAGTTGAAAATTTTAATTGTAGTAATCTACGAAACCTGGGGGACCGGAATATTGACTTACCGAATTTAACACACTGATCAGAAAGACGACTTAATATTGGCTGTAATTTTAATTCATTAAGTATTTTCATATAATTGAACCTATTTACATATTTCCCCATTAATATTGATAGGCACCTTTTTTCAAACTTGATTAATCTATGCTTGTCAGCTTTGTTTAAACTAGTGCACTAGACTTTCGAAGTTTGAGACGCTATTTTTGGACATGTTCACTTGGGACTACCGCTAACGTAACAATACTAATAATTACCAAAAGTAGCAACCAAAATTTTCATATTTAATGACACAATTGTATTTAAATTATTACATATATGCTCAATATGCCGTAGAGAAAATGTGCTTGGAAATATTTTCTCGGCTATCGTGCTAAGACTTTGGACCCTAAGTGTACCTACTCACACTCATATTAAAATAATAAATATTAAACAGGATTTCTCTCGTCATTTTCTGTCCTTCAAGAGGCTTACGTTCCTTCAGAACGAGCAGCTCAAATAGATCAACATTCGGACTGGCCCGATATTCAATTATATTTCAGGCAAAACTATGCCGATAACGAAGGTCTGGGATCTTTACAATTTAAACATACCTTTAAAATATACGACTTCTCTATATCTTTTTTTTAAAATCAAACGAAAAATTTCAGATGTCATGAATTGCGACGTTAACCTCAACCGACCAAAGAGCAGAGGAGTGATAACTATTAATGCTTCTAACCCTGACAGTTCCCTCGAGTCCCAGCTTTTGCCTGTTATTGACTACAACTTCTTCAGCGACGAGTCCGACTACGATGTAATCATAGAAGGTAGCAGATGTAATTATATCGGGTTAATTATACAATTAAATCTTTCATGTATGCTTCTAATATGCAATCTATTTTAGGAATCCAATTGTGCAAACAAATTATAGAACAAACTACCCCATTTCGAAAAATCGGTGCCAAATTCAACTGGAATGCTATTCCTTCTCAATGTGGAAAATTTAGGAATACTCGCAATTACTGGAAATGCTTTATTCGGTATCGTGCCTCTACAAACAATCATGTCACTAGTACCAATCGTATGGGCAAAGTTGATGATCCACATGCTGTGGTTGATTCCAAACTTAGGTTTAATTTCATAATTTGTTAATTGCTGGGATATTATCCATATATAGTTAAATCGTTATACGTAATTAATTATTTTTTTATAATTTGTATTTCTTGTGGGGCTTCAAATGTAGGGTTCGAGGCCTTACTGGTCTCCGTGTGGTAGATGCGTCCGTGATACCAGCAGTCCCGAATGGAAATATCAATGCACCTATCATGATGGTTGCTGAAAAAGCTGCATCTGAAATTGCTCAAAATTATGGTCGAAAACATTCACGTGATACTTTATATTGAATTAAAGATTGACTAAAGTGTAAACGTCTATTTGCTCATTGTTCCCTGAAGTTAGAAATTAAATCAAATACTTAATTTCTTAAAACACCTAGCGGATATTCTACACCCATTTATTGTCCATACAGGGTAGGTAGAATAAAGATGAGGACTACTTGCTCGTTTAAATAGAAAAATCCACATGATAATAGATACCTTCAATAGCTAAAGTGCACTGTACTGCAGACACCTTTGAATATATTTATGATACAGTTAATTACAAAAAAATCAATATTCATTATAGATTGTTGCATTGTCAGTCAGTTATGTATTTGACGTGAGGGACTGACACCGCATATGTTAACATAAGAGCTGGAATTATTGTACATTTAACCGCTGCTATGGTCATTCACTCTTTTATTACAAAGTTGGTGAAACAATTTCCAAGGCTCGCAAAACTCGCAAATATTCTGGCATGGAAGTCTTTCCAATCGAAGTATGTTTTTGCATGAATGAGACCCACGTAAATTGTGTTTTCCTACAGAGGCTCGTGCTCACAGGACTGTATAGAGACGAAAGTCTGCCTTGAACAACTTACTTTTTGATGGGTGCATTAATGCATTACTTACAGCTTACTGCAAGAGTCGGAGCAGGTGGCGGGCAGATGTTGAATAAAATTATGACTTGGCCCTGCTCAATAACTCTCAAATAAAGCAAGTTCATGGTTCAACTTTTACTTTCAGTCAGTTCATTGCTAACAAAAGGACTGAGGCTCAATATAGGAAACGGTCTCAAAATGATTACAAGTCTTTCCCGAGCATTTCTGGTTTTGAATGCATCCCTGCCCTTGATTGTCAATTTGTACGAAAGTAAATACCGACAGTTGGACAAGGATCGGGTCTTCCCTAACCATCCTCACGATTTCAATTTACCAGTTGTGGAGGAATTTGATTTTATTATTGGTATTCAGTTCCATCCACATTTTTTAGAAAAAAACTATTTTTAACCCAATGCAATGACGAGACTACAGTATATTTAATTTCCCTCGCACAGAAAGTTAATTCATGTTTTATTTGTAAATATGTGGATATAGTTGGAGCTGGGACAGCTGGATGTGTTCTGGCAAGAAGGTTGTCTGGGAAAAACTTTAAAGTCTTGCTGTTAGAAGCTGGCGGAGATCCTCCTCCTCCAGAAGATGTCCCAACCCTCGCTCAGCAGATGAAATTTGTGCCATCTATCCACTGGATTTATGGATCCACTCAACAAAGAAATGCTGCTTTGGATTCTAAAGGAGTAACGTTTACATTAAAATTTGACTGGTTTTCAAAAATTATTTATTGGTTGTTGAATTATACTGTTTTCAAATCAGCCCCTGAACTTGTGCTTTTTAAAGCATTTCGAATTTTGAACTGGATGTCAATACGATGTCTTGATTTTTTCCCTAACTTCACCAAGTATTTTTTGTGTAAAAAATTATTTCAGTTTATTGTCGCCACAGCTGGTAAAATGATGGGAGGAAGTGGATCCCATAACCATTGTCAGTATGAGAGAGGACACCCTCGTGACTTCGATAACTGGGCCAATATCACCGGAGACGACAGCTGGAAATACGCTAACATTCTGAAATATTACCTGCGCGCAGAAAATTACAAGGGGAAATTCCCATTGAAAGGAATAACTGGGAGTAAATTTGAATACCTTAAAAATTCCCTCACTAAATTCCACAAACTTTTAAAAGACATATGCTATAAGTTAGGAGTAGAATTTAGAAACGGATTGCATTGTAAAAAAAATTATTTTTATGTATTTTATTAATGAAACTCTTTTATTGGTACCGTAGCTGCTCATCGTAAGGGTGGACTAATGCACGTCATCTCTACGAATTTCACCTTCAACGAAGAACTCTGGTACTCTGCAGGAAGAGAACTCGGGTACAAAGTCAAGGTGGATCCCAATGGTCCACAGCAAGAAGGTGCATACGAAAATTTATGAGACATGCTTAGATTTTGTATGAAATGATTGTCTCTTTTAAAAATATAATATTTTGGCCCATATCGTTCGAGTAGGATTTAGCCCAGCGGAATACAATCGTCAAAAAGGACGCCGAGTTAGCACATACTCAGCTTATGTAAAACCAATTGAGAACAAATGGCTCAATTTGACCGTCCGAAGGTACTCCGTTGTGTCTGAGGTAATAGAGTCATAAAAATTTAATTTTCTAATAGCACAAGTAAATTGATGCAAACGTTTTTTAAAATATTGTAAAACATTCATGTATAGCGTCTTCAAACAAAAAGGTACAGAAACGAAAGTAAAATATGCTGATAATTATATGTTTTTTTGAAATGTTAAAAGGTCATTTTTGAAGGAAAGAGAGCCATTGGTGTTCAGTATGAGCATCATGGTATTCCAAAAACGGCTTTTGTATCTAAAGAAGTAATTCTCAGTGCGGGAGCGTACTTATCCCCAGTCATTCTAATTCGCTCTGGAGTTGGGCCAAAGGAGCAAGTTCAGGCAATTAATGTGAGTACAATACAAACGCATTTTTTTAAAATACAGACAGATTTTGTGTTTCAAAAGTTTTTTTAAAAAAATGAAGAAAAATTGAATTACGCTTAAAATTTTAGACACCTTTAGTTGCGGATCTGCCCGTTGGTCAATCATTGCAAGACCACACGATTGTGAGATTGCCACCGATTCAAGTCAAAGATAAAAGCGTTTTTAAATACTCTCGAAATAATTTGAGCTTCAATGAGTTCAGTGATTTCGTCAGTACCGGAGAAGGTTTTTTTTTGCTAATTTTATTATAGGCTTGTATACAGATAATTGTATATTGTATTCCTATAAAACAATATATTTTACTATATATTATATATGTTTATCCATACACTCATATTGACAAAATAAATATTTTACAGGACTTCTCTCAGCCTTTGCTACCCTTCAAGAAGCTTACATTGCTTCGGATCGAGCAGCCAAAGTTGATAAACATTCGGACTGGCCTGATATTCATTTGTATTTTGGGCAAAGCTATGTGAATAACGAAGGTTTTTGATCTTAACAAATTCAAATGTTTGAAACATAAAATCTCTGTATTTTTCTCAAAATGTTACGAAAATTACAGATACCCTGGGTTGCAACGTTAACATTAACCGACCGAAGAGCAGAGGCACGTTAACAGTTAATACTGCTAACAATGAGAGTTCCCTTGAGTCCAGACTTTTGCCTAATATTGACTACAACTATTTCAGCGATGAGTCCGATTACGATGTGGTTATAGAAGGTACCATATGCAAATATGTATTTTAGAGTTTTAACGAGAATGAATGTTCAAATAAAATTCTATTTTTCAAATGATTCTTCTGGTATTATATTTATATTTCAGGAATCGAATTGTGTAAAAAAATTGTAGAACAAACCTCTGCATTCCAAAAAATCGGTGCTAAATTCGATTGGAATGCAATTCCTCCCCAGTGTGGAAAACTGGTAAATACTCGCGATTACTGGAAATGCTACATTCGGCATCGTTCCTCCTCCAACTTTCATGTCACTGGCACCAATCGTATGGGAAAAGCTGATGATCCACGTGCTGTGGTTGATTCCAAACTGAGGTTCAATTTCATAATTTATTAATTGCTGGGATATTATCCATATATAGTTAAATCGTTATACGTAATTATTTTTTTACAATTTGTATTTCTTGTGGGGCTTCAAATGTAGGGTTCGAGGCCTTACTGGTCTCCGTGTGGTAGATGCATCCGTGATACCAGCAGTCCCGAATGGAAATATCAATGCACCTATCATGATGGCTGCTGAAAAAGCGGCATCTGAAATTGCTCAAAGTTATGGTCGAAAATATTCACTTGATACTTTATTTTGAATTAAAGATTTAATAAATATTCCTGATTATTAAGCCATTTAAGGGGGCGGAAAATTCATACATACTAAATAGCTTAATTTAAGTAATTGCATCTAAGGGCAGTAGAAGGCGTGGTATATGTAAATTGATACAACAATAAACAAAATACGAGTAAAAATCTTAAAACTCTCTTGGAAACAAACCAATAATCTTTGAGAACTCTGACGTAAATACAGTCGATGAAATCGGGATAGGAGGCTTCTACAAAATTAAACATATTATTGTTTTAAATGTTGTAGTAGAATGCCACCTTTAAAATATTTAAAAGCCAAATTAGTTTCCTCAAATACAGGGAACAAATTTTACGGTGATTAAATGTTCACTTTATTTCACTAACATTGAAACTTAATCAGATGTTTCAATGAACACAAGTATACGAGTAGTGGAATGCAGATTATACAGAAATACAGATTTCATCAGAAGGAAACGGTCCTTTTCTTGACTTTGTATTCAGGAGGAAGCTTGTTCCAAACGTGAGGGGGCAAAGCTGACACCTGAAAGTTTTTAATAGTAACAGAACATAAACTGTCAATGCAATCAGTCTATCATACTAGATTTTGAATTATAAAAAACTTAATTTTCTTACCTGAATGAGGCAGATGCAAATAGCAGCCGCCAAAACAACAAAGATTTTCATTCTTCTTGCGTTCTTGTGATATAGACTCGGAAACGTTAGAGCTTCAAAACGGACTTGAAAACATACTGTAGAACAAGACGTTTAATACTTATGTTAAACTGTAGGAATTTAACCAAATGTATTTTTTATATTTATACAACATTACCCTTCTATGGCACAATTCCCCGGGAAGTAATACTGGGTTACGTAAACAAATTTATGGCCTTATTGCACAACAATCCAATTTTATGATACATGTATTTGGAATATTTCAATACATGCGTACTATAGTATACTCACGTAAAAATAAGCTTTGAATAAGTTTCAAATCAAAATCAAGGATTGTATGTAATTATGTAATTATGCGATATGCGAGGCTAATTTTTATTTTATTTTTTGATCGTACTCCCACAACTCTTCACCAAAATAAACTCCACAGATTCATGTAGCAGTTTTTGGGAAAATAAAATTTTGCCGTTTACGTGATTAAAATTTTAAAATTACAAATATCTATGACAATGTTAATACATACGGCATGTGTGTACATCATAGCACTAGAGAAACATCAAGTTAACTTTACAAAACATGTTCATTGAATGAATATTTACGATTTCGCGTTCATTCCTGAAGCAAAAATGGCCAAACAATATTTTTGACAATTGGCTGGTTTTTATTGTCATGCTCTCAAATTTATTCCTACAAAGTGATACACGGAAATTCTTTATTTTATCGTTTAATGCCATGTACTTTCGAGCTATATCCAAAGATAAATTTTATTTCCCAGGGAGCAAAATAATAGAAAACCTCCTGGCCTAGCCAAGTTCCCATATAAAGAAAGCAGTGTATGAAGATATATTTTACTCATTTTAGAAGAAATGTAAGGCTTTAAGCATTATATGTGGAACTACGAGCAAATGAGAGTAAAACAAGCAGGTAGATTAAATTATAGTGTCTATATACTAAACACGACGTCTCTTGTAGAAATTCAAGACCACTGTACATTTTGTGTAGTTCTATCTATAGTTACGACTTGACTCATTTCCTAAAAACCCCAGAATTTTGTGTATACGCACGACATGTACATATGTACATAATCAAAATTATACAAGCATTGCCAATCTAATAAAAGCGAAATAATCGTCCATCAGTATCGTGTGGCCCATTGGGTAATCACCCGCTTGGGAATATGAGATACAGGTAATCTTCCGAACTCATTAGGTAATTGTCAGTGAGCTTCAGAAATAAAGTCAACTGTTGCTCCTGGAAACACCATCATCACAAACAGACAAAGAAAGTCATTTCTTCCGGATTACATGATCCGCTCTCACTCTACAGTAAACTCTCCCTGTGAGGCAACCCTCCATAAAAAGGAGTCACTTCTAATGCTTGAAATTTTGTTAGCGACTGCTAAAAACGCAAATTACCGGGTACATCCGAGTGTGTGCAAGTGACTTTTTTCAAGTACGGGAAATCACCTTCACAGGTGGTCCCATTTAGAAGGATCATACTGTAACTTCTCGTTATTACAGTTTCTACTGTAATCCAGTTTCCCCAAGAAATCTATTGGCATAGTCTGCTGATATGGTTCCTTCATTTAATGCTACATTTCCAGTTACACTTTCCTCATTGCTTTCTCCACATTTGTTGTAACTTGTAACACCTCCGGAACTTTCCATTTCTTGTCTAAATTTTTCTTTTTTAAATATGAGCGTTTCCTCTGGAGCATTAAATTCTATCTTAATACCATCAGTGTATACTCATAGTATTTTCTCTTGAAAGGACAAAAGTCTCTGGGGTATTTTCTCATTCCAATCATAATTTGTCTCATTACACGAGCGTTCCATTTTAAGGGATATTTTTATATATTGAAACTGCTTTTGGGTTGGAGTGTTCTGTAATATAAAGTTATTGATCAGAGAAATCAACCAGAGAAATTTAGAATATAGAATGGAAATTAAGAGGCAAGATGGAACTTACCCCCAAGCAACAGATTGGACTGGGGATGAGGACGACAGCTCATCCACAGGGTTTGTTTATGTGGAAACGACTGTGACAATTGAAAGCCATAACTTCTCAGGAAGGACAGAAGTCGCGTCAGCAGAAGTTGCAACTCCAGAAGTTGTAGCGCCAGAAGTTGCAGCTCCAGAAGTTGTTGCGCCAGAAGTTGCAGCTCCAGAAGTTTCAGCCCCACAAGTTGCAGCCCCAGAAGTTACAGCTCCAGAAGATCCATCGACTGGACAGAAGTCGTTAAAAAAAGAACAGGATCCTGCTGATAGCAACAACTTTGCCTTCTTAAAACATAAGAGAGGCACCAGTCCCTTTAAAAATGGGGCAGTTGACAAACTTATTGGGCGAATGGGGAATTCTTTACCTGAGGAAAATTTGCTTTGTGCAAGGACCCATCGGTTATTGTCGTTGCAAAAAAATGAACTAGAAGGTATCCTCCGGGATCCATGTAGGAGAGCTTATAGTTTAGAGGAGAGGTAAGCAATATATTTTTTTTAGTTCCGGTTCGAAGTAATTTCTTGATGCTAAAGTCACAGTTTAAGATTCATGTTTGAAACAAAATTACAGATTAGATTCCTTGGCAAGCGAGGAAGTCCAGGAAAAATTGCGGTTGCTCAGTTGTGAATTCAGCAAACGTGCCAGTCGAAAGAAGGAAAAGATCCGCAAGCCCATCACTCCCACTACAGATTTGTCTTGTACAAGTAAGTAATCTTGAAAAAAATTGGATTGGGAAATTTGGAGAGTTTTATTCTTGTTTGATTATTTTTTCAGGTGAAGAAGAAACTTCGGAAAATAAACTTCAGATGAGACTCAAAGAATTTTTGCCAACACCCACACAGGAATCCAATTTAAATATTTTTGATCAGATAAGAAACAAACAAGGAAATGGTTGGAAAGCAAGTTTTCAAAATTATGGGAAAATTCTCTGGAGATGCTTTACATTTGATTTTATATTGGACTCCCAAAGTAAGTTTACATTTACTGGAACAGAGATTAATTCAGAGGGTATAAATCTAGTCTAGATGCTTTTTTCAGATTTTGATAAAAATCGGTGTACGGTAAGTTGGTTGCGTAGATCAGGAATCTGGAAGAGTTTTAGTACAGAAACGTGTATTTTCGATAGTTTTGAAAGCTACTATCGATAGATCACAACTCCGAAAAAATACTTTTCTCCATCAAACGTTTTTCCCATTTGTGATCTACGTACCGAACTTTTACCCAGTACACCTATTTTTCCAAAATCTAATTTAAAAACAGCTAGTAAACTGGATTTGTTCCTTTCAGAGTTTTAAGAATTCCAATTTTGATTTCCAACTTCCGATTCCCGTTTGAAGACATTTAATTTTGCCTCTTCGCAGACGACATCTCAAAATTTATGATGTGGTTACAATAATTTATTTTGGACGTTTTAAGCAATTGCTCATATATTTTTCAACTTTTTGTCAGGTCGAATATACATCGGATGGCTTGTACTCATGGCGATTTGGTTCCTGTACAACGCTTGGGTGATTCCCCTTCGTTCGATATTCCGATTTCAAACTCCCCATAATGTTTTTTATTGGTTTATTGCTGACTCGGTAGGGGATATATTTTACATCCTGGATACTTTCATCATCCAGAGTCGAATCATGTTTGTGAGCCATGGTTTTGCAGTCAAAGATCCGAAAGAGATTCTGAAGATCTACTTCAGTAGCTCCCGCTTTAAGGTGAAGTTCCATGAAATTGAAACTTAATGAACTTTTTAAGTCACCTTTTTCTTAGGATTAAATTACACACACAAAATACTCTATATTTCAACATTATTGCTTTTCAGATTGGCTTGGTGTCTCTCATTCCCGTTGACATTTATTTTTCCATTTTCCGAGAGAACACACCCTGGCTAAGACTATTTCGATTACTGAAGGTTGGTGATCAGGGTGGAGTTGTACATCAGATTAAAATAAATTTATGATGAAATAAGCTCACGAGTTTTTCTCTGCAGGAGCAGAAATATTTTTTTAAATTGACGATTATAACAAAAATTTTTAATGAAATTAATTCCTGTATGTACAAGATGGACTGCTTTTGGGAAATGTTCCTAAAATTGGACTCGGTTGTGGCATCTCCTCACCCAGTTCGGATTACTCGATCTATTTTGTACATGCTGTACTTGATCCACATGTATGCATGTGCTTACTATTGGCTTTCTACGTGGGAGATCAATACTGGCTATCAAACTGACTGGATCTTCCGGGATGCTGATTTAAATCCGTATTAATTTCTGATTTCGGAATTTTTTTAAATTTTGCTGTGGATTAATTATTTAGTTTTGATATAGGTTGTATGTAACTATGTGTATCCCCAGAAATGTCACTCATACTATTCAACCCCGTTTGAAATTTAATTCCACAGGTTGGAGAGCTACATCCGTTGCTTTTATTTCGCTACGAAAACAGCCACTTCTATCGGAAAAAATCCTAAGCCTGAGAATGAGATCGAGTATTTGTTCATGACTTGTGCCTGGTTAAGTGGTGTATTCGCATTTGCCATTCTCATCGGCCAGGTCACTTTTGCAAGCAATGTTTATTAGCCTTAGCTTGATGATCCTGTCGAAAAAATTATTGAAGTATGATAGAACTAATAAAAATGATTATTTTTTATTTCAGATCCGAGATATCATAGCAACGGCCACCAAGAACCAAACGGAATACCGACAACTTTTGTACTCAGCTGTGAATTATTTGCATCAACTGGATGTTCCAAAAGAACTTCAAGAAAGAGTCAAATTATGGATCACCTACACTTGGCAACAACAACGAACGCTTGGTTCGTCAACTGATGCTAATAAAAGGAACAAAATTACTAGTAGCACTAGTACATACATTTTAATAGGTCAATGATAATTCATTTATTTTAATGCACACTGCGTATACAGATGAACAAAATATCCTATCATTGCTTCCCCAAAAAATGCAAACAGATATTGCTCTCCACGTACACATCGAAATGCTAAATAAAGTGAAACTTTTCCAGCATTGTGAAGTGGCATTTCTCCGTGATCTTGTACCCCGCTTCCGTTCAGTCATCTTCTTACCTGGGGATTTCGTTTGTCGAAAAGTATGATCTCAATCTTAACGTTTCAAAAACCTTACTTATATGTATAGTTACACAAATACGTGGTAGACTGGATCAAGTTTTAATAGTCATTACTTTAAACACTTAACTGGATTATTTTTTAAATTATTAATTATCTAATTAATTATTTTTTCAAGGGTGAAGTTGGTAAAGAAATGTACATCGTCCAGACGGGAAGTGTAAATGTGATTGGCGGACCTCCTGGAAAAGAGTTGACGCTGGCGAGTTTAAAATCAGGTGCGATTTTCGGAGAAATCGCTCTGTTACAAGTTGATGGAATGGACAAACGAACAGCGGATGTTAGGTAAATCTGATCTGACATTAAATTTCTGTACCTATAATTTATTGCTGCTGTGAAAAAATCGTTTTAAAATATACAAAATATATACAAAAATGAGCCTTTTCTAATTTAATAGGTCGGCAGGGTTTTCGAATTTATTTGTCTTGACAAAAAAGGCTCTGGCTGATGTTATAAAAGACTATCCGGCGGCCCAGGAAAGCTTACGGAAACAAGCAAAGTCACTATTTCTTTAGATATTTCATATTCCCATAACATACGATTGAATTTTTATTTCCCAAGGGGATTTTATCTTGATTAAATGTGCATTTTATTTCAAAATGAACAGATGATTCTTGTTTTTTCTGCAGGAAACTCTTGAAGTTGAGTCAAAAGCGTAGGAAAGCAGAACAGTCGGAAGCTAAACGCCAGAGAAGAAAATTTTGCGTAAGTCAAAATACTGTTTCAGATTCCGATTCTGATTCACTGGATGTCATTATCAAGAAAGTCAAAACAATTCAACCTAAAATGATTGAAACTGTTTTACAAGTTAGTGTGACTATTTGTATGTAGTGTAGCTGAATAATGAATAATTAAGAATTTAAATCTAGGCATGTAGGCGAAGCCAAGATTTTTATGAATTATATAGAATTTTCTTTATTTTTTGAAGATTGTACCATCGGATTCAAAAACCGCGAGGTATATTCAATTTGGTACAAAAAGTATAGACCACTCATGGTCAATACCGGATATAATTTCAAGCTATCCTCCAAGTCCGTTTATACCAGTTAACAGCTGTGGCTTCCAACGGAACTGTGACATTTCTTTGAACTCTTCCCTGGAAAGTATCTCGGTGAATCCAAATGATGGATTAGATGAAAAAAATACACCATAAAAATAATATTATTATGGTGGCTTATGCTGCAGCTGATTGTGAGTTTAGACAATTCTGAATAAGACTTGGGAGATATAAAACAATTGCAGGTTTTTCAGTCTTGATTCTTGATGGACAAAAGCACGATTTTAAAAACATGCATTACTAATTCCTCATCAGCATCTCAATTCATTTACTGTAAACGTTCGAATTATTTAAGGTAATAAGACACGGCTAGGTTGGTTTATTTACACCAGTGTTATAATGTGTGCATAAATAGTTTACACCGATCCTAGAGAATAATATTCGTGTACAGTGTGTTGCTGATCTTTTGACTTTAACAACCTCAGTTTTCATCTCCGCCCAAACAAGTTAGGGAAATCTGTGGGCAAGAAATAAGTACTTTAATAGTTACTGACATACTTGTACCGGCAGGCCCAAAGCATAACGTGGTGGTTTAAAGGAAGTAATAAGGAGGGTATATTGGGCATGACAGATTAGAGTTTTTAGTGTCAAAAGGTGTATTTTGCGTCGCTTTTTAAGAACCACTTGACAGGCTTCGTTCATTTTAAAATCAAAGAAATTTTAGGAATTGGATTACTTACTCTGCCCAAAAATTAGCTGGCCAAGATTTGTTATGGTTACAACTGCAAAAGGTTTCATATTATAATTAATTAAATCATAATAGTGAAATCGATAATAACGAAATGTAGTAAAGCTCATTCCGTTATTAAGATTAGTTTATAAAGCAATAGTACCTTGCATCGGGGATGATATTAACGGGGCAGCAGTGATAGTAACCGTAGTAGGGGCAGCAGTGGGTGCTACAGTTGGTGCTACGGTTGGTGCAACTGTCGGTGCAATAGTTGGAGCAACTGTAGGTGCTACGGTTGGTGCTACGGTTGGAGCAACTGTAGGCGCTACGGTTGG
The DNA here is from genome assembly GCA_947179485.1 of Allacma fusca. NCBI lineage: Eukaryota > Metazoa > Arthropoda > Collembola > Symphypleona > Sminthuridae > Allacma > Allacma fusca. The sequence continues at coordinate 39,934,907 of OX359246.1, forward strand.
AGCAACTGTAGGCGCTACGGTTGGAGCAACTGTGGGTGCTACTGTCGGTGCTGCGGTTGGAGCAACTGTGGGTGCTACTGTCGGTGCTACGGTTGGTGCAACTGTGGGTGCTACGGTTGGAGCAACTGTGGGTGCTACGGTTGGAGCAACTGTGGGTGCTACGGTTGGAGCAACTGTGGGTGCTACGGTTGGAGCAACTGTGGGTGCTACGGTTGGAGCAACTGTGGGTGCTACGGTTGGAGCAACTGTGGGTGCTACGGTTGGAGCAACTGTGGGTGCTACGGTTGGAGCAACTGTGGGTGCTACGGTTGGAGCAACTGTGGGTGCTACGGTTGGAGCAACTGTGGGTGCTACGGTTGGAGCAACTGTGGGTGCTACGGTTGGAGCAACTGTGGGTGCTACGGTTGGAGCAACTGTGGGTGCTACGGTTGGAGCAACTGTGGGTGCTACTGTTGGAGCAACTGTGGGTGCTACGGTTGGAGCAACTGTGGGTGCTACTGTTGGAGCAACTGTGGGTGCTACTGTCGGTGCTACGGTTGGAGCAACTGTAGGCGCTACGGTTGGAGCAACTGTGGGTGCTACTGTGGGTGCTACTGTGGGTGCTACTGTTGGAGCAACTGTCGGTGCTACTGTTGGAGCAGCCGTAGGTGCTACTGTCGGAGCAGCCGTAGGTGCTACTGTCGGAGCAACCGTAGGTGCTACTGTCGGAGCAGCCGTAGGTGCTACTGTCGGAGCAACCGTAGGTGCTACTGTCGGAGCAGCCGTAGGCGCTACTGTCGGAGCAGCCGTAGGTGCTACTGTCGGAGCAGCCGTAGGTGCTACTGTCGGAGCAGCCGTAGGTGCTACTGTCGGAGCAGCAGTGGGTGCAACTGTCGGAGCAGCGGTTGGTGCTACAGTTGGAGCAACTGTTGGAGCAGCCGTGGGTACTATTGTGGGAACAGCTGTTGGTGCGGCTGTCACTACTGTTTGTATGCCAATGCTCGTTTGCGTGTTGATGTTAAGAATAACGGAGGCAAGATTTGTCCATCCTGTAAGTATTGTAGATGCACAGTAATATTTTGATTGTGTCCTACCACTTTGTTTGATCTACTTTTTACCCGATTATGTTTAACACCACAACTAAATAAAAAACAATTTGTGTATTTTTTCTCACCGCCATTTCCAACCGGGTAAAAAAAGAATGCCTGTGTCTAGAACCATTATAAAGAAGACACTATAACAGTTTGCCTGCTCTGTTCGAATAACAATTTGAGAAGAAGTTACTTAAGAATAACCATAAATGATTACATTTATGATGAATAATTACCTCAATTCCACCGAAATTATTAAAGATAAATATCTGTCCAACCACGGCAAGAGCAAGGACCTTAAAACTAAGCGGAGCTTTCATTTTATGAAATTTTAAAGCTCGTAGAAAAATAATTTACACAGTCAAAATCTGTAAATTTTGCCAGACACATTCGAACTACTCCAGCACAAAATCAATCCTAGCTCCAATTCTTGGTTCCTTTTATTGTTACGCTCAAATTTGCATCATTTCGCTAAATTTAAAATCAAGGTTCCTTATTTTGCCAAATCATCCAGTATTTTCGAGCCATAGAAAAAGTATTGATTTTATCATTCCTAGAATTTTGTCCATCACTAAAATTATTAAGTCTAACAAGTACTTAAATGAAATCACATTTCAATCCGAGATTTAAGCATGCGCATGTACATACATAATTACATTACACAAACAGTCAAAATTGTCATTTTCTGTTTTATTTCCAAGTAGTAAATGCATTTCAGGTTATCGGCACTACATGTCCCATAATCATACCCCATAATAATTATTACCGGGAAAATTTTTATAGAATTAATAATTGCCAACAAATCTACTATTACAAAGATGAGGATACAAAAACCGGAAGGGCAGCAAATACAAGGCTTCATACGCTTTAGGCCTATTATTCCTCCGGCCTTGATTCTAAGGCAACAGCAGCATTGTACCCAGTTTTCATTGAACTAAAGGGACACAGCGTACAATCGTGTAATTATTTTATTTAAATTGAATAAAAAATTGAATCCTACAAAACAAAATTCACACAATGAATTGAGCATGCAGTGCAGCATCAAAGGATCATTTTTGACACCTACACCTTTGCATCTTATTCACACCAGCAGATTTATGTACATGCAATCGACACTCTGTATCCCGGCATTCCATCCCCAACCTCCGAAATCGTATCGTTCTAAGGACATAAGTTTGGTTACAGCGGAATAATTTACCATGTAAATTTCCTACCATAATATTCATTACAGTATAGGGTAAACGTTGTTTTGCAGGGAGCGTCATATTTAATAGGCAGAGTCGGTATGACTTGGTTGGGTAAAAATTGCTATTCCTAAACACCCTCTTAATACAGATACTCTTACATATGTATCAGTTGAGAGTCATAAGTAATTCAGAACACGAAAGGACCTATGTACATACATGTACACATTTATTTACACATATGCATTTTTAATGCCACGAGTTAGTGAAAAAAGCAAGGACATGGCCATAATTCTCTTCGTCAGACTGTAACGCTTGTATGTTAGCCTATGAGCATTGATAATGATTCAAGTTCACTGAACAATGTCTCCCGTGTGCATCAGTCTCTTTTTGTTGTTGCAGTCTCAATGCACACAATCCTTTCACGTGCTAACTTTAAAGTTAATTCAACTCCATAAAGCATTGTATGATAATACATTCAGCCAAGTCGCACATAGTTAGAGCAGCGTTAAATGGAAGAATTACCATAAGAACATACTTATGTACGTACAGTGCAAATAAGCACACAACAAATAATTACCCATTGTAAGCATATACAGCATACCCTCTGACTTTGTATACAAATATATAACAGGTATGCTTAATTACATACACATAGTAAATATATTTTACCTATCGTCTGTGTTTGTAATGTACAAAAATGTATCTTCTGGTTCTGTACTTGTATTTGTTAAAAGTTACGTCAAAATATCTTGACTGATTGGAAGTCCATTAGCATGCTAACAATTATTATTGTAATCTTTAAATAGTCTGGAACCTAGACAATATTTCCAGACAATGACAGTGTTGGAATTTGCTGAAGATAATAAAATTATTATTACAACAAATCTTCTTTAAATAAAATCCTCAAGTGAAAAAATAATGCTTTCAAAAATGTGAACTTAAACACTTGATCCGAAAGCTTTTATTATTTCTTAAGTATTTTTGTAATGTTTTGCAATATGCTTTAATTTAAACATGTATGGAATGAAATTCTCTCAAGCTGCCCCTTTTATAACCAAAGTTCCTATTTCCAGAGCTGGAATAAAAGCTAAATTGATGGAGCAAGATTTATGGAAAAAAGCCAAAGTTATGTGTAATTACATATATGTAGTTTCAAGGGAAATATTGTGAGCGAAAGTAAGGAATGAGAGACCGCTTATTACGTTGGAGGTAGCAATCAGTCAGGGGTAGTAAAAGTAAAGCAAACTCGGAATTTACAGGCTTTATTGAGCAATCCGTATGAGATCGCATTAAACGTATCAATTGTTTAGTGATAACTGGTTTCTCATGGTGACTCAAACTCTCGTTATGTTTTTGCTGGCAATTAGCGATAAAATCATCATAACTCGACTCCACTACTGGAGGGCCTTCCTTTGACCAAGGGATTTCTTAAGAGTAGTATTTAGTATGTACATAGATACGTTTTGTATTATTTTATCCGTCAAGTTTTTCTTACCATCAGCTTGAGTTGATGTAGTTTACTTTGATCATAATTTATATTCTGTTTTGCAGAAAAGGTTGAGTGTTCAATGCAAAGTCCATAGTGGAAGGACAGCACTCAAAAATCCTCCTTATTTTTTAATCCCTTCTAGTAACAAGTCTGACAACTTTGACATTACCGTCAACATCTTTTTGCAGGACTAAAAATTGTGTGGTAACATTTTTGTACGGTCGAAGCCCTGTGTGCAGGGTCCTATTAACAGATACTCATTTTCTCATTTCATCCCTGTGTGAATGACACGGAATTAATTATGTAATTTCCTGAAACTCGCACACAAAATAAAATATTATTGTGACGTCTGTCCTTTGTATATTTGCTTGACGTTACTTATTGAATTGCTCAAAAATATTCGCTGACTATATTTTAATAGCATGTGTGTGACATAGCATTGTAACCTGTAACCCCAAAATAAATACTGACGCATATTCGCGATAATGTAATTATTCTAAATTAGATTTTAAGAATCCTATTAAGCAAAATATTTGCAGCGCAAATAGTGAAAGTAAATACAGTATCTCAACTGTAAACAGTTGCGTTCATCCCGCCCTTTACATATGTACAGATGTTAACTGAAGAGCGAAATTACAACGCTATTCTAATCCGAGTAGTTACTTATTACCACTGTCAATAAACTCTATATGTAATTATTATAGTTAAAAAGTTACAGGAGTTATCTACAAAATTAAAATTTCATTACCATAAGTGCTAAACCCTTTCTGAATATTTCCCCTAAAGCGCTGACACTTCAAATTGCTCATTTCCGTCTGGAGTTTGTAGGAGCCAGGAATTTATTAATGCGCTAAAATATGTATCTTTCAAATCATCCCCTATAAATTGAATGTACCCAAAACTTCCATGAGTTACATATCTATTTCTAAATTTGAAACTCTACTTAATAACAAGGAAATCATTTCTACATGAAATACCCTTTTGGAAAGGTCATCTCCGAAGTTCCTAGACGAGAATCCTACTCTCCTCTCTCCAGCATTACCTCAATGTATTGCAATACTTAATATTTTATACTGATCGATAGATACTGCACATACAAAATCCACGCACCATGGAAGCTTGAATGTAACATAGTCTTTTGCGGGATACTCCAAGCCTTGAGAAAATAGCTGGTGAGAAATGTTAATTGACAGGTTTATATGTATGTATCTACATGTACGGGGTGAGCATAAAAGAAGAAAAAAATCCCAGAAATCTGCAGGGTGACTTGTATCATTTGTTCCGATTTCACTATGTCGCATTATTAAGGAGTGGCTTCCACTATTTGACCCCCCCCCCAGTAGCAAATTTTATTCCAGATTTTCTGAATTTAATTTCATTGGACTTCAGTCAGTATTTTGGGTCCCAGCGGCTGGAAAAAGGAAACAACCTCAAAACCTTCACAGAGTTTCCAAATCATCAATATTTTAAACTGTTTTATTTTCAAAATATTGGATATTTGAAGCTTATTTGCAGAGAATGTTTAGGTCTTCCCAATGAACCCTCAGTCTAGATCCCTGGTCGCAATGGAAATTAAAGAACATTCCAAAAAAAACTAGGAGCAAAGTTAGCAAAATCTCTCTTGAGGAGCAGCAATGAGTCACATATAAGGAATTCCAAGACAACGAAATTGGAAATATCCATTGATATGACGATATATTCTAATTCCATAAATTTTCCCCTACAATTAAAAAAATGATCTTGCCTTGAACTACGATTTTTTAAATACCTACAATTACTTGCATTCACTTGACAGAAGTGTCTCATAAATTTCTTTGAATCCACATAAGGCTCATGTAACTCAGGGTAAGATCTTCGCTGAGTCAAAAGTACCGGCTTTTATTCTCACCTGGACATTTCACACTCGATCATATCTGTAGGCTTATGAGTCAATTTTCAATTGGCTATATAGTCTACATTGAATTTACTACAACTATACCAAATAATAGTCCCTGATTGTCCTTACAACAGAAAGGGGACAATAGGTTCTTGACAGTTTGCTTCGCCCCTAAAAAAAAGCAGGACATGAGAAAAAGGTGAGGAATTATATATGTATATTGACAATCTATAAGATATATCTAGAGTAATAATGAGAGGAGCAAGAGCAAGAGCAGCTGATAGAGTGAGTATAGAGGATTGCATTTGGAGTAGATTCCCTTCCCCGGGTTCACTCGAGTTCAGGTCCATTCCTACTACATATGTATAAGTTATGCAATGAGCGTACGTCCCGTATGATTAGCTAGCCCCGTTGACTATACCACACCAGTAGTATAAAAAAGTCTATCCGAGAAATCGCAAGGAATAGTTCCAAAGCCCTATTTAAAGTGTCCTATAATAGTTAGGTACGTGCATATACATATACAGTACTACTGTAGTTGGGGAGATACGGGCTTGGACTTGGACAGTGTATCTGAAGCTCCCTCCCGTTTTTCGCTGCTGTTACTACTACTACAAGCTACGGCTGCTCCTACAACTACTCTTGCATCTCCTTCTGGTCCTAGAGGTTTTTGCCAGTGGAATGGAGATTACTATTAGAGTATACGAGAGAGTGAGAGAGAGAGAGAGTACGAGAGAAATACAGAGAGAGAGAAATAAAGTCACACCATCCACCCGCCACCCACAACTGCCGCAGTGTTCCAGTCTTTCGTAGCGCTACACTTCAACTTTACCAAAGTCTCATCATAAATACGGCTCCCGACTCATGTGTGTCGACTATATAAGTATATATCAAAAAACAACCTGAGAAAATAAAAACCCAGAAAAGGACATTAAAAAAGGGGGATATAAGCTCATATATTTGATCTCGACCCTCATACAATTTTACCCGCACTTCAAGTCATTAATTTCCCCGTAGGAATTTCTCTCTATACAATTAATTTAGTAGGCTCTCATAATACAAGCCAGTGAGTGACGCAACGTCCGTTTGGTTTTAAATGTGCATCCCACAATTCCATATTTATATGTAGACTTTTGTTTTAGAGTTAGAGTTAGAGATAGAGAGAGAGAGAGAGAGAGAGAAAGAGTGAGTTCGCGTGCTACCCTTTTTTTGTCTTCAAAATAAGTCCCTTTAAATCCCTATTAAAATTATCCTATAGAGAAGGATTGCTGTCAAATTAAAAAACAGGAGGATCATTTCAGTCAAAAAAATATACACAAAAAAAAAATAGTCATTTGTTTTGTTGGAGTAAGACAATAATAATCACAAAATTATTCACACATACAAAAAATTAAAAACACCTCCCCGTTTTTCCAAAAAGAAAATAAATATTAAAAGTCATTAAACAAAATTCACACTTACTCACACAGTGCTTAAAAACTTACACTATCAGACCTCCAAATAAGAGTTGAAGGGAAAAGTTGATTCATTCCAAAAGACTGATCTTGGAAAAGGAGGATTTGAGAGGAAGATCTCAGAAATTGGAAACTATTCATAGTCGAGATAAATTTCACGGATTTGTAGTCAAATTTACCTAATCATTGAATTTTTAAACAGACACATATAATTATATATAAATACAAAAAATTGATATATAGTGGTTTAGTAATTATTGATTGAGTGGAAAGATATTCAATTATACATGAATTCAAATAAAAAACATTTGGGAAAAAACACATCTACAGATAGAATATATGATTACGTGAGATACACAAATCAACTATTAGCCATAGTAGAGATCAAAATAAAAAGTGTCTTCATGTCAAAGTTGATTTGCCAATGATTTCCTTCTGTTACCTTCACCAAAGGTGAACATTCAAGAGGAACATTGCATAGTTTTTTTTTAATTGGACTAATAATATATTTGGTTCCCTACACAGTGTGTGTATATGTACATGTATATATTTCAAAACACAAGTAACAATGATTTAAACTAACGTGACATTTCCTGGCATACAGCGTCTGTGTAGAGACTCCTCATCAACTCCTATATTTATATACAGAGATTTTGCTTACTAGCACGTATTATTGTGATGTCCTATATATCTATACTGGAATTGTCTCGATAGAGATTGATCTGGGAGATAAATACTAACAAAAGGTGCTTTTGTTTGAGGATTGTCCAACACTAATGTACATATAATTGTGGTGTGTGTAATTCCCCCGTCATGTTAACATCAAAACAAGTAGCTCCTGCTATGTCTGTGTAAATTTTAACAAGGATTGTGTGAGAACTCTGCAACAAGATTATTACAAATTATTGTGTGAGAACCTAACATTCAAAAAGTATATATTCAAGTTGAATAGACTTTCGTACTGATTTGCCGGTAATTGGTACTAATTACGATTCCCTGGAACATTTCCGTATAGAATATATGTATCTACATAATTACATATATCTATAATAATTACTAGTTGAAGTTGGAAATCAAAAAACCGGTCAGAGACATCTCATCGGATTATAAATGTTTTTTTATAGAGAACATGCGTGAGGGATTTGTATTCTATGCTTGGAAATAGTTTCTCACAATTATACACGCCTGACAAATAATACTCCAGTGATAGTTTCTGTGTGTGTGTGTATGGAGGATTTTGCTACAACATAAAATTATTGGAGATTGAGTTCTATAACAAATCTGATTTGGGGGAAACAGTGCAATTTTTGGAGTAAAACACATGTCCCCAGACCCCTCCTCCAGTTGACACTCCTGACGTGTATGGTGTGTGTATAGTCTCAAGGCTTGTAACCCAAATTGTGATTTCTCTCATGCAAGTCTCTAAATCTGAGAATTGGTTCTGTAAGTGTACACAAAACATTGGGGGTAAAAAAAAATAATTGGGGTAGGGAAAAAAAACTATTTTTCTCGAGAGAGAGAGAGAGAGAAAAAAAAACTCTGGACGTCTCAATGTCAAATCTCTCGTTGTTGTAGAACAGATCGAGTTGTAAAAAGAGGGAAAATATTTGTTAGAGTCCTAAATGCTTTTCTAACGACTCTTGACAGAGTATAGCTCTCCTGGTGTGAGAACCTATCTAGTCATCATAAAGACTATTCCAACTTTATTGTGATCCTGTATAGACCTATCTATATATCTATCAATTGACAGTTAATTTGTTTGCTGCAGTGTACATTCACACAAAAGAGCATAAAAGGTGGAACTTTTGGTGCTTCAATTTAATAATACCTTGAATTTGTTTACCCTTCCGGAAAAATCCGGCTTTCTTTATAAATATTTTGTTTTTTTAGATTAAACATTTGGTAAATATTTTCCAAGTTAAATCAGTATTATAAAAGCATAAGATTTTGACAGAGTCAGTATTAAATTTAAAAACGTGTTTGTATTTCCGTCTTGCACGCTGGTAGTAATTATTAGTCTTTCAAAATGATTTCTTTAATCTTGCCTTTTGGGATTTTTATGTTTGTATTCTAAAATAAAGCAGGATTTCATACAATGAAAAATAGCGTAGTGACATTGATTTTTTTTTCTTTCTACTCTTAACCCACTTATTGTGAGAATGGCTTTATGCATTGTTTCCCTACTTCTTGTCCATGCTGGGATTTTTTTAAGCAGACCTCAGAATTTCTAGTGCAGAAAATGAACCCACATATGTAGAGACCAAGTTTCAGTTTTTATTTGCTAGAGTCGATAAGGAACGGCGGGTGACAAATTCCTGAGGAATTGGTTAATATTGTATTTGCATACGAGTTTGTTACCGTGAGTAAGTCCCTCAGCCTTTCGCATAGTACCTATGCAAAGGAAAGAGTTTCTTTTAGGAAAATCTATATATAGGGGTATATACGAAAAATGAGGGTATAGGTTCCCATGGCAATTCAGTGCAAATACTTGCAAATATATACCTATCGATTTTGCCTCTGTAGATTTATATAGCCAGACCCTCCTGTCCACGTCGAGTTACTACTTCTTCGTATATTGAATACCTACAAGTACAAAAGTTTAGGTCTCGGACTGTCCCACAAGTTTTTACTCCTTTAGGTCGTACGGGATTGAGTTCACTTATAGTAGTTGTTGGTGTTGATCAAATTGTTTGGTCTCTTTCGTAGGTTATTTCTAAATTTGTAGATTTTATAGAATTTTTTTTTATTTCTATATCTATAGATATAATTACTGACAACTCTTATTTTTAAAGAGGAACTTTGAAACTCGAAAGTGATATCGGAGTAACCTACACATACATATAGGAGTTATCGTAAGTGTTTTTTTTTGTTCTGACAAGTTTTAATCCCAGTTTCTTATTTCAGTCACGGCCTCTAGCCAGTATAATGTCCCACTTGTCCAGTTCAGAGAGCACCTGCACTTTAAATTGCTCCAAAGTGTCTGTCAGTATCTACTTGGCAAAAAAAAATGCAAAGAAAATTCATTTCAAGCGTGTCTTTTATTGAATGGGTGTTTGTTTCAAGGGATTTGTCAACATTCCAGCCGTTCATAAAACACTATATTTTGGAATCCTTTAACATTTATCTCCTTGTAAGATTGACTGGGACTGTTGGGAAGTTAGGCTCTAGAGCTGAGACCTGAGTGTAGATGTACATACATATAAGTATGTATGTACATCGGAGAGCATGGATGGTGTAGAAATGTGTGCTGGATAACTCTTAAGGCTTGATCCCACTCTGATTTATTGATTTCCATTGATTTCTTATGCCTGTCTGTTTTTCACACGTGAATGGATCCCTTTCGCACTAGTAACTCAATTGCTGTTGTGTGGGGTTTGGAATTACCTGCTATTGTGGACCCCGGACCCTGTCTACCTAATCATTTCCCTGATATTGGAAAGAAATGAGGTGGGAAATATTGGGATTTTTTTATATATATTTTTTTTCAATATTTTTCCAGTGAAACGCATGGAGGAAGTATTAGAATGGATTCCGGGCGGTGCGGCGGGAGCAGCAGTGGTTGCTGGTGCTGTTGCATTGAGCACGTACTATGTCGCAACCCGTCCAAAATCTACACCTCCCATGGTTCCTCTCGACGAACAATCATTCCCAGAGCCGGTATGTCTTATATTCAATCCTATTATACAAAAAATACAAAAGTCTATATACAAATACACATCACCTTTCAAAGAGCCACATCACATATGTAGATTTGTATGGTACGATCTACACACGTCACGATTTACCTATAAATATGAAATCCTCTGGTTCTGCACTAAAAAACATGTACATTTTTGCTTGTTGGACATTTATGCACAGTTCCTGAACTTCCCGCAACTGGATAGATACATACATAAATCACATGCAAAAAAAAAAGATTCCAGAATTGTCCTCAAAGCAAATACTACTTCCCTGATTTGACATTTTCGACTGTTGATGTGTAAACAGTGAGGGGATTTTTTTTTAGTATTTACATAACCAGAGTAATATGGATTTATGTATTTTCTTCCGTATGTAGTATTGTATTCCTATGTTTTAGGATTACAGTGTACTCTTGTACAGAAGACATAACTTCCGACCTATATAAAAAACTCACACTATATATTTTGATTTCGATAGCAATTCTTCCTTTTTATACAAATTTTTGAACAAGTTCATACTTTGGGACTTTCCTGTGACTTTTCTCTTTCGATTGAATCCAAAATCAGAATTTTTTCATTGTGTGTATCTATATAGTATAGTCACTATATCTATCTATAGCTATACAATCAAATAGACTTGAAAGGCATTACCCTTTACGTACAAACATATGTACATATGTACATACGTCCATACATAATATAAGGAGCAGCTGCGGGAAACCAACAATTTTAACATCAAATTTACATAACGTCAAAACAAACATGTGGGACTTCATGTTCATTGATTTTTCAATATTTATAAAACCCTTCCAACGAATTCCAATTTAGATATAAATCGTTCAATATTTTCTGCCAGGGGCTGGATTAAACACCGTTCCTAGAACTATTGGCAAGGGATTGATTGTGAGAGTTATCTATTGTTTTCTCAACGATAATGAGAAATTTTATGCTTGATCATTCCAGAAGGCTCCATTACAGAATTTTATGAATATTCACTAAATTCTAATTGATTTTTCAAAAGCCTATGTAAGGTCCATACAATTACGGGGAGGTAAAAGCATATGTATGTGACTGTATTTTTATAATGTTGCTCGATGCTGACTCATTTCGTAATTTCAAGGAAGATTGCTAAAAGAAAATAAGGGAGTCGCTGCTAACAAAAAAAAGAGAGTAAATTTTTGGGTTTATGATTAGCCACGTACTCAATACTTCCTATCCACTCATAATCAGGGGAGTTATCGAGGAAGGGAAAAGCAAATATTGAGTGCACATATAGGTATAGATAGGTACATCTTCCTTCAAGTAGATAAATATAGGAGGATAATTTATTTAGAGTTTTAGCTTCCAATTCAAACCCTCGAAGCAAATGGTATTGAGTTCGAGTAGTATTGATAACCATTTCCCAATGAGTAATATATCTATATCTACTTTTCCCTTGTATTTTATGAGTCGTCGGAGCATGGAATCTTTTATTTGACATATAGGAAGGAATACTCTCCCGGGAGTGAATTGAGAATGAGCCCCACACAGTTGACATGGTAGACGTTAGAAGCCAGGAGTTGTTCCAATTTTAAAGTTTTGTTTCATTATCGTATGTGGAATAGTATACAGGATGTACATAGTAGGGAGGAGGAAGAAGGAGTCCTTCCATTAATGTATAGACGTATATGATATTGGGTTGTGAGCCCAGTTAAAGACTATGATTCTCAATAGATTTGGCAGGAGATGAAGACCTCAAGGAAAGAAGTATTGGTTTGGTGTATGAGGTGCGTGCGGAGAGAGAGGGAGAGAAAAAGACCCGTTTTTTCTTAACGTCGATTTATCCTCCCTCCTATTTGCAGGCTGTCTCAAATGGTGTAATCTAAATTTAATTCCAAGAGTGAAACCGTACTTTTTTTCTCCTTTCCTTGCCAATCCAAAAGGTTGTCCTGGGCCTTCCACATAACATACAAACGAGCCTTCGTATATTCTACAGTAGTCAAAGTAACTCCGCTCAGAAAGTAACTTCCAGTTGAAGCACACTTGGGCTTTGAGTGGATACTCTATTTAATATAACCCGAATGTACATATGTATGCATAGATATACATATGTATAGTTACTGTACAAAAGCAGCCACCAAACTCAGCAACTCTAGTGATTCCATGAAGCTAAATAGAAATTACAGGTCCTTTGTCATGTCAACCTCCGGGTCTGTCTCTCAACTTCATGTGACTCTGCTAATCTCATGGGATGCTTGAGCATTATATGGAGATGTTTTTTTATTCCGTATCTCCTCGCAAACAATGAAATCTGGGGGAGGATTCTTTTTAATAAAAGTTGAAGTTCCAAAAAAAAGTTACTTTGCTCAGATGAAGGCCGGGACAAAATGAAAAGAAAAACACAAAAAGTTGGGGATGTTTTTTTATTATAGGAGTATCGTATATATGTATATGCATACTGTACAAATATAATTAATATAAATATATATTTTTATGTAGCTCAATAACCCTATATGATACAAACAATACAAACTTGGGGACTTTTCCCAGAGAATGCTCTTCAAAACTGGAAATTGGAACTAATATTTGTCTGGAAAATACTCGGAAGTGTAGGAGATGTCACAAAATTAGAGTCTTGTAAGATGCAAAATAAGCTTGCCCATTTCCAAGTAGGAGAGAAACTATACGTATGAATCCATAAGTTGAAGAGCATTGTTCTTAAGGTCCCTAATGAGATCTTCTTCCCGGCGTATGTATTTCTCTGTAGAGAATTCTTAAATAAATTGTGCCCTTTGAATTGTGAAAGATTTTTGTTTTCCTTCCCCTTCTTGTGGAAGTTGTTGGAAGCCAATAAAATAATTAATGCAGAGCCCATCTGTACGGAGACTCTTATTATCAGGACAGGTAATTCTTCCGCAGATTAGAGTCACTCAACTGGGAAGAGCTCCCGGAGTTATGGACTCGACAGAATTATAACTATTTGCTTGTACAAGGTATCTGTACATAATTAGATACATATGTACGTACAATATTTATTCCCATAGAATTTATTATATCTGTGTACTATATACATAGACCTAGCACTGTCAGGGTCTATTAGCAAGAGCAGTGTAGTCACATACTGTATGTGACACTCAAGGTAGACTTCAGAATTCATTTTGTGGGCATTTACATATAGATACACAGAATTTCTGAGGAATAACATGTGGAAGTGGTGCGGACACACTTCACATAAGGATAATTGACAATTAGACCAAGTTATTCGTCAGAGGTGGTTGGCTTCTCCAAATCTTATGAAGCTTCCCCGTGCCCCCGTCTATGTCCTCAGCATATACAATATACAGATATATCTTGTAACTAGCACACGAGTGTGCTCTAGGAGCAAGGTCACTATAGGAAACGTGCCTATAATTATTTTCGTCTCTGCATTTGTGGCTGGAACTACTGTCGTACAATTTTCACTAGGTAGGAGAATTCAGTTTGGGTACTATCCATATAAATAAATCCATCTGTATGGATACATTAGGAGTAATTACATGAAGATATTTATGTGTACTATGTGGAAAATATGGAACGAGAGAAAGCTTCAACAGGGTATCCTTTTTCCGTAGATACATGACTATATAGATATACTTACTAATTCCTTACCTCAAGTCCCATTATCCGCTCCAGTCAGTTTTGTCTACTTGAATGATTTCTCAAAGAGGAAGGATAAGGAATTGCATCTGCTATACGGGGGTACAGTACGTACCAAACCAAATCATGGGATACGAGGAGCAAAAGCGACAATGTAATCGAAGACTCGTGAAAGATTTACGTTCAGGACTAGCATACATATGTATCTACATACATACATACATACATACATACATACATACATACATACATACATACGTACGAAGAGCAATAGATTTTTCATCAGTCAGCAACTGATTTGCACGGTTGGCTCGAGAATTTATTATTTTCTGGTCAGGTTGATTATTGTCGATTATGTCCTGAGACCCAGATTTAATAGAGAAATAATAAGCTTATAGAGAGATCCGTGAACGGAAGTTATAACCGGAACAGCTTAATTCTCTTTTAGCTTTGATGGTCAAAAGGGGAAGGGGACAAATGAAATGGGATTAAGACTTGTTCAAGAGGAAAAAGAGGTGACATTAGGAACAGCAGCAGCAGCGTCAGGGATTTTTTATAATAAAAGATCCAATATTCCATATAGTGGGCAAAATATGTACTGTAGTACAGTAGTAATGTAAATTACATATACACTATGAGTAATTATTTGTATTGTATTGTAGGGATTTTGAAGCCTCTTTGGAAAAGGACTTGAGTCTACATTAAAATAAATAAGTTGGAGTAAATTTGAAGTGATGCGTGTGTGTTGGAGATGATGATGGGTTTGGGATAGATACACAGATGTGTAGTAAATACAGTAGGCGTCATAATGAGTAAATGAGCGGAGGAGATGGTTAGGAAGCCCAGGGATCATATCTGGAGCATGATTCGAATTAGTCTCGTATACTTGTGTACATGTGGGTGTCTGGTTGAGTGTCTACTATGAGAAGGGGGGCTGTTTTCTGTGCGAGTGTGTTTGTTGGCTGGATACTTACAGGAGGAGAAATTTAAGTTGAATGAGTGATTAAAAAATTTAGAGATTCCCACGTTTGACATTAGCATTTGATATGATAGTACACTTCGGATGTGCAATTATACTACCCGGTCTCCTAACATATACAAAACATGACGTGCACATGTAGACCTCCGGAGGATGAAGCCACAGCGTCATAAATTTTATTTGCAGTCTCTCTCTCTCCATTACCGCATATCTCAAGGAATGCATCTGTACATGCTTGAGTACATACCCTACGGGGATGTATAAACATAATTACATGTATCTTTGCATTTGTATATCTATAAATGGTGTGCTTAAAGCATACTTAGGAACGCTATTTTACGTCAGTTACATTACATATGAGAATTTTTGCCTGAGAAAAAAATTCACCTCATGGGATATTTCCACCACGAGGTCTTATTGTCACATGGAGTTGCTGGATTTGTCTTTTCTCTCTCTCTCTCTCTCTCTCTTTCTCTCTTTTTTTCTCTCTCTCTCCCGTCTTCATTAACATACATAATCAGAGAGGTGTTCCAATAGTCATCTTCCTAATTTTTTTTTCTCCCTTGTTTTTTTCTAATAGAGCTTAAATTCTGTTTTATGCTATCTTCAAGTCCCGGGTTATGAAGAGAATTAACACTGAAGTATTTCCCTTCCTGTAATTTACAGGAGAGATGTAAAAAAAAATCTGTCTTCCTTGCTCACAAATCTTGGTTAATTTTCTCATAAATTATCTCTTTCAAGCCATTGCAGCCCGTCGGTTTTAGTTTTCGGTTTTTGCAACTGTCCCGTAATTATTTATACCTTGACTTCTAACCTTTTCTCAATTTCTCGAACTGTTTCGTTCCGTCTACTTACCAAAGTCCCAATACTTCTCTAACAGTCACAACTGTTTCTCAAGGCTTGGTTTCCTAAGAATTTTCCCTACTCACATACATACATAGATACTCCATCAAGCTTTGTAAGGATCCAGTATTACAATAACGTTGGTATGTAAAACTTTTGTGCAGATGCTAACATGTTATAGTCTGAGTTTGTATGAATGTAGAACCAAAAGGATAGAATCCTTAAGGATTTTATGCATGATGAAGATTTTCTAGCCCAGAATTTGTTTCTGTATTCCAATGATTATGGTATATTTATATTTTTGAAATTTAAACACAGAATCCTAACTATGACGTATGCTTTAAGTTTGTGCGTGTGTCTGTGTGTGTGTGTGTGTGTGTGTGTGTGTGTGTGTGTGTGTGTGTGTGTGTGTGTGTGTGTGTGTGGGAATAGTAATAATAAGTATGTACATGTGAACTAGAGCCTATATGGTAAATCCCTGTTTGGAAGTTGCCTATTCGCAAGTGGCAGATATTAAACGAATCGCACTCTCTTGTTAACATGAGCCTAATGAGTAGGAATAACAAGGAAACGCCATGGTAGAACTGTCATGTAGGTTAGATGTAAGAGATATGTAGTGTATGTGATTGTCTCTATCTATACAATTAGGCACATGGACGTACATACGCCAAGTGTAGACATAACACGGGGTTCCGTGGGAACCTACAACTATGCCTTCGGTTATAAACGCCAGGGATTACATGCTACATGAGAGCGTTTGTAATTCTGCAGAACTAAAAACCAGTATAATTGTCTATGGAGATACATACTATTTATTACAGCGTGCCCTCACATTTGGGAAAAAATGACTCAGTTTTTGGAAACAGTTCCAAAACAACACCGAAGCGTGGAATGATGCTTGAGACCATTAGTTTGTAATGGGGATTACACCAAAAATTCACACTTGCGAAGAGATCCCCTCCATCATTGATTTATCTGATGATCCTGTAATTCCTATAAGGCTCCACGTAATAATATGTATCTACCTTAACATCTACCCAAATTGGCAGAAGTGTCCAATATTAGGTCTAATAATATTTGAAGCCAAGACCATATATATTATTACTTCCGGGCATGTTGTTAGTAATCAAATCCCAAATGGAAATGTCCTCATGGGATATCTACTTAAAATTCTAAGTTTAATTTGAATGTATTTTTCTATTACTGGAGGATGAAGTTAAAATAGACAAGACCTTGAGGATTGTTTGAAAAGTCTTGCACCCCAGAAGAAAAAATAGGATCAAAAGATAATAAAGTACAGTCTTTCGCATTTCCTAAGACAAAAGGCTAAGGACGTAGATGAGTAGACATGTGAGGAGTGAGGAGGTTGGGTTGTAGTAAATGGAAGTGGTCACGGGATTGAAAATTTTGAATCAGTCTCATCGTCCTGGGCTCCCTCCCGGTCTCCTTAATGTATTTCCTATAGAGAGTATATATACTATAATAGTAATATAGGGAGCTGTTTTGTGAATCCGTTTTAAAAAAAGTTGTGACAAGTACAAGACTCTTATTTTTTCCCTAACTCACACTCATACCCGAGTAGCTCACTCATGAGCCATTCCATGTATACAACTTAAGGGTATAGATATACGGGAGGTTTTCAAAACATGCATAGAGGTATGTATATGAATGTAATTATGTGTATGTGTATGTGTGTGTGTGTCTGTGTGTGTGTGTGTGTATGTGTGTGTGGAGAGACCAACAAACACTCTTTGCTATCACCAGGAAATTTTTTGGCAGGACTACATTTTGGCACTTTCCGGTGACTTTCTATTGGTATTAAGATTACCTTCAGTGTAGAAAAAATGAGGAGCCGTTCACAAGACAATACTATAGAAACTACTACTACAGCAATGTGAAGGAGTGTGTACATACATACATACATACATACACACACACACACACACATACACACACGTACACATAGCCTTCCCAACATCGTCAGGAGTCCCATCATAAAGATTCTTTTTCAAATCTTGCTCTTGAGAAAAGTATACGACTGACTGACTTCCCTTATGGTTTCTTCCTCCTGACTTATTTCTTTTTCCTCCTCAAGAACAAATATCTATACGCTCAGTAACTCACAGGATCATGATGTGATTTGTTTCGTAGAGATGTATGGAGATGCATATATGTAGGATTGGTATGTAATGTTGGAGGTTTCAGTGGGAGACATTACATTGATGGTAATATCCAACTGTGTACAATTCCCCCAATCTTTGTATATCCATGTACTTATAATTATACAGATAGATACTTACCACTGCCATTCCACTGGATTTTTTTAAGTTTTAATTTTGACTGAGCTATGTGTAGATACCTTTTTTTACATTGAATTTTCGGATATATACTATATAGTATGCACACACAAGGAAGAGGCACTTTATACCCGGTTCCCCCCGAGTTTCTCAAGAGCAGTCTTACTTCAATCTTTTCATCAAGTGCAAGCCCATGGAGTGTGTTAATTTTTAAAGCCAATTTCCATTTTTCTCATTGCCTCCAATCCCTATCCTCAACCTGTGTGTGATAAGTAGGTACAGCTCAGGATTTTAAATTCTCTTTACGATCACGCATTTTATCTCTCGTTTCGACTAGCTCTGGGACTCGGAGTCCCTTTTCCACACACACACAGAACAACAAGATACCTTCAAGAATTTTAAATTCACTTGCTAAATTCTAAAGAACATGAGCGGAAATAAGTGAAGTATTTTTCATACATTGTGATTATTTCAAAGTTTGAGTGAAATTATATCTTGTAGTATAAGGAATATTTAGAAGGAGAATTTATATGGATTATTCATCATTATTGCTGAACACAAAATATGAAGAAAAAGAATACCAGTTAGAAATGCTTCGGGTGAGATTAGTACTGTGGGGCTAAGAAGGATAGTGGGGTAGTGGAATTATAATTATTGCATTCCACCAAAGGGTAAAACCTCCAAGGAATTCCCCTCAAAGTAATAGTGTGCAAAACATTTGAGCTTCAACTTCATAATTTTAAATTCCAAGCCCTGCAAGTGATAAGAAGTTGTTGGTGGTTTTTTGAGCTGAGGAAATGTGTGGGTTTTGTCGGGTCCCGGAACCAATTCGGATTCCTTTGAATTTGAATAACCAATCGGAAACTATTCGAGTATGATTTCAATCTTTATTTAATATTAATTATTCTAGTAATAATTACAAAAGTTTAGGTATCATTTTAATTATTTTTGCACAATTTTCCTTCGAATCTGATACACTTGTGGGGAGGTCTACGATTTTAGAATCTTGAGTAGCCGCTGATACAAAACAATCTCTGTAAATCCAGAAAATGACTCATTCTAATTTTAATTTTAATTTTAAAAGAATTCAGAAAATGCCCAGTGTTGATAATACAATTATTATTGGCCGTGCAGGACTAACAAAAACATTTTCCACACTTTGTAAAAATAAAAATGTTTAATGTGTTTAACTCCTGAATTACAATATGTACAATAATGAAGGTTTTTGCATGTAGATAATTACCTAGATATTTATTTTTCCCATGGTAGCAGCCCCATTACATTTCTTATACTCACATATGCAAATAGCAGGGGATTTTTGGGATGCACTTAAAATGTGCATAAGTGTCTATATCTATACGTAATTATGTAAACATATGTATTTATTGCGAGAGCCTCAAGTGCAAAAATAATCATTAGGTGCTGAAACTGCAGGGGAAATGTTATTGACAGGGAAAAATTGAGACGTGAAAGGAAAGGTGCTCCCCTGGAGTTGGGATTGTAAACCTGTGAAGAAATAATGATGTCCCTTATGAAAGATTTCCAACTCAGAGTCAATAACAATTACATCTCTCACTTGAGTTATTGGCTGTTGTTTCCCTTCCTTCCAGTACTGCTGATATGTATAGTGTGTGTACTTAAATGGGCCATGGGCCCAGGAGATGTGTAATCCGAAAAGCATGTGGGCACAACTGGACATTGAATCATTACAGAGCTTCTGCCTTTGCCTTAACATAATTACCACATGCGGTTCTTTCCCCATTAGACCATTGCATTTCTGCTCTTGGGAAATGGCATAAAAGCCCACTTGGAACCTTTGAGTGTCCCATAAACGGGAGTAGCAGTTTTGCATATAAAAGTAGTTCAAATTAGATGGCTCTTTAGGCCTATCTATATTTACAAAACCCAGCAGACCAGGTTTAGGAAGACAGTCCATATGCACACTATTTTTTTTGTATGTATATTATAGGGGAAAAAACCTATTAGATTTTTAAAGTGAAAAGTTTCCCATGAAACTTTTCTCTCTCTCTCTCAAAAGAGCAGAATAGACAATAAATTGAGTTTACAAAAAAGTCTAAAGGGATCGATCTGGGCGTAACTTTCCTTCAGCTTATATTGTTCCAGAACGAAATCATATTAAAATCTTTGGATCACATAGTTTAGCGATTCGACTCAGTCAATTACTCCTGACGTTATAATCCATACTTTCCCTATCAGTGCTGTAATAAACCCTTGGAGTGGTAGCAGTAGTAGTAGCGTTCCCCTATGAAATTTGACACTCTTTGGAGTTGCAATCCATCTCTTGTAATTTCCTTCATCTAGGAAAAAAAAATTAGACATTTGTTTCAAGAGATTTCTCAAATAGTAGATACTCAAATGTAATGATGTGGACCAGCTGTTTCTGTCATAGCTGTACGACAGCTACTGTAATAAGTATAACTTCATTGCAAAAACTACAGGATGTACATTCTATACATTTCGCTTCAGATACAATTACGAAATGTACATAACTATGTATACGCTTGCTGGGAAACCTTGTGACGGGGAAATTCAACCTTGACAACAAAACTCAATGCGAAATTCTAAAACTGCGAATGGTATCTATAGATATGTAGATAAGGATATTTGACAGAGGGTAAAAACAGGAGTCATTGTGGGGTT
Organism: Allacma fusca; assembly: GCA_947179485.1. Taxonomy (NCBI): domain Eukaryota; kingdom Metazoa; phylum Arthropoda; class Collembola; order Symphypleona; family Sminthuridae; genus Allacma; species Allacma fusca. The sequence goes on from OX359246.1 coordinate 39,956,058, forward strand.
CATTTTAAAAGACATTATTCACAAATAGTCTCCAGCAGTCCTGTAATGTTTAGAAGGAAAAATTCTAGTTTCATAGACATTAATTTCCGAAATCCTCCTTTTGATGCTCAATTTCAACGGGGATCCGAGTTTGTAATTAAATATCCCTGGATGGAAGATGAAAGGAAGGAAAAACTCTGAAATAGAATTGTTGACGTGTTTCTTCACGTCTTTGTCAAACTCTCTTTTGTTTTTGTACTTGTAGTATCTAATAATTGACGCAGTCATATAATTATTTTTGTGCGTTTATGTACGCTGGAGTACATAGTTATGTACATATGTAGATACATACGGACATATATTTTTAGACCGATAGCATCTGCAATTGTCAGTTGAATGCTTGTAGTATTGAGGTGCATATAATTTTATGGATTTATAGAGCGTTATATCCCAATTATATTTACATGCCTATAATATATGTAGATACATATCTTCAAAACTTGTAGACCTACATTTGTTAGGACAGCCATCCAATGAGAATTAATGCCCGTATTCATTATGCATGGGGGATGCTTGAAAGGGTAAACACACATAATTAGGACGATGCTGTTAAATGGATGAAATTGTAAACAAACATTGTCACATGATGACCGAAACCTGTCATCCAATCCTATTCCCATCAACCATCACCTGAAACTTCTCTCCCTGCTTTTGATTCTCAAAGTACCGAAGGAACCACTCATGGGTAGAGTCATTATCATAAACATACATACATACAGAGCTTGTAGAAAAATAACTTCGTTAGAGAAACAGAGCGTATATAATTATTAGAGTCATAGATACATACATACATGCTAATACATATGTCCCATACAATACCCACTTTACACCAGGATAATGAAACACTTATGAAATTTTATGCCTGCAAAAGTACACCCACTAATCATCATTTCACTTACTTAATAAGTTACAAGTCTCTCAACATTTTTTCAAGAGCTAGTAGCTTTTTAACTCTGTAATATTTTGAAGCTATGTAGCTTACGTACGCTAGCTTAATATTCTAGTTTGTAATATTTTGGAGCTAATGTTTTTTCAGTTTGTAATAGCTTGTAAGCCTGGAGCAGTATTTTCAAACTAGCTTTTTGAAGTCTGCTGCATTCCCTGAAGAATCTCTACAACATTTTTATATTTTTAGGAAAGGAGAAAGACAGGAAGGGAAACGTGTTCCTGAGTATTAAACAACAGTAGGAGTAATTTAATGTTTATTGGTTGCAAAGGTTCCAAGTTCCTATGCAATGATTTTTGCTCTCATCACTCTACGTGGGCACTCATCACGGGGGATATGTACTAAATAGCTGTTTATTTTTCCTTGAGAGTGTATATAGATATATACAAATGTGTGCACTCCCATAAAAATGAGTTTCTATTTTATACTTTTTCTGAGTGTATCCCTGGAAGTAATGTATACTCACAGTATACGAAGGAATAAATTTAAATGGGTTTTGTTTGCTCGACTATGATAGAAGCCTTAAAGACTGACTGAGTGAGAGAGGTATGCAATATGTAGAGAATTAAACTGCTACAAACAGTTTTACATGACAAACGGACTCAATTCACCCTCAGCTCCTTTCCGTATGCCTTTGTTTACTTTTATTGGAAAATAGATTTGAGAATTGGAAGGCATCGGCTTGATAATGTCAGATCTGCAGATGTAAAAGTGTATCTATGGATAGATAGATACATATGTATGTAATTACATACATGTGAAATAATTATTTATGGTACATTTGCAATCCAATGATATGTATCTACCTTAAGGGTACATAAGTGTACATACTTTTATATTTTTTTAAGATACAAGGGTACATACATAAATACATGTACATAGGTATCTTATGTGTATGTATGTGTGGATGAAATTAGAAATTCAAGATAGATGTTTATTTACCAAGTAGTGAAATTAAGCTTATGTAGACATTCCTTTGATTGGATTCCTCAGGGTGCGGAATTGATCCGGACGTCGAAGTTATGCCGGGATGCGAAAGATGGGAAATTTTTACGTTATTTGTATGAAGACTGCCGAACTGTGTATGACGCTTTCCATCGTGGAGCCAGAGAATCAAGTACCTTTAAATAAAAACAAATATAATTTTATATGTCATTTCCCATATTACTCCATATATCCCCGTCGGATCTCTCTCAAAACGCTGTTTGTTCTCGGAAATTTAGATAGTGGGCAATGCTTAGGATCAAGAGAGAACCAAACGAAACCATATCAATGGTTGCACTACAACGAAGCTTTGTTACGAGCCAGGAATTTCGGTTGCGGCTTGACTCATCTGGGTGAGTATAGATTGTGTTTTTGTGAGTGAGTGTGTGTGTGTGTGTGTGTGTGTGTGTGTGGGGTTCTGTATAACGTCCCATGGATTTACTCGACTGTCAGAATTTAATTTATTCAAAGGATATTTCTTTTCCTCCTCTTCATGCTCTTTCTGCTTGGTGGAACTTTCTCATCAAAATTCATGATGGAGAACCCACCAAGGACGGATTGTATGCGTAGAGGGAGCGAGAGAGAGAGAGTCTGTACTATTTCGAGGAAGTGCATTCGTAATGTTTTATGATGTTTACATGATCTATGACTATAGGTTTAAGACCCGGAGCCTACGTTGGCATCTACAGTCAAAATTGTCCCGAATGGGTTCTAACTGAGCAAGGCTTGTATTGTTATTCCATGATAATTGTCCCATTGTACGATACGCTTGGGGTTGAAGTATGCTCCTTCATCATTCGTCAAGGTACTCATAATTTCTAAATTTAAAAAAAAACCCTCATGCACTTAAATACTTTTTCCTTTCCAACTCTAAGTTGAGTTTATTCAGTCAAACTATAACGAATCCTTCATTCACATTTTCTTAAAGTCTGCAATCATTTTAAGTGATGTCCCTTCTGTACCCCTTGCAAGCCTAGAACAAAATTTTGTACATAAATGTTGATTGTTTAATTTAGAATGATCGACAGAATTTAATAAAAACAATTATGATTTTTTTTAGCCGAAATGAACACCGTTGTGTGTGGAGACGATCAAAAAATTAACATGATTCTGGACCAAGCACCGCCTTGTCTCAAAAGAATTGTTTACATTGGCGAGGTCAAGAAAGACACACTTCTCCGGGCGAAAAAGCAAGGGATTGAGGCTATCAAATTTGAAGAAGTAGAAAAACTTGGCTCTGCCAATATTAACTCATACCCAGAAAAGGTATCATTGCATTAAAAACCCATTCCACATGTGTAAATATTATTTTATGTCAACAATACTGTACACAGTGAGCCAGCCCCTTGCTATTTATTTAAGGATCTTAAATCTAATCTTTCTTAAGAATCTTGCTCCTTACAAATAAGCTATTCTTTAGCAGTCCTTATCTCAACGTTTTTTTTTTATACAGGAGCAAGAATAAGCAAAAAAAAAAAATTTAACCCAGTATAATTATTTTGTCAATGTAATATCATCCCCCCTACATCACAGTGTAACAAGAGTTGGCTGTACATACTGACAACATTTTAAAATGTGATGAAGTAGGCGTGAAACCGCGAATTCATTGGGAAGTAATTTACGAGGCTATTTTCCTACAATTTATCTCCCATTTTGTGATAATAGCCACCGAAAGCAGATGACATATGTACGGTTTGCTACACTTCGGGAACGACCGGTAACCCCAAGGGAGTTATGCTCAGTCATGAGAATGTAATTGCGGATGTGTCGGCAGTTATGTTGCAATTGGGAGAGCACAAGCCGAATCGTCATGACGTCATGATCTCCTTCCTACCTCTAGCTCATATGTTTGAACGATGTTGTCAAGTAAGGATAACTTTTTTGATCTACTCAAATTTTTACCGAAGATCCTTCGGTATTTTTATGACAAAGGTTCTTCTCCCATGAATAAATCCTGTTCAGGAGACATTTGAAGCTATTGAGGGATAGGAAGCCAAAAATGAGTTTATGTTCTCTCCGCAGATTGCCATGTTTATGCAAGGCGGTGCTGTTGGGTTCTTTTGCGGCGATATACGTAATCTCATGGAGGACATGAAGGCCCTGAAACCGACTGTGACTCCAACTGTTCCAAGATTGCTCAATAGGATCCATGACAAAGTATTTATTTTTATTATTGTTCTGAATATCGGCTCTCTTTGAGAGCCCAGTATTGAAAATTTGATGGGGTTTTAAATGTAATTACATATTTCTAATTATTGATTCTCATGTTCTGTTCCAGGTTATGTCAACTGTAAATGGCTCATTTGTTAAGAGGAACTTACTGCGGATGGCGATAAATAGTAAATTAGCAGAAATGAAGAGGGGTATTCTAAGGAAAAATACCATTTGGGACACGCTCGTCTTTAAAAAGGTTCAGGAAGGGATGGGAGGGAGAGTTCGTCTACTAGTCGTGGGTTCAGCACCGCTAAGTGGCAACGTGCTCACTTTCGTTCGATGTGCTCTTGGATGTGTGGTAAGTCAATAAAATAAAATAAAAGTCAATGATGTGACAATTCTCAGTGAAATTTGGTACTATATGGAATAGCTCCTCAGAAGTCTATCACTGTAACTCGTACTTGTAGCTCGTACTTGTAACTCGTACTTGTCCCCCAAAAATCTAAAAGAAATTTTTTCTCACATGCAACAATCTCATTCAAATATTTTGAACAGTCAAACTTGAGACTTGATCAGAAACTCAAAATGTAGGACTTCAGTCACAGGTTAAGAAACTTTGTATTTGGAGAGGAAAAAGTTGTCAAAGAGCGTTTGACAATTGTATGTATAAATAACAGCTCTGTCAATATTGCTTCCCCCAATGGCATAACAAAACTTGGGCTTTGAAACTCGAGCACGGAGAGTTACTCCGGACGAGCTATACTATAAACAAATGCAGAAAAGGCCAAATTGCCAAAGAATTCATGATAATAGGAGCATTTATTTTCATGTTTTTCGTTCCTGTTCCTCTAAAACGCTAACATTTACCATTTTGGGCATGGAACTATGCCACTGTACATACACAGGAGCAGAATAAGGGTTGTTAAATGAAATCCTGATACCTTAATGCTAAAACGTTGCAGGTAGTGGAAGGTTATGGCCAGACAGAATGTGTGGCTCCAGCAACTTTGACGATCCAAGGTGACTGTATTCCGGATCATGTCGGACCACCCGTCGCCTGCTGCTGTGTTAAATTGGTGGACGTACCTGAAATGGAATACTATGCCTCTGCTGGACAAGGTCTGTCGAGAAAAAAAAATTACCGCAGCACATTACAGAATAAGCTACTGCTTGTATTATTAATGTCTTCCGAATATTTTTTTTACACAAAAGCTCCTCGGTTTGATGCTATTTTTGCCGTTTCGTGAGGCTATATATATATGTAGTGGAAGATAGTAAAAGTCTATGTTATTGTGAATTGCAGGCGAAGTTTGCGTCAAAGGAACTAACGTGTTCAAAGGGTACTTTAAAGACCCGGAAAGAACTAGAGATACCATTGACAGAGACGGGTGGCTTCATACTGGAGACATTGGAATGTGGCTTGCAGTAAGTAGTTTTTTTTTTACCTTTTTTTTTAATTTGAAGCTCCGGTCGGGTTAAGCAATGCAAACCCGAACTGAACTTTATTTGGGGCTAATTCTTTAGTTGTAAGAATTTTATCCGGAAAAACTTCTTCCAATTATCACGGTCACAGCAGGCATTTACATATTTCAATCTAGGCCCGAAATTTCTATATCAAACTTGACTTTATTTACTGGACGTGACAGGAACTTGAACCTGAACTTTTCAGGCTGTACACTTTTTCTATACTGATTTTGTGTTCCATATAAATTTTTCAGGCTAGCTCAACTTGAACAGTGAACGTATCACCTGAATTGTTAAATTGATAGCTTGGTTTCTGATCCTAGTGATCCCTGGCTTGGAATACAAAATTAAAAACTAGATCCAATACAAAATTGACTCGACCTTAGCTTTACTTTTACTTGAGCTGGAGAGTATCTATACATAGCTCAGTATAAGTATACATAATTACTGTATGTACGTATTTGTGCTGGATGTGGAATGTGGACAATCAGGAAGAAATGCAATGTATATTTTATATGGAGAAAGTATCAGCACTCAGCACGTACAAAAGCGCATTCAATTTTTAACAACTTTATCTCATGCTGTGATTCGCAGAATGGAACGCTGAAAATAATCGATAGGAAGAAACACATTTTTAAACTGAGCCAAGGGGAGTACATTGCACCGGAGAAAATTGAAAATATCTACATAAGGAGTATTTACGTCTCACAGATCTATGTTTATGGAGAATCGCTCAAGGTAACATAATCCTGAATACTAGTACTTATACAAGCACTTATACGTAGTTAGTTGTAATCTGGCATAAATAAGATATGGGCATAAAAATGTCAGCATGTGTTGATAATGGTAACCTATCAGGTTCCTTTTACATAAAAATTCACCTGGATGACATATGAAGCTAAGAGAGTTATTCTACTAGTGCTAAAATTAGTTTCCCTTTTGCAGTCATGTGTAGTAGCTGTCGTAGTGCCTGATGTGGAAACCGTCAAGGAGTGGGCTTTAGAGAATGATATTCCAGGTACTTTATCCGTACTTTGTAACGACGAAAGGATCAAAGCCATGATTATGGAAGACCTCATTCAGCTTGGCAAGGAATCTGGGCTCAAGTCCTTTGAACAGGTACACTTTCTCTTCCTGTATTTCTCTTCTCACACTATACTACACAAAACCTCAGATCCGATTACAAGGAACCTAACTTCGGACCCATTGTTCGCAAAACCTATTAAACCTCTGAGTGCTTTTAGTATTCCTACTAAAATTCTATTGTAGCATTATTACCTTGGATTAGCCTGGGTTACATGACGGTCTCATTGGAACAATGCAACGGGGCTCGGGTGTGTGGTACTAATTGTAAGCACTGACTTGTGCCATTATATAATGGAAAAAGTCAGCTTCATTCGACTCCATACTGATGTATTTCCGAACTTTGATATTTGCTTGATCTGTAGATATCTGTAAATAAAATTTTATGTAACATACTTATATTTTCTACAATATTTTTGTACATTGCAGGTAAAAGATATCTACCTTCATCCAGATCCCTTCTCGGTCCAAAATGGTCTTCTCACCCCCACCCTCAAGTCAAAACGACCTCAACTCAAAGCATACTTCAAGCCTCAACTAGAAGATATGTACTCGAAACTAGACTAAAATAACTATACTCCTAAAATAATTTTAAGTAATAACTGAACCTTATAGTCAAATGGTAGGTATTGATTACGTATGTTCAGCCTGTTTTTCCGCATATGGTAGATATGCAGGTGCATCCTCGTATGTAGCGTAGTATAATAATTTGGTAGTTACTAGAACTCATGTACATAATTGTTAATCCTGATATAATTATATACATATATATTATGTATGTAAGTAAATATATAAACATATATTATTGCACGTTATTATAGAAACGGATGGAGTCTACGACCTTTCCCTAGTTCCGTACGAGTCTGTTTCTACATACAAACAACATATTCGGTGTTCACATTTTTAATTAGTCTTAAAAGTACATAAGCAACTGAATGCAATGAAGCCTAATTTTAATGATCGTTTAAGATATATCTTGTCAACCTATGTATGCATGTCATCTACGTTGTTGTATTACTAAGACAATGAAGTATTTGTTGCCAAGTATTTAATTGCAAGAATATATAATAATATTATAATGTGTTAGTGTAATATAATTATTAATTATAAGTGTAGCCTTTACATATGTTAATTTTTAAGGGTGATAAATTTAATGGACTTAAATGTAATTAATATTACTCAATGCATCTGCAATTATTAATCATTTACCAATTAAATGTCACGCATCCAAATTGTATAGCTTTCCAATGCAAGCGGTCATTCAGAAGTTATACAATAATTTCAGCCGTTCCTCCTCCATTTCTCCGAGTTGAAACGTTTCAAAGACAAACTCATACATACATGCACGTCTCTGTCTATAATGACATTGTGTGTAATTTTATGTATGGTTACTAAAAAATCTCGATTTAACTAGTCGCGTTTAACGTCAACATCAACTGTGAAGTAGCACTGTGTCATTTGAGTTTTTATAAAACCGTATATTTTAGCTTTAAAAAATATTATAATAATTATTATGGTTACTGTAAATACCATTTATTATCATGTAGAGAGATGTATTAAATTGTTTTTTTTGTGGAATGCCTTCATGATGAATGGGTTATGATTACGTTGTAAAATTATACGCTCTTAAATATCTGTATCAATAGAGACATATTACACAAATTGGTAAAAATGGGCCATTTCAAGAACATTACGGAAAATCAGTTATTTATAGTGACTGTCATTTCACATATAATTACTAATTACGTTATGTGGATCAGTTAGCACGTAAATGCATTGTTTAGAAAGGTTGACAGTAACATGTTACTTACATTTTTAGTGCCAAGAATTTTAACTGTTGATGTCACTTCCACATTATTTCATCTTCATAGTATTTAAATTGTACTAAATTGCGCTACCGTGCAACTACGGAATCTAAATCAATACTAAACTCCTACAATATGAATCCTCCATTCCATAAGGTTACACAATTCAGATGTGAACAAAAAGAAGACAAAACTACTTAAAAAGAAATGGTTTGTTTCTAATTCAAAAACCCATCTATGAACTGACATCCAGTAACTAGCAATAATAATAATTGTCAAGGATCCCGAAGAGTAAATAAAAGGTAAATTAGGAACGATCATTGTCACATAATAATTCTTTACATAACTCATTAACGAAGTTGGTACTTGTAATTACTCATACTGAAAATGTTTTGTAGAGAAAGTGCGACTTGGTGTCAGTATCATGTGGATTCTTGCATCATTAAATCTTACACTACTTTTAATAATATGAATAATACATATATAACAATTGTACTCGAAAATATTTACGCATAGCATTTACGTCACGAGGATTGAATGTTAATTATCTGTGGTGATGCTGGGAGTTGACTATATTACATTTAGTAAAATAGATTATTAAAATTCATAAATTGCAAAAAGCATGTATGAAATGTATGACTAGTTCTGGTAAAAACTGACATTGGATGTGGTGTAGATACATATAATGATAAAATTCAAGCAAAACTTGCGATATGTTAAACAACACCTTACTGAATAATTGAAATAAAGATCGTGAGGAATTTCACACAGAATTACAACTGTATAAACTCTACGATCGTTGACAAATCTCAGGATTCCTCAAATGCACAAGCATACAACATTTATTTACGAAAAAAGGTACGTTTTCAACAACTTTAACAATAATATTATGGGTTACCGTGAGTTGAAAAAAAATCAAGCATTTGAATAAAAGATCAAGTGAAGTTGAACGTTGAACAAAAGGAGAAGTTGGACTTGCACTAATAAATTAAGTTGGTATATTTGCTAGAGTCAATTACTATTATCATAGTAAGTGAAATAATCATTACAATATAAAGTAAACAATAAATAAAAAAAACTCGGACTAAGATAAAGTGTACAAGAAACTGAAGTATGCTACGAAATATCTAGATCTGGAGAGCTATAAAATCCAAAAACTCGTTGGCTTGTTGTCAAAGGCGTTAGACTGGAGGATAAAGACTCGGCTTTCCGGGACAATGGCGGTCGACCTGGTCGACGGCCTCGTATTCCCGTATTTGCTGGTCCAACCGGACGGAGTCGGGGCCGGCCCGGTCCTCGACGAACCGAGGTGTCTCCAACTACGGCATTAAGATTTAGTTTAAGGTTTTCGGCTAGGTTCATCTAGCAGTACGAATATTCAGTTTTTATTTTAAATTTTAAAAAGTACGAATTACTACGTCTCACCTTCGGGTTCTCTCACTGGAGCTCGAATTCTTGAAGGCGGCCTACCCCTTTTGCCAGTGCCTCTAACAACTTTTGCTCGCTTGGGAAGAACCGTGAAGTCACTTTCAAAATCTGATACGGAATCATTCCCCCATTCAATAGTTTTATACCCTTCTGTAATAGACGGTGAGAGCGGTGCGTCAGCGTCGTCAGCAAATGATCCAGTATGGCTCGATTTGTCATCTTCCACGGTTTCATGGAACAACTCCGTATCTAACTCTACTTCACCTGCAACCAGGTCTTGGTAAGCCTGGTAAAGTAAAAAAAAATACATTGGTATTTAAAGTGAACTGTTTCAGATTTTAACAATTAAATAATTGTAAAGTAAAACACAAAATACTTCGGTAGGGGAAGGCGGACTTGACTCTTCAGCACTTCCAGCTGTGGAGGACGAAACACTTGACGACGGTGCGTCTGCAGAAAGTTTTTCTGAGGATGTTCCACTCTAGTTGTAAAATTTAAAATTGATTCAAAATTCCTATGGTCTTAAAATAACTAGATTTTGGACTTGTGAAACATTATTACTTTTGGATATTTTCGTTTTCCAAGAATTGTCCCAGACGTTGACGGTTTGGACTCCTTAGTGGATGTTTCAGTGGATTTCTCTTCAACAATTCTGCGCTCAGCTTGCTTCTGACGATCTTTGAAATTAGAAATCAGAAATATCTCTAAACACATTGATTTAATTGATGTAACATTACGGTTAAAACTTTTATATTTTTGGAAAATTTGGAGTGATGTTTTCCTCATATGGAAATTAACTTCCAAATTATATAATTTTGGTAGGTATTTTACTGAGAGCTTACATTTCTTTTCAAGTTCTTCGTCATCCAAGAGCAGAGAGACTACTTCCTTAGGTTTCAAGGCATCTGACCGGAAGTTTGCTCCGCTAATGACCATTCGTTGAATCTACGTACACAACATATTCATAATAAGCATTGCTACAGTCATTTCAAACTATAATAATATCATTATTAGCTTAAACCCAACCTCATTTTTCTCTCTTGCACGCTGTAAAATTCTCTCTTCGATTGTGCCTTTACATATTAAACGGTAAACATGAACTTGTTTCGTCTGACCCAGTCGGTGCGCTCTGTCCATTGCTTGCTGATCCACCGTCGGATTCCAGTCACTATCATAAAATATTACCTGAAACGAAAATAGAAAAAACTAAAATAAACAATCAGTTCTTTTAGGAATCAGTACATATTTAACATAAAAAGGTAAGAATTCTTCCAAATACGAATAAAATACTTATTTTATTTTGACATTATTACCGTATCAGCAGCAGTCAAGTTAATACCAAGACCTCCAGCTCTCGTTGAAAGTAAAAATACAAATATATCAGAGCGAGACTGAAAATCCGCAACCATATCACGTCTTTCGGCTATTTTTGAAGAGCCGTCCAGTCTCATATATGTCCATTTACGATGCCACATATATTCCTGAAAGAATAACACAGAAAACAGCAAGAAAATTTATTATGATCTGTGATGATACTAACTTGTACTATGATATAAAAGTAAATAATTCATGCACCACAAACATTAAATACCTTTAAAGATTTCTTAACAATAAACAAAAATGATACTGCGCCAAATGCGAAATTGCATTATTATTTTGCAAATGGATACAATTCCACTTACTTCAAGAATATCAATCATTTTGGTCATCTGCGAATATATCAGAACACGATGTCCATTTGTCTTGAGACGTTTGAGCAGGCAATCCAAAACTCCTAATTTGCCAGAATCTGTGACTAATTTTTCTTTATCTGGTACTATCATCAAAGACCATCCATGTGTTGGCTGTATAGCTTCCAAACCGCCCCGTTCATTAGTTAGAAAATGTTTGTTCTCAACATCTATCTGGCTTTTCCCATACCACACTAAGTTGTGCCCTTCGACAGTAGTGCACAACCTATGTTCCATCAACCTCCAAGCTGCACTTCTATCACGAAAGTATAGTTCCCTACCGCAACCACTCACTTTTCGAGTTATGTAATTCAGGAACGACGGCATGTAAGTCTTTTGAAGGGCCCTTACTTCTAGCTGAATGTTAGAACCTGATCTTCTGTGGTACTGCTTATCTTCTGAGAAAGGGGAAATAATTTTGGTTCTTAATTTACGAGATTCAATAGTTTCTGGAATTCGGAAAATCCTGTGGTCTTTCAAAGTGTACAGCGAAGAGGTATAATTAGTAAAAATCAAGTCTTGAAGAACTGGACTGTGTTGGGTATTTGGGAAGCTAGTTGTACACTGAGGCCAGAGTAGTAAATCTTCTTGAGAAAGATAACCATTCGTTTTGCTATCGTCGGTCTCTGAAGCTTTGGAGGACCATTGATATTGATGACATAGAGTCTCAAGTCGTTCGTAACGCCTCAGGATGTGCTTCCATCTGTAAATCAACGCAGACAGTATTTGTAAAAATTGAGTATCAAATAACAATTGCTAAAGTTTTTTTGGTGAAAATGTTACCTTTGTATAATACCCCCGTAAACGATTTGGTTCAACTCGCCCACCCCCAAACCAGAAAACCGAAGAAACGACCATTCACTATGTGCTGAAGAGACTAAAGACTTGGAATCACAATGTTTAGTGAGTGACTCGTGTACATGAACAGGATTAAAAACACTTAATCTGTTCTCCAACAAATGCAATCTGCTGGGTGGACTGTCAGGCATAGCTTCTCTAAAAATCAACTTTGGGTATTCATTAAGCATAGTTGGTAGTCGGTGTGGGCTTTGTACCTCCCGTCGTTCGAATAAGTCGGGATGGTTACATACCTGTTCAAACACGATTAGAATTTCAACTAACAATAATTGTTTCACATTATATCACATTTTCAAGATAGTGCTGCTGTTGCTATACCTTCCGAAACTGCATAACTAAATTCATTAAATTCGTTGTAGCATGTTGGACAAGCTGGGAATTTGCGGGTCCAGCAGATTTCAGTAGATCTTCAATGCGGATTTTCTTTTTTAAAACTAGAAATTATAAATATAAGCAATGAATTATATGATTAGCTAAAAAGCGGCGTGTAAGATTAAACGATTAACATCTGTAGAAAGTTATAACAGTCATGTTTAACCCTTCGCCAATTTGTAAAGATGGTAGTTCACATACCCGTATATAAAATTCTCTGCCTGGAAGTCAAGGGACAGTGAACAAGGACCTCTACTTTGTCGGAAAGCTCGTTCTCCACATCTTTCTTGATTCTCCGAAGCATAAAAGGCTTGAGGATCAAGTGTAGCCGGGAGAGATGTTCTGTGAAGGATTATTTACACTTTTATCAAAATAATTAATGTAATAATCCAGCTAGATAATATTTTAAACAATGCATACTTTCATCAATTAAACTTTTGTTCTCGGCATGTGACTCGATATCTTTGGAGAACCACTCGTTGAACTCATCATGAGAATCGAAGAGCGATGGCATGATAAAATGAAGCAATGCCCATAACTCCGCCATGGTGTTCTGTATAGGCGTACCAGTGAGCAGCAAACGATTCCGACAACTAAAGCCCAATAACATTTTCCAACGAGCGCTATTCAGACGCAAAAATACAATAAAACATTTGATAAACTGGTGAAATTAAACACAATAAGTTCCGTTATAAAAAATGTGCTTACTGTATTCAATTTTAAGCGAAATAACATGAATAGAAATATCTTAAATAAAATACAATTTTAAAAATTAAATCACGCGAATTAATTAAAAAACATAGCTGAAATAACACAATACATATAATTATATACCTCGCAGAACTTTTGATAGCTTGAGCTTCATCCAGAATTAAGTACTGCCACTTAATTCGATTAAAGTATTTCAAATCTGTCATGACAATTTGGTAAGAAGTTACCACAACGTGAAAACTGGCTTCCTCTGTATGCAAATTACTCTGCTGCCAAAACTGTCGCAAAATTTTTCGTTCCTATTTCAAATATAGAAATACAGGTAAATGAATACTCATACATTTATATATTAACTAATGATCGATACATATGAAAAATTAATAGGCTTTAAAATTACCTGAGGATTTCCCCAGTAAGGTACTACTTTGAACTGTGGCACGAATCGTTTGAATTCCTGCTGCCAGTTATGCAGGGTAGATGCAGGAGCTATGATGAGGAACGGCCCCCAAACTCCATACCTTTCCGCAACATGGCCCAGGAAAGCCATCGACTGAACAGTTTTCCCCAAGCCCATCTCATCTGCTAGAATACCATTGATGCCTTGATCATACAGATTAATTAACCAATTTAATCCCTTCAGTTGGTAGTGCTTTAGAACCCCTTCAAACATCTTTGGCTGATTGAACTCTCCCCTAGAATCTCCTGATTCCAATTTCAAGTCATCTGCATAAAACAGTACAATAGTCTTGTAAAATGTGGGACAAAAATGTAATAATCTACAAGTCGAAAATTCAAACAATTAAAATATTACTCTTGAAATCTTCTCGTAATGTCACGTCCAAATCAAAGAGCTTAACTTGACTCTGCTGTGTTTTAAAAGCATTCTCAACATTTTGCCTCGCCTTGGATTTCATTATATTGCTGAAAGAACCAAGAAATTCATTCACTGAGATAGTATTACAAATATTGCTCATGAAACTAACTCGAATATTATCTACAATGCCGGATAATATCACATGGAAAATTAACCAAAGTTAACACACCTGTCGTAATCATCAATGCTCGCTAGTCTACTGTTCTTCTCTTCATTGAGCTGGCTGAGAATCCTGGACTCGTCATCTGCGGCCAAGCTTCCCAATTTTTTACTCATAAAATGTGCATACAACTCGGTTTGGGTAATTAAAAAGTTCAGCTTCCTCTGTTGTCTCTTGGCCTCCATCAGCTCTACATCCATTTTCCTCTGTTCTTCCGCTTCTTTTTCCCGACGTTTCCTAACTTCACGCTCAACCCGATCAGCCTGTTTCCAGTACGAAACCATCTCTCGAGCAAGGCGTTTAGCTCTCCATACTGACTCTTTCATAGCTTTTTGAGATTGGATAGCTTTCTGACGCAAATTACGGGAACATGCTTGGGCCAACCTTCGCTTCATTACTAAGTTCTCCTTATGATTGTTTGTTCTAGCTCGCTGGGTCTGCATGAGTAAAAGCAAGTGGTTATCTTTAAAATTAATTGATCTATATAGTACAACTTAACTTAATAAAGTAATTCTTTTCAGAAAACAGCAGTTTCAGGAAACTAATTCAAAGTAAACTATGTTTAAATAAGTGAGTACCAAACTATAATATAAACCATTACAGTTATGTATTAAAGGAAACACAAATACTTACTTTGCCGATCTCTTTTTTACAAAGCAAGACATACACCCTTCTCCTCTTCATATTCAGAACCTCAATTAACTTCGCCTGCTTTTGTACTGAAAGTTTCTTCCCAGGTTTAGTTCCGGTAGCTTCTTTCTCCTTCTTGATTTTTTTGGCTACAACCGGCTCAGATGCAACAGAGGGTGTTGATATTGTAGTAACTGCAACAGTAGTATCCACGGCAGTAGTTGTTGCAGCAGTAACAGTAGGAGTAGCTGTTCCAGTTGTTACAACAGGTTTGATTTTGCTACCATTTGACGTACTCGCCCTTAAAGTCCCTGAACCGGTCGAGGCAACTGCAGTCATTGACATGTAATCACTTAAACTGTCATTATCATCATCGTCATCGTTGTCATTTTCAGAATCCTCATCTTCATCCATGAAGTTTGTCAGGGGACCCACGACCGGTGGAGGTTTAATTGAGGTTGTTGGCTCCACAACAACATTCTCCAACTCCTCTTTCTTTATTATAGGCTCTTCTTTTATCTCCATACACTCTACACTGCTGTTTGGAGCTACTATTCCCGAATTAGATCCAGCTGCAGCTGCAGCAGCAGCCGCTGCTGCTGCATTTCCCATTGTCTCTTCATTCCGAACATTCTTCAAGGACTGCTTCCGTGACCGCCCTTTACTATTCGCGCTGCTCAACATAACATTATCATTTAAAAGCGGACGACTAGATTTGGATTTGGTAGCTTTCTCCGGACTTTGCTTGGAATGAGCGGCATTGAGCAGGGACATTATATCCGCTTGTGACCCTAGAGGATACGGGGATTTCCGCCAGACTTTGTGTATCTTCAAAAGATTTTCCAACTCATCATCATTAATTGGAGCTAGTTTGAGGGCGTCAAAAGTCCCAGAAAATTCCGTATCCGATGCTGAAGAAAGTCCCGAGGTGGAACTCGAAGGGGAGGAGACACTCAAATTCAGACTACAGTTCGAAGAAGTATCCGAAGACTTCGATAGCTGCACCAACGTCATGTCATTGGCTAGACGACCCGGCACCGTCGAACTCATCATTGGATTCTTATCCAGCTGGAACTCCCCATCCGAGGCTTCAGAGTCACTGCAATTTAATTTAAATACGAATACCAAATTATACTTTTGAATTATTCCACCTCTACAAGATTTCATTTTAACACTAATAATACTATTTTTAAAATTTTTATTTCACCAACCTGGAAGGCTGATTAAACACCTGTTCCACATATTTCAGATAGGAAGTCAAGTCCAGTGACTTCGCCAAAGCTGGCGGAGCTTCGTTGTTCCTCTCATGAGAATTTAAAGTAAAGGAATTCCCTTCCGCTGAATTTTGTGTATGGTTCCACATTGTCAGTTCCCAGCACTCAAGTGCATACAGCAATAATAATAATAATTACTTTTAAAGAGTCCTAACGTGATTCATTATTGAGGTTTCTCTCTAATTACCAAAACACTACAGTCTCGTAATACATTAACTTTGTACTGATCCTGTACTTCAACATCACAGACGACCATCATAATTCAATAATTACGAAATTGAAATTAACTTCACTCATTACACTAAAAGAACACAGTCGGACTTAATCAATACAATTTAAATTTAAATTATTGCTTCCACAAATTATAATAATTATTTTCTTTTGTGCAAATATAGTAATATATACTAATTCTGAATTATTTTAAGGGCTCAGTCAAAAAAAAACACCCGTTGACAGAATCGGGAGAAAGGGAAGTCAGACCCGAATATAATTCCCATTGGGGTTGCTCAAGTATTGCACGTCAATTGCCAATGTCATTTAAAATCGATTTTGTTTGTTTCGTAATCCAAAGACAGGTCTAATCAAGGTTAAAGAAGTTGCGTAACTGACCATTATAGCTGATTCGTACTTCACTTGAGAAACTTTTTTTTAACGTAGGTAGGACTTACTAATGGTAATGTGTTCGTATGTAATTATATATTTGTTTAAAATGCGATGTGCTTAAATCCAAGTCTTTGGTATCACTGGAAGGCTCAAATGCCGTTAATAGACTATGTCCCTTTGTGATGGAAATAAATGGTAATTGGCTTCCAAAATTAAAATTCAATTGTTTTAATTATTTTGTATTGAATCCTGGCGGGAATCAATAAGGCTGTGTAATTTCACGCGTACATAACGCTCGAGCATTGAGTAAGACCGGCTAACGGCTACACTCTATGTTAAGAATGGACCTTTTCCCTTTGGGAGCACGTTGGAGTTGGAGCTTCGGACTTCTGATATTTTTTTGTATTCCAACCTCCAAGTAGCATTGTAATTCTTGTCGTGTTTCGTGTTACGCTGTTGTTATGTAATGCTCGTACATTCCTTGCATTCCAGCGTAGGTGACTAGACAAAACCGTCTCAGAGCATTTTTAATAAAAGCAAAATGATCTCTATGTAGTTTCACTAAAAGCAATAGGGGATAAATACATAGTTACACTAAAAGCAATAGGGGATATATGCATAGTTACACTAAAAGCAAAAGGGGATAAATAAATAGTTACACTAAAAGCAATAGGGGATATATGCATAGTTACACTAAAAGCAAAAGGGGATAAATAAATAGTTACACTAAAGCAATAGGGGATATATGCATAGTTACACAAAAAGCAAAAGGGGATAAATAAATAGTTACACTAAAAGCAATAGGGGATATATGCATAGTTACACTAAAAGCAAAAGGGGATAAATAAATAGTTACACTAAAAGCAATAGGGGATATATGCATAGTACAAGTCGAACAAAATCCAAACCAATGTTCACACATGCTCAAAACATGTTCATATATGGGTACATCAAGGGTACACAATTTGAGCAGAGAATTCTCAACATTATAGTAATTATTTTATTTAATTCGTCTATAATTATTCATTTCACATAAATATTATTGTTTTTACTTTCACAACCGAAAAATAATGTAAATGTATCAACACGTACATACGTAAACCTTTTCTCAAGTAATGAAATGCAAATGCAATTTTACATTGAAAATGTTTACCTATATGTACATGTTGATACATTTACATTATTTTTCGGGTTTGAAAGTAAAAACAATAATATTTATGTGAAATGAATTATACATCAAATAAATAAAATAATTCCTATAATCTTGAGAATTGGCTTATTTCTGCTTAAATTGTGTACCCTTGAAGACGGGACTAGAGTATTTTGACATATGAATATGTTTCGAGCATGTGTGAACATTGGTTTGGATTTTGTTCGACTTGCGAAAATGAATTTTTCTTATGGGATTTAACATGAAAAAATTCAAGCGAGGAAGGGTCAAACTTTCAAAAAAAATCAAACTTTCAAATGTCCTACTGCCCGAACCCAGGGGAGATGGCATCAAGTTTGTGGTTTGTGTGAACACTATTAATAGTGCCTACAACTCCACCAATTTTCATTTAATTCTGAAGGTCACATCGGAAGACTTTGCTTGTAAGAGCAAAAGGGGATAAGTTCATAGTTTAAGAAAATGCAAAAGAGGATAAATTCATAGTTTAAGTGAATGCGAAAGGGGATAAATGCATAGTTTCATTAGAAGCAAAAGGGTCTAAATGAAATTTCATTAAAAGCAAATGGGTCTAAATGAAATTTCATTAAAAGCAAAAGGGTCTAAATGAAATTTCATTAAAAGCAAAATGGTCAGCATAAAATTACATAGTTTAACTGCACGAAACACAAGGATGTACTTGTAATTAAGAGTGCATAAATGTGCTTCATATCTTTTGTCTTCCCCCTCACCCATATGAGCGTTGCTGACAAAAAAATGTGTTTCCCCCATTTTAAGGTAAATTCTTTTTCATATTTTTCAAACTTTATCACTGCAGCTCAAAATCTCTGGACAGCTGTCAAAAAGTTGAGAAAAGTTGTTGTCAAATGGTAGTAAAATTTTGAAGTTATAAATGGCTTCAATTTGTTTCTTCAAAATTAAAAATTCGTTTCAAAATAACTTTTAACACTGGTTTGTGTAACATTTTATTGGCTTTTAGAAGAGCTATCCAACGGATCTCCAAGTAGAAAAATATGAGCATGACTAAAGCTGCCAGATATGCCTACTATTTTAGTAGACTAGCTACTATGTAATTTGGAAAGCCGGTCTACTGCAAAAAATCCAGGTTTACTAAGTCTACTATTTTATTGAAAAAGCTTCTAAACTCTACTATTTCACGTTCCCCTAATAATTGCAAATTCGTTTTAACCCAATACAATTAAGTCCGGTTAGCCTAAACCTACCCAACTTTTCAGAACTTAATGTGTGTACGTAAGTAATTTTTGGAAAAAAGTTCATAATGAGTTTCATAGCTTCTAGGGAAACTTATACACCGAACGACAGATTAATGTTTGTAGGTGCATCAGTTCCTGTTACGATGTACAGGATGTGAAAAACAAACATTGCTTCCCTGCCTTAGCCCACATTAAGGGCAACATAAATAAAATATGCACTTCCTCAATGATTCAGCAGATGTTTTTTAAGATCTCTTTAAATTGATTTATCGTGCTACTCAACAACACTTGACACAGAAGTCCAGGACAAGGAAAGTGGAGCAACTGAATCTTTTTAAAAAGATCAAAATTTAATTACAGAACTTAGAATGCTTACTCGAGCTTCAAAATACATTTTAACGCTTTTGGTGGTAAATTTAATGGGTTTGCCAGAAAGCTGTCACGTAGATTTGTACATGACAACTAAAAAAACGTTTTTGGTCTGACCACTTTTTCGCAGTCGATCTAAACAGATTTTTCGTTTCCAATATTTTTATTACGGATCATTCCTGCAAATAATAGCGGAGCATAACATATCGCTCATAACGTGTAAACCATAAAATGTCCTCTTAACAACTTCTTGTCACATTCTTAAAAAATGGCGTGGCAATAAAAATAATAATTTTGAAGACCTCAAACAAATGCTCTGTATACGCTCGTGACACCGACATTTCCCCAATTTTTGATTAGATCAATAATGAAAATTGTAAAAATTTTGAAACACATTTTGCTGCAAACTACAGAAGAATAAACTATTTTATGAGTCCCTCCATTACATGGGCTACAGTTAAGGTCAAATAATTTTCGTACGTAATAAACATACCTACAGCCATACAAATATAAATTAAAAACACACCTTTCCTTTACGGCGTGATCTTCAGGATCAATCTTGGATTAAGTTGGGAAATAACATGGAGAAACAGATATAAAAAAAGGTCCCTTTAATGAATACTACTCTAAGCATGTTTTGTAGCACCACTGGTTACAACAACAAGTGAATATTTATTTTACATAAAATTACATACACAGGAACCTAACTACACCTCCCTTTAAGATGACAACCTTCTATTTACATACATGTGATTTACATGAAAAACATGGTAAATAACGGTACCAACCCTTAAAAAATTGTAAACAAGAATGACACGAATTTCGAAATAGGGGAAAAGAACCGACCGCAGAAAAACAACACCTGAAAAGTAAAAGGACGAGAAGTTCGGATTCTCCTGAGAAATTATGTTTTGTCCTTGGCCCAGACCTTTCCATTGTTACCGACGATCTCTCGCAAAAGAATAATTTCCCAGCATGTTTTACCAGGTCCTTAAACTCCCTAGTTCTACCACACCTGTGAAGATGAAAAACAACTCGTACTTGTTTATGTCCCTTCACCTGACCCATTTCTTTCCTATCCATATTTGAATCCAATCTCCATACCTGGACCGCATCCGAGAAGTTTCTATAAAAACCACCGATTCTCAGTGAAGATTTGTTCAGAGCAATTTTTTAAGTCCAACAGTAACTACATTTATCCAACACAGTTCTTTTATTTTTGAAGGACAAATTTTTGAAGTATTTTTAAAAATCTTCAGGTACATTTTTTGAAAATGAGATACTTCCTATTCTTTATTGGCCTTGCTTTGGTTCAAGGCTCGGCTATTCCTTCAACTGAGAGTGAAAAGGGTCAATTGAAAGGGACAGTCTCAGGAGATAAAAGTAAGATTTATAGGGCATTACTTTTACAAAATAATTTTAAATATACGGTTTTTTTTGTATTTCTGCGTACCAGAGATATTAAACTCTGGTACTTCACAAATTCAATAATCTCAAGTAGATTAACATAATTATCCCCATATTTTTAGCAACCGTCGAAATTGTGTCTCCAGATACCCCGGCTGCTGTCATTGAGACGATTTTGCTGGAGCTTCCAGCTCTCGTGGTTAAGCGTCCATTGAAACTTAAAGGTGAGTAAATAGTACATGAATTTATAAATAATTTTTCAATTCTTTGTTTATCTCAGAAGTTAATTGCCAGTTTGAGTACTAATAATTAGTTTAATGAAGTCAGGAATCAAGTACTATTTTGTTATTATTGTTTCCTTTGTAGAAAGGGAAGGTGACTCTGAATCAGACAGTTTGAGAGCGGAATTTGGTATGATATTTTTAATTATTATTGCAATTATTCCATAACGACGACCCCTTATAGTTATATTAAAAGACCTCTTATAGTCCATATTTTGAACAATTAAATTACTAATGAATCACTTCGCCCCATACAGTATCTCAAGGCCCAGGGGGACAATCTGTTTTGGAATTCGGTCCATATGGAAATTACCAACAAGGTAAATTATATTCACACACATGCTTTTCAATAAGTAGCCAAATAATTGAATTAAAATGCGTACCCTAATGATTGTAACAAGTTGCTAAAACATGGATATTTTCATTGATTCTCTCACTTTGAATACAGTGAGTCAAGGACTAAATGGACAAAGCATCCTGACAGGATACAGAACTTTGCTTGTGAAGGATAAGCTCCCTACATCACTCGTAACTCAAAAAACATTGAACAAGTCCGGTCCCGAGCTGAGATGGGGAGGTTTGTTATTTTTGACAATGAAAAAATATAACAACAAATTACCTGGCAACATCAAAAAAATTTGAAAGACTTGTATAATTTAAAATTTACCAACATGAATTATTGTGTTTACAGTGAGCCAGGGTTTAGGTGGACAGGGAATTAGCACCCCAGGATTTGGCTACGGTGATCGATTAGGTTAGTATTTTTTCCGAAGTCTCAAAATATCAATGAATATTATTTCTGCTCTTGAATAAAAGTTCCTAAGTAATAATTTTCAATTATTAATTTAATTATTAAATAATCATTTTAATTAGTGAGTCAAGGTCCAGGTGGGCAGGTAGTAAGTGGTCCAGGATACGGATATGGTAATCGCTTAGGTGGGTATTTGCGCTTTACATTTAATCTAAAATTAAATAAATTTCTGAACAACGGAAATAGTTTGATGTTTCTTTTGAGCTAACAATAAGAACTCACGATTTCTTTTGCCCTTGAAACAGTAAGTCAAGGCGCTTCTGGGCAGAACGTCTACGGTCCATCTTACCGCACCGTTTTGGTCAAGGAGAAGCCGCTGGAGCAAAAGGGGGCTGTAAATTCAGAAGAAGAATTAAGATATGGTCTAGGTATGTCAGATTCAGGGCAAAGTGAAATTGCCCTATATTTTAGTATCTCTACAAATGTCTTATGTATATATAATATGCTCGGAACCTTGAGTTTAAGGCTTTGTAATTTATTATAATTTTTTTGTGTGCAGTGAGTCAAGGCCCAGGTGGACAGACAGTTAGCGGACCTGGACCATATGGATATGGAGGTTTTGGTACGTTTTTTCCGGCACTCAAATTCTATAAAAAACTTTGTTCTTGCAATTAATTTGAGCAATTTGTAATACCCTAAAGCCCCAATACGGTCTTGACAGGGAAAATCAATGAAAAAATATTCCCTTAATTAAATCCGTAAATGAATCAATAAAAGCTGGATATTGTGTAGTGGTTATTATGACCTTTAATAATGCTACCTATTTTTTTAACCGTAGTTAGCCAAGGTCCAGGTGGACAAGTGATTAGTCCAGGATACGGGTTTGGCGGATTAGGTAAGACAATTTTAAACAAAATTTCTTCAAATTAAAATTACGTTTGTGGAAATTCTCCGTTTTGAATATGCATGTTTTTATAATTATCTTCAACTTATTTACTTACAGTGAGTCAGGGTGCTTCTGGGCAAAACATCTACAGACCAACTTACCGGACTGTTTTGGTTGAAGATAAACCACTAGAGCAAACGGGGGTCGACAAGGAGCTCCGATATGGTTTAGGTAAGTGATCAAAACACAACAGTTAGCACTCATTGGAGTATCCAAGATTGCAATAAACCAATTTAAATTTTCTAACATATATCCGAATTTGTTTCTTTAGTGAATCAAGGACCTGGTGGACAGAACATTATTGGTGGCGGACCAAGTCCATATGGATATCCAAATTATGGTAAGTTCGAAGTTATGTAATGCATTAAAATCTCTTCAATTACAGGATATATTTCGTTCGTTTGAACTCATTTTTTATGTAAATAATTTTAATCCCTATTTTTTAAATAGTATCGCAAGGACCCCAAGGCCAATCTATATACAGTCCCTATGGCTATCCCAGTGGATGTAATACAATTTTAGTCATAAATGTTATTAGTTCACATCTTTTGATCTCGTCTTTGTAAATCGTGCAAAAGATTTCCCACAGGCTTTAAAAAAGAATTTCCTTTATTTCCAGTTGTTAATCAAGGCCCTGGTGGACAGAGTGTTTATGGACCTTATGGCGGCTATGGTAAGTAAATTCGTTACAGCTTAACATTTACATGCTCAATGAATTCTAGTGTTAGAAACACGATAAAAGTAATATTAATGCAAGGTTTGAAATTTTCGGGAGCACATATAATTCAAAATTTCGTTTCTTATTATCTTTCAGTTGGTCAGTCAGGTCAGGGACAAAACATTGGGTCATCCTTGTACCGACTTCTGGTGAAGGAGAAGCCTGTATCTGTAGCCACTAAGAAACAAGAACGGCAATTAATCCAAACTTATGGACCTGGTGGAGGAGCTTCACTGAGTAAGCAAACATGAGCTCCTCTTTCGAATTTTCAATAATCTTAGAAGATATTTAATTTTTTTTAATAATTATCTTTGAAAACTTTTTTTTTGCAGCAACTCAAGGACCGGGAGGACAATACATTGCCACTGGATATCCAGCTGGAGGTGGAGCATTCGGTAACACTTCTCAATTTTTGGGATTTAGTGCTTTAGAAATATCTTGGGGTCAAATAATTCAATCGAAATGTAACTATACGTTTCAGGATTTTGGATATCTGTATGTATATGGGAAATACTTTAATTCGTATTGAGTTCCTTTGAATTAAGCGATCAACTTTGTGTGACGCTATATTGATAGCATCTGAAATAAATATAAATGAAAGTACTCCTATTTTTTCAGTTGGACAGAACAGCGGGGGACAGGGCATTTCCGTATATCGCACCTTGTTGAAGGATAAGACCTCTGTTTTGGACGCTCTCAACGTAGATACTGCATCACTAAAAGGGGAGAAAAATACTGCGAGATATTGTAAGAGCAAGTTTTATGATAGTTGTTATGATATTTGCTATATATTTTAATTGTACAGGGTGATAGAATCCTTAGAAATTTATCTGAGAATGAAAAAAAATTGATTTTGAAATTCTTTAAAATTCTGAATTTGTTTTATGCTTCTGAAACTAAATTGCGACTAAGTTCAGGGATTTTTAAAAACATCAGTAAAGACCAATAATAAACCTGGGGAAACAATATATAATAGTAAATATATTCTTAATTTAACTAGGCAAGAAAGGGTGAGCATGTGATAAGGGCCCGTATGTACTTAACCTTTAAATATTGACATTCGTGATTGGTTTTATTTTTAGTTGTAAACCAGGGACAGTCTGGACAGACAATTGGAGGTGGTTACGGTTACCCTAGTTGTAAGTATACATTTTTCATTGATGATCGTATTTGTATGGAATATTGAGACAATTTGATTTAAGCTAGTTAACGATAAACTAAATGTCTTGTCGATGTAAGATGTGAACCAAGGTGGACAAGGGCAGAGTGTCTTGGGTTATCGTTCTGAGCCAGCTGAAGATACTGAAGAAAATCGGGCATTTATCATCCCAGAAGGATTAGCATTTGAGACTGTGCCTGTTGCAGTTGTTTTTTAACGGCAAAGTGAATTCTCCCTTACTGGAGTTTCCATCTGATGAGTCTATTCATCAATGATGAAGTTCCTTTTACGGTTACATTCTTAAAATTGACATGCTAACTGAATACGGGTACAATCAATAAAACAAATTGAAACTGAAAACAAGAGCTCAAAGTTCATATACAAATTTTGTATAATTTTTTTCTACTTATTTCATTTCCCATGCATATTTACATATGTACATACATTGCCTTCACCTCTGGTTACGTGAAACAGGCATTATTATTGCAGAGGCAAAATAGCACAAAATCACGAAATTGAGAAGAAGAAAACCAATGCGAAGTCGAGCAGCACGATCAACAATTTCACGAAAGGGACAAAATTGGATTGACAAGCCGTGGGACATGCTCCGGTAGTTCAAATTAATTTTTTAAAGTGACACCTTTCACCCTTGATAATAATTTTGAACTTATTTAAATCATTTTATGTCAGTCAGTATTGCAATAAACTTTCAGGGTCGAATCTGTATGGTAGGGTGATAATTTAAATAGTACCTTAAGAATTCAATGCACCGCGGCCCCCCAAGAAAATAAAGATTTTTGTTTATAAGGTTATGTCCATCTGCAGTTTTGTAAAAATTAGGGAGTTCAATTTCTGGGATCTGTGTCGGCATCCATTTCTACTCTGGTGTCTGAGTTGGGGAGTGGGAGCAGTGAGCCCCATCATCCCCCCTATGGTTATAAGCAACTGGACTAATTACTGGTTACCTTTGGACCATGAACTCCTGGTGAAGGAGAAGGTTATTTCTGTATACATTATCCCCTGAGAAGAAACAAAGTCATTAATTTATAAATTTCAAACAATAGACCTGTTGGAGGAACTTCACTGGTTGTGATGTAAGCCGACATTCACATAAACTTGACTTTAACTTTAATTTAAAAAAATACTGCGACATATTGTAAGAACATGTTTTATGATTTATGCAGATTGCTGTAAGTTCTGTCCTCAAATATTTTAAATTCCACAGTATCCCTAAATATTTTTATTTTTATTTCGTTTGAAGTGGAAACCACGGCCTATCTATGCAATTGAAGTAACGGCAACTGTACTTAAGTGTCGATTTTTATGGATACTTGTACATACACGAGTGCAAGGATTTTATTTGGTAGCAATTTTGAGCTCACTTAAATATATAACTTTCTTTATGATAAACATTAAATTTCTTGTGGATTTACAGATGTGAAACAGATCTTGTGCCCAAGTACCTCATGTCATAGGATGTCATTCAGAGAATGCTGAAGATATTGAAGAAAATCATCATTCCAGAAGGTATATAGCTCCTGAGGCTGTACCAGTTGCGAATCTTTTCGTTTTTTTCTGAGCTTCTAATGGTCAATGTTGAAGCTCCTTTTACCGTTATAGTCGCTTAAAGCTACAACTGACATACAAACTGAATACGGGGACAATCAAGAAATTACATGGAAAACAAAGTTTTAGAAGGGGGACAAAAAATGTATGTGTAATCATTGTAAATATATTGATATACTGAATTAAGCGTAATCCTAATAATTATTCTAGACGCTAAATTTTAAATATTTTTTCGCATGTTGTGTTCCATTTTCCATTAAATTAAAATATCGTCTGTAAAGAGTTGTTTTTACAGGGGGGGATGTCTTCTTGAAATTTTTTCCCTCACTTGTTTCTATACTCCAGAAGCATATGTCTCTGAAAGGGACGGCTGAATTTTTCAGGTGCGGAAGTTAGGCACGAACATTGACGGCATCTGTGGTTCCTTTCCTTTATGTGGATGGTTTTCGTATGACAATTCAAGTCCGACAAGGAAGCACTCTCAAAATTACATTTGATGCATTTGAATGGTCTTTCCCCTGGATGAGTGCTTAAATGCATATTTAATGTATGCCAATGTGAAAATTGCTTATCACAAATTTTACACTTAAAAATTTGGCCGGGCATTGTCAGTTTTTCCTTCGAATGGACTACACTTGATCTTATGCTCACAATCGCAGAGCCACTATAAAATTATACTTGTCCCAAAAATTCTGGACTGGACTAGCCTTCTCGGAATACACCTGCATGTGTGTATACACAAGGCTTGTCGAATCCAGTTTTCTTTATCGGTGCTCACAATTCACTAACAGATTATCTTGGAGTCTTATTTATTTAAATTAGTTCAAATATTCTGAACTTATCTGAAGTATATTACTTCTAGAAGTAGCTAATACACTAGAACCCAAAGTCACTGGAAAGAACTGCCGTCTAAACCTAAAGTCTTAACTTCAAATCCTTATTCTGTCTAGTCCTTGAACATTTGAAGGGATTTCCTTTTAGAAAGCAATTTCAAGGATAGTATGGCTATTTTCACAATATTTTATATCAGTACATACGGTCCTCCATAAGTATTTATAGATACTCATATTAACATGCCAAGAAAGCCCTGGGATATGAATCATGCATGTTTTATATGTTCTTAACCTCAAGCAAAGAAAGTGAAATTATGCGGCCCATTCTCTCATAGTGGGTTGGATTTTGGAATGGAACAGGCACTTCCATTATTATTTATACTTGATAAAGCTCGTCGTTTGTACATATCACGCTAACAGGGTCTTTCGTAAGTTACAATAAGCGAAACCCCTATTTTGAAAATCATTCCATATTTGCCCCAGTAGGGAAAATTCTCTTGAAAGATTATCTCCTGTATAAAGAGAGTAAATTGTATTCGTGATTGTTGGCCTGTAAGGAACGCCTAATTCTCTAATCTAATGACTCGGAAGTAGCAACCTGGGAATTATTTGGTGTCTCTATACGTGAGAATAGTTTTATTGTAAGTACGCAGTATTTACTGATATCACAGCTAAAATATTCAAGCATAATTACTCCTTGTGATAGAAGCAATCCAGGATTACAACTGTTTACAGTGCAATGTCACTACAAGGGCACCTAAAAAGCAGCACTGATGAACAGCTCTATAGAGAAATGAAATTAAGTATTAGGGAAACAAAAGCGTGTCTCAAAGAATGTACTGTAAAATCCGGTTTAAGACAGATATCACTATATCTACATACTATATGTACTTCCCTGTCATTTGTATTTGTCACGTACTGTCAATTCAAATGTTCATCTGAAAGTCAGCAAGAGGGAGCAAGTTTTGATCGCCACAAAATCCAAAAACTCTAATGTCGATATTCTCTGCAAATTATGAAAGTTGCCCACAATTATCCCACAGCTCGAGATTGCTTTTATCCTTCTGCTGGCAAATTTCATATCTTGAGGTGTTCCAAATACCTTCACAGCTACTAAAATCTGATCCTTGTACCGATGCATTTTGTCCGGGATGGAAAAGGCATTGTTGTAAATGACAGTAAAGATAATGAGCCCATACACACCTAAATTGAAATTCAAGGCTGAGAAGATTGGGGCATCCATGAAATGTCGAATTGTAATGAAAAATCCGAAAATTGTCATGCAAAGGCAGCAAATCTTCGTCAGGAAAATCATTGTTCCCCATAATTGATTAAAAATTTTTGTATTCAGCTGAATGGTCACACATCCCTTGCAGATACTGTCTATGGCAAATCTCCGGAATCTGGATTTACTCCTGAAATCAGAATGTATTTATGTTCATATTAAAATAATTGTTAGTCTTATTTTTTTTAAAAAGTTCAAGAAATCAAATTGGAGTTTTAAAATAACCTGACGGAGCTTAAATCAGTATCAAGTTCTCTTGAGATTTTCTGAAAGAACAATGTTTGAAGGAACAAATTATGATGGCCAATGATGAGCCATGAAAAGAAGAGGAATATCTCCAGGGAAAACAACACGAGAAAGACCGGAAGGGTTTGGTAAGCCGGTGGTAACGCCGAAAACAGAAACTGTGCAGAGTTTCTGCTCAAAATATAATAAAGTGCACACACAGCAACACAACTTCCATTTCCAAAAGGAACTAACAATATAAACAACTCTGGGATGCTCAAACGCGTCAATCCCTGCGAATCTTGTTCTCTTACTGTTAGATTTTGACTCAACTGATTAAAAAGATAAACACTTTCTTGAGGGTATTTAATGAAAAATATGTACGACCCAATTACGACCAGATTTGAGTACACGGTGGCAACCAGATGAAAAGAGAAATTATAAAGAACAAAATATTGAGTGAAGACTAGTGTTTGGAATAAACGGAAATTAATATATATCAAATAGGAAACAGACAAGTAAAATCCTTTTCTCCAAAACTTCAATCTTCGGTAATAGTTTTCGAGAGTAAACTCCGCCATTGCTCTATCAAACTTAAATGGGATGATATTCAATTTTGAAGCTATAACATAAACCCCGTAGTTAAAATACAGGTGGCTTTTGGTCAGCATTCTTTCCAAAATGGAAGTTTTTTTCAAAAGTTGGGACAAGCTTATCACTTTGTATTGAGTGAACTCTGATTGTGAGAATTAGATTGTCAAAGTTCTTCTGGATTTCAAAGGATGTTTTTGGTTATGAACTCAATTTCTAAAATTAGAAGTAAATATATGATTAGTTGACTACTAACAAATAAGGCAAGTCGTCGTCCTGAACTAAATTGTTTAATGTTTGTATTAGAAGGGGAAGGCATCATTTACGCCATTATTTTGCACTGTGACGGGAATAACGGGAAAAGCGTAACAAATATACAAAATGGAGAAAATATTTTATGGGAACGAAAATTGTCACAATACATTCTGCATGCTCATAACATGCTTGTACATAGACTATGGAGCTATTATTCTAATGACATTTGATAACCTACACAGTCAGGTACTTACAATTAAGCTGGCGCGGATTCACTTATTTACTCTCATATCATATTCTTTGGACAATTATGACAAGAAAGTGGTGGTAAATTAATGAAACGTGTGCTCACAAGTAATGCCCAAAGGACGGTCCAAAGTAATGGTGTACTTATCACTATCGTTCAGCCAGAAAAAACGGATAATGATATTGAGGAACGATATTTTCCAGATTGCTGCAAAATCAGTGGGACATAATTTTAATTCAAAATATGGGTTATTTTAAAGTTGCCATTCATGCAAATGGTGAAGCTAGACCGGGGAGCATAGTAAGCAATACGTGATATCATGAGGACATGGAGCAGAAAAAAGCGTTATATTCCTATTTGGCCAGCGTTAAAAAGGTATGGATACAAAATTGTAGCTCGTTATGAGAAAAAGGGGAGTGGACTATTGTTCGGAAATTGTATTGCTGAGGACGAGGAGATATCTTGCCTTAGTCTGTTGGGGCCTGTGTTAAAAACATTCAGGTTAGGGATCCCTTGTTGTGCCTGTTTAAAATGTTCAATTATCAAGCACTAATTTTATATAAAAAATATTGAGTGAAAAATCAAAAACATTCAAGATTTCAGTTATTCCAAGAAATCCTGACTTTGCTCCTGTTTCTTGAGTCGAACATTGTTGAACTATAGGGATGGGACGAATTTTGCAAAATGTGGATTACAAGTTGTTACAAAATATAGGGGTTATCAAATATTTATACTATCGCGTCGCCCCTTCCGGGATCTAGGGGAAAAAAGGATAAGAAACACATGCTATATCGTTCTTAGAAAATGTACGATATAAATGATAATATCATACCGTTTTGTTGCAACGTACATCCCCAGACCTAAGTATGAGTTTTTAAAATGTGTACACGGATTGTGTACTCGATCATCGATAAAATTTCTTTCGTAAGTTTCGTCGTAAAAGATGAAATGAAAAGATGCTTTGGGTAATAAGTGTGTTGGAATAAAATAATACTATTTTTTGAAATTCGAAAATTCCTTGTGTGTGATCCCAGTGACACAAACAATTGGTCATTTATTATTTAGGAGGTATTTTTTAATTTATTAGGTAAAAGGTCACATTATATAGTATCCGTAAAATTACTAAGCCTGCACTTTAAAATTAGAACAAGTACAAATTGTACTTGCTCACTATTTTTCAAAACAGCATCCAGTTTTGATACTCACCGTCATTGGATTTGTGGGGGTACACGTCGCCGTGGGAGTTGGCATCTAAAACTTGACAATACGCAGCATTCACAAATTTCAGTCAAATTTTCCCTGGGCTGGTTCCTAAAACAGTGACGACGTTCCAATGATAGGCGGTATTTTCTATAAGGCTCTTATGATGTGGTCTAGGATGAGTGGGGATCAACGCGTGAGCCAAATTTCCCAAAATATTAAGAGATGTTATTTCATTCTGCTTCTCCCAACACGGCACTCTTAAGCCTGCTTTCCATGATTCCGAAAGCGATCGTACGAACACGTCGACCAATTGAACTCGGTGGTACGAACAACCATTTCGTACGAACGAAAGTCGCGCGAACGTCAATATCAGTTCACATGAGCGGGCTTTTAGTGCTCGCAATTGTTCATAACAATAGACAAATTCATTTTGTAACTAATTAAATTGGTAAATATTGACGATGGAATCATAAAAATCTCGACAATTACTGCTGTTGACAGCTGCAGCAATTTCTGCGTTGTATTATTTAAGAAAGAGAAGAACAAAGACTTCGAAAATATTGTGTAAGACCTTTCCTGAGAAACAGAAATGAATACGGGGACTTCTATGCAGCTGTAGGTTTTTTAAATTAATAAATAATAACATTGCAAATAGCTGAATTTTTTGGGCTGCAATATGTACCAATACATATTTTTACAGGTCCCAAGTATGTTGAATGAAGACCCTCAGTACTATTTTGAGACGTTCAGGGTCACAACTGAATTGTTTGATGACTTGCTTTTTCGGGTTGGTCCATTGATTAAAATAGAAAACTTCGTCAGAGAAGTATATGCCCAGCTGAAAGATTGTATGTAACTTTAGCGTAAGTAATAAAATGTAGATATCCACAATATTTAGTGAATCAATGTTTTTATGGTACAAGAAAATTTAAGTTGTATAATTATTGCATTTCCTAACATATGTGAATTCACCAGGTTTTTAGCCAGTGGTGACCAGCAAAAATCGATTTCTAAGGATTATCGTTTGGGTCAAAGCACTGCGTGTAAAATAATACATGAAACCACCCGAGTAATTTATGATGTCCTCAAGAACAAATTTCTAAAGGCACCGGACACAAATGATTGGAAAAGAATTTCGGAGGAGTTTTGGAACCTGTGGAATTTTCCCCATTGTGTCGGTGCTCTGGATGGCAAACACTTTGCTAAAACGGCACCACCAAACTCCAGCAGTTTAAACTACAATTATAAAGTTAGTTTAAATACATAATACACATCTAGTTCAATATTTATGTTAGTAATATCTGTCGTCAAAATGATCTAGTTTTTTAAAGGGATTTGTTTCAGTTGTGCTAATGGCGACATGTGACGCCAGATATTGTTTTACAACAATCAGCATTGGTTCAGCTGGATCAGAGATTGATGCGGGAATATTCGGTAGAAACAGGCTTGAAAAACCGGTTTGATGTAAAGACACTTACAATCAGAAATCGAAATGTAGTTTGTAAATTTAAATCATTGGCTGACTTAAGGATTCTGTACACCTGTGTGAATCAGAGGTGTCCATTTGAAATCACCTTAGTTCAGCGTTCAGAAGGGTGACCGTTCCCAACCCCCCGTTCCTTTATCGTTCCGTAAAATGAGCCGTTCTGAATAGTTACCCTTCCTTCACACGATTCAATTTCTTCTACAACACCGAGCTCGACATGTTCAAGTACTGGAAATATATTGCTGCAGATAATAGACCGAATTTGTCTCTCCAGTCCACCAGCAGGAATCTATTTAATTTCGGCATTACTGGAAATAAACTTAAATTGGCAAAATCAATTTTAAAACCTTCCAAAGTAGTCGTCACATTTTTCTGAAATTCCTTCAAGTGTCAATCTTCATCATGTATTAGTACGGTTTTAAAATCCGGTATTAGATAAGATGTCACTACTTCCCAAAGTTCCCTTCCCTGATTATAAAGTTTGATTTCTGTAACATTTTCGATTCTATCCGGAGTAAGCTAACGCCACGATGATCAGCTCAGGATTTCAAAGCTCAATGGTGATGTTCTCAATTATTCCTTCCCGTCGGAAAAACTTGATAAACTTGTCCTTATGCTCGCATTCTGAAACACAGTTATCATCAAACACTTGTCCTTGAGGCAGATCTCCCATTTTGCTCTATACTCTTTGTGTGAGTGTCCGTGAGCAACAAATCCGTCATTGTCAGGGTTGGCCAAATGAAAATGCCCTCGGTTTTATGCCTGCCCGCTTAAAAATGCCCTGAAAATGCCAAAAAAGCCCTGAAATTGCCGAAAATGCCCTACTTTCAAAATGCCCGGCATTTTGGGCATTTTCGGCAGACATTTTGTGCATTTTCGATTTTTTTGTAAATAATCATTATTTACCGCTCTTTTTTATAGACCAGATTGTTTTAAATGTCAAACTTCATTAAAAAATATATATTTTACAGAATGAATTAATCTAAAGCTTCGCAATTTGTAAACTGATTAGTATTCCTACATCGTTTCTTCCCCTGTGCATTGTTAATCTAATTCAACAATATCCTCAACATCAACTCAGCTTCGAACTCGTGAAAAGTAAAACTATTGTTGGAAAACTTATAACTTATTATTGAGTAACTCAGGTGGGAGTATGTTGGAAATAGGCTTAATGTATGTATGTCTCAAATGTGAATTGTGAGTAAGTTGTTTCAGAGTGAGAGAGTTACTCCTCAACTCCAGGAGTTACTCGTCTGAGGAATGTGGCCGTTATTTTCTATTGTTTGTTGGAATGAATGACTCCTCACTTACTATTAGTTACTCCTTAGTATATATATATATATATATATATATATATACAATCCTTAGTATATAAGGAGAAAACATTGTATTAGACGAGTTCGATTCCCGAAAAAAAGCATCAGTTGTCGTACTAATAAGATTGGTTTGAGCGTGAGTTCCTATTGGTTTGTCCAGCATCAAAGGCCTGCTTTCTGTATTGGGTTATTATTATTGAGTCCCAGCAGTTACCTATTTCAAGTGTTCTTACATTTGTGGCGACCGTGACAGGACATTTTTGGTGTCTTAACATGGAAAATTTGAGGAAGGTCCGTGGGCCTATTCGTGCCGATATTACTCGCAATGGGAATCTACTGGAAATCGAACTGGGGAAAGAGAAACGGGACTTTGCGAGGATTGAAGTTTTATCGGCCATTTTAGAAGAAAGAGAAAAGAGTTGGAGACCGCAGACCACGACATTAAGGAAGCTCTATTACAGGATGATGCGCCTGAAGAGGAATATTCCAAGGAATGTGAAGACATGGATTCCTACAAAGAAAAACTCATCGCATACCGAGTCCAGGTAACTGCAGTATTCCGAACCCCTGCCCCCTTTGTATGCGACGATGCTGCAAGCTCCTCCGGATTAAAGAAAACGTTGCGCCTACCGAAGTTGGAACTTCAAAAATTCGGAGGAGAACTGAAGTGCTGGCTCTGTTTTTGGAGTCTTTTTAAGAAGATCCACGAGGATGAGGACGTCGATTCCGAGGATAAATTCCAATATTTACTCCAAGCAGTCATCCCCGGATCACGTGCAAGGGAGCTAATAGATAGCTACCCTCCAACGGCAGAAAACTACCCAAAGGTGATCGAGAGCTCAAGCAACGCTTCGGTCAGGACGACCTGTTGGTGGAAGTTTATGTACGGGAACTGTTACGCTTTGTTCTACACGATGCCACAAACCCTAAGGATAAGGTAACAGTCACAAAACTATACGATCAAATCGAATCGCATATCAGGGCACTGGATACTTTAGGGGTAACAAGCGACAAATGTGCCGCTATGCTATACCCACTCGTAGTCTTGCTTACCTGAAGACGTGCTCCGTGCCTGGCAACGAGGGGCAGCCATTTGGAATTCGGCAGAAGAAAACGACCCTTCGAAGAATCGGTTGACTCGTTTGCTGCTGTTATTACGTTCTGAAGTTGAAGTGGAGGAACGCATCCGCTTAGCCAGAACTGGGTTTGGGTTTAAACCAAAATGTGAGAAGCAGTCAAAAGAGAGGGAATCAATTGAGGAGGTTCCAACTGCTGCTGGTTTGTTTTCTGGAGAAAGTCAAGCCAATTTGAAAACTTCGGTTTGCATCTTCTGTGAGAAAAGGCACTCGAGTCAGTAGTGCTTCCAGGCTCAAAAGATGACTAAGGCCGAGACAAAGTCATGCCTGCAAACACGAAAGGGGTGTTTTGTGTGCCTCCGAGTTGGGCAAATGAGTAAAGACTGCAGACAGGCCGTTAGGTGTCTCATATGTTCGCAAAAACATTTCCCAATAATGTGTACCGAGTTACCCCAACGAACCAGCCAAAGTAAGACGAATGTCATCAATGAGGCTAAACCGTCACTTGAAAATTTCTCGGGTAGCCCCGAAGTGTTGCCGAAGACACTCATGGTAAATATAGACGTAGAGGGCAAAAGCAAACAAGCCAGAGTAGTGATCGACGATGGATCACATCGCTCCTACATTTTAAAACATCTAGCTGAGGACTTAGGATTGCATCCAACTGGACGTGTGACTATTATCCACGAACTATTTGGAGGTTCCAAGTCGGCTCCTGTGAATCATCGCCGGTACGCAGTTCCATTGACCAGCCTGGATAACTCCTTCAACTGTACGCTGAATATGTTAGATCAGCAAACTATCTGCACTGCTATTTCTAGAGTGCCTCACGGATTATGGTTGGGTGAGTTGAAACAGCAGAAGATTTGGCTCTCGGACGTTGGCTCAGGCTGCCCCGAAATTGAAATTTTAATTGGAGCTGACACGTTGGCGAAGTTGTTGACGGGTCGTATTTTTCATCTCAAGACATGTCTCGTTGCTGTTCAGACGAAATTAGGTTGGACACTCATGGGTGAAGTTTCTGGAGGCAATAGGTCGGAGATCAAGTCTCTACTGGTGGCTAACCTACTAAACACGGAAACTTGCATTTCAAATTTATGGAAATTGGAAGCGCTAGGGATTTCGGATCCAGCACAAGTCACTACCAAGGAGGATTTGCAAGCCGCAGCAAAAAGTCACTTCCTAGACACCCTTAAAGTAAACGCCGAAGGACGTTACGAGGGTCATCTGCCTTGGTCATAGGGGCATCCGGTTTTAAGCACTAACCAGATTTTAGCAGATAGGTTAGTGAGCGCTACTAATAAGTTAGTATCCGGGCATAGTTTTGAAGCTTACAATAAGATCTTGGAGGAGTGGCTGGAATTGGGGATAGTAGAAAGTGTTCCCGTCGAACAATTAGAGTTTTGGACACTACTTGCCCCATCGTGCAGTTATCAAAACTGCCAGCGCAACTAGTAAGGTTCGCCCTGTATTCGACGCATCGGCTCATGAGAAGGGTTGTCCCAGCCTCAATGACTGTCTCGAGAAAGGTCCCAATTTAATAGAAGACATCCCTGTCATAATCATCCGGTTTCGTGAGAAGAAGATTGGAGTGGTAGCCGACATTGCTAAAGCTTTCCTGCAGTTAAGCTTAGCCGTCAAGGCCCGGGATTTCCTTCGTTTCCTATGGTGGGAGGACTATGCAAGTAAGAACGTTGTGGTAATGAGACATAAAAGAGTAGTATTCGGAGTCTCGAGTAGCCCCTTTCTCCTAGGTGCTGTAATTCAGTTTCACTTAGACCATGCCCCAGCGCAGTTTAAACCTGTGGCTGAGCTAGTGAAAAGAGCATTTTATGTAGACAATGTAGTCATTAGTGTTGACAACGACGCTCAACTGCTGAAATTCCAACCAGAGGCTCAAGACCTGTGTCGTCACAGAACGCAAATAAAACCGTTACAAATGATGTTGGTAATGAGTACGAAAATATGGCTGACATTCCCGTCTCAGATACAGAGAAAAGGACAGAGTTGGCAATAGGAGCCAATGAGGAGACAGCACCAACGGGCAATGGCGAAGGTGCAACTATAAATACATTGTGCAATGCCTCCGGCAATGGAATGACCAGGAACGCTGGAGTAGTTGGAGAGAAGAAACGTTCTGGGAATGCATTGCTACTTCGTTCGAGCCAGGTGTTCAAGCCCTAAGGTCAAGTTTACCTAGGAATGCGGTTCTAATAATAAGTGTGACTGTTGTGATGACCATAATAATTATTGTTAAGGGCTGAACGTTTGTAATGCGACGTGGACACTTACTGGGGTCCACTTTGAAATTAACTTGATAAAATAGAATCAATCATCGTCCTAAAGCCGGAGAGTCGAGGTGGACTCTTAAATCTCTCCGCACTTTCCTAATTATTTTCCCTGAAAGTTATTTATTTTATTTTGACACTTATTAAATTTTGAAAGTAAATTTATTTTGAATTTTGTCCAAGTATTTTGTTTGTCAACTTAAATATAAATATTATTTTCCTGTTAGGTGATTTATTTGTCTAAAATAGTTTGAAGTGTAAACTTATAATTAATTTGTGAAGTCCTAAATGAAGTTAGATAATTGAATTAAACACTAATTTTCTCAAAACATCTTGTGGAATCTACACCCATTCATTTATCCATACAGAGTAGGAAACAATTAAAGTAATTTTTCCTACAGTTCTACAGTTTTGTTCTTTGTCACTCTACCCGAGTTATTGCAGGCCGAGTGTTGTTGTCCTCGGGTCTTTCGACGATAACCTGATGAGAGAAGGTAAACTCGATCTCCGGGGATGGGAACACACATTGTTACCAAGCGAAGACCGGAGTCTGGGGCAAGCAGAAACTCAGTTACTCGGGCTAGTTTGGGACAAACAAACACCTTAAGATGCGAAGCAGTTACTGACGTTGCAGAGTACCCCATTACCAAGCGAAAGATTTTGTCTGTTGAGCACAAAATTTTGACCCCATCGGGTTCACCTGTCCGGTTACTCTCTACCCCAAAGAGTTGCTCCAAAGAACATGGGAGAGTAAGACTGGATGGGATAGCGAGTTACCAAACGATATTTCAACAGAGTTCCGAAGTTGGTCCCAGGGTTTAGAGCTGCTTTCTATAGTGAGCATTCCTCGATGGATTATTGGTAGCAGATCTGAGAAATATGAGTGGACTATCCATACGTTCTCTGATGCAAGCAAGAGTGCATACGCTGCTTGTGTATTTATTAGAGCAGTTTCTTTGGAGGGAGTAAACGTATAGTTGGTACTAGCCAAGTCTCGAGTAGCCCCGTTGAAATCATTAACCATTCCTAGGCTGGAATTGCTCTCGTGCCTGATAGGTGTTCGTTTGACGAATGTAGTACAGCAAGCCTTAGATGTACAGAATGCCCCAACAGTCTACTGGAGTGATTCTTCCACCGCTCTGAGTTGGATCCGCCGTGATGATCAATGGGGAACGTTCGTGGGGAACAGAGTAAGGGAGATCCGTTCCTTTACAGATGTCAACGGTGGAGACATGTTCCAGGAATTCAAAATCCCGCGGATATGCAATCGAGAGGAAGTTCTGTCCGTCAACTTCTGGAGTCAAAATGGTGGGAGGTTCCAGAATGGCTCCGAATGCCCCAAGAGCAGTGGCCTAGATCGGTATCCCAGGTTAATGAAGAGTAAGTGCGTGCTGAGAAGAAGACGACAGTAGTGTCGATGTTGACTGCAACAGTGGGTTGGTCATCACTAGCTACTTACTTTGAGGACACAACTAGCTACAAAACCATAGTTCGTAGAATCGCTTGGTACTTGAGATTTTGGAGCTGGCTGAGAGAAAAGAAACCTGTAAATCATGGAATTACTGTTGCTGAGTTGGTCTACACCGAGAAGTTGGTTTTGAAAGCCGTGCAAGCTGAGTCCTTCATCAACAAGCCCGAGAACTTACCAAGGGGAGCTTCGGTAGTGATTGACAAAGGACTATATTGTGTAAAGACTAGGTTGATTAAAGGGAACGATCACACCCAGTTCAAACTCCCAACTTTACTCCCGCCTAAGCATCCAATTGTGAACTACATAATTGCCGAAGAGCATCAGGGAAATTGTCACGCCGGTGTGCATGTCCTCATGTCAATTCTGCGTGAAAGATTCTGGTTGATACGAGCAAGAAAGACTATTCGAGCTGTAGTTGCTAAGTGCACTCGGTGTCACCGTTTTGACGCCCAGAAACTGGAAGCGATTCCCAGTCCACTTCCGTTGAACCGAATTAGAATGGCATCAATCTTTGAGGTCAAAGGTGTAGATCTGGCGGGGCCACTATTTCTGAAGGGGGGTCAAAAGGCTTGGATCGTACTGTTTACATGCGCAGTTTATCGCGCATTACATCTGGAGATGGTTACGTCGTTGTCCACAGAGGCATTTTTGTTTCCTTGAGAAGATTTGTTGCGCGCAGGGGAAGACCGGGGACTATATACAGTGACAATGGCACTAATTTCGTCGGAGCTGAAAATGTCTTCAGCCGCCTCGAGAGGAGAGGATAGTCTAAATGGTGAAATATCTTCTCCGGAGAATTCTTGGAAAGGCATCCCTAAATTATGAAGAACTCTCAACTGTTCTGTGTGACTGCGAGGCGGTGATCAATTCTCGCCCACTCACTTATGTCTCCGAGG
The DNA here is from genome assembly GCA_947179485.1 of Allacma fusca. NCBI lineage: Eukaryota > Metazoa > Arthropoda > Collembola > Symphypleona > Sminthuridae > Allacma > Allacma fusca. The sequence goes on from OX359246.1 coordinate 39,995,924, forward strand.
ATATGAAAGATTTGTGGGTGGCGATCACTCCAAAAGAATTGACTGGCCACTGGCTAAAGTGTTGGAGGTTTTACCTGGAAAGGATGGTCAAGTAAGATTGGTGCGAGTTAAGACTGATGTCGGTGAATATCTACGACCAATCCAACGTATTTACGCATTGGAGGTTACCTCGGAGTCGAGTATGGCAGAAGTTGTTCCCGCTGCCCTGAGTGAAATTCCTGCTGATGAGAAGTCTGAGAAGGAAGTTAAAGAAAACCCGGAGAAAAAGCAACTTGTTACTAGAAGTTGGAGGATAGTTAAAGTACCAGTAAAATATGTAGCAACTTGCATCTCATTATTTGGTGGATGTGGAAAGGAGTATTAATTTTGTAGTGTAAATCCATTCGTGAGTTACTTATAACTTATTATTGAGTAACTCTGGTGGGAGTATGTTGGAAATAGGTTTAATGTATGTATGTCTCAAATGCGAATTGTGAGTAAGTTGTTTCAGAGTGAGAGAGTTACTCCTCAACTCCAGGAGTTACTTGTCTGAGGAATGTGGCCGTTATTTTCTATTGTTCCTATTGGTTTGTCCAGCATCAAAGGCCTGCTTTCTGTATTGGGTTATTATTATTGAGTCCCAGCAGTTACCTATTTCAAGTGTTCTTACAACTATAATTTTCGTCATCTAAAATATTTTCCCAATTCAGGGAATGTAGTGATATTTTATACACATGATAATCATGTCTAATTTGTTTTGATGAACTTGGTTCTGGCTTTGTTGAGAATTATTTCACCAACGCTGATTCTTGTGAGCTTATATCGATTTCTTTGGTCACATCGATGTCCAGAGCAATACCCGTTTTGGCAATACATTTGGATAATTCTCGTTTTACCTCCACTTGGGCTTTAAACTTGCATGCTAGCACGCCACATCATGGTATAATCCAACTGCTTGTTATGAAAGTAATTACACAACATTTTATTTTCACCGATGTCTGACCAATGAAGCTGAATATTGTCATTGATTCGAGGTATCCGGATTAAATCTCAAGTGAAAATTAAGAAAATGGAATGAGATTTAAAATAATGATAATACAAATGTTAGTATAGTGAATCAAGACACGCGACACGCTACAATAATGAAATTTCAGGTATGCATTTATAAAGATATTTGCATTGATTCAAACAAAAAATGTATCGAAATTTACCTCGCTGAAAAAATAATAGAAAGAGTCCAGGCAGAAGTATCCCGAGAAATGATTGAATATGCCCAAAATGCCTGCTCTACGCGGATTATGCCGAAAATGCCATGAATTGAAAATACCCAAAATGCCCTGGCATTTTCGGCAGGCAAAATGCCCAAAATGCCATGGCATTTTCAATTGGCCAACCCTGGTCATTGTAGTCCCTTTAGGTTTAAATAAAGCTTCAAGCTTCACTGGATCCAAGAGCATAACATCCGGAGTGAAGATATTGAACTGGATAATGGCAGGTTATGATCAAGCCGTTAAAAGTATCATCGGATAAAGTTGAAGCTTCAACGTAGAAATACTGAAACGGCGAAGGCAACGTTAATATTTTTCCATATTCGAGTAAATTCCTGAATTATGTCACCCTGTACGGCTGACCTTGACCTAACTTTCTTTCAGTCGAACAAACGAGTGGGTTCGCAAAGCAGCACAAGCTTGCTCATTCCAGTATTTGGAAACCAGGCGAAATGCTTTAAGCATAGCTACATCTCGTGTGTTCTCCACTAAGGTGGATTATGCCAACAACGAGATACCATAAATATATGCCACCTTAGTTATTCCGACTTTCAACAATACAACTATTATAGTTTCTGTAGTAAAGGTCTTTTATTCACAGACAATTTAACCATTTTTTCCCAGAAAATTGAAGTCTTATTTCTTTTACGTAAAAATTACCGACGATGGAATATCCCCACCGTTCTCCTCATCTGGATCCATCAATGTTTCATTCTTGTCAATTTGTTGTACCGGAGGACTTCTCTATTGTCCTCCAGCATTTGATTTTCCTTCCGGATTAGCTCATTAATATCCCAATCGAACTTTTTAGCTTCGCTATGAGTGTTCTGAGACTCTATTTGGAATGTCAATTTCCACCCACAAGGATTGTGAAATAACCACTACTTACTATTCTAATATTAATTTGCAATTTCTATCTATACTGTTACTTTCCGTTACTTGAAAAAATGTTACATTCACAGGGATGGTATTTAAATATCTCTACAATCTCAATATCAAGTAGGACGTGTCAGGAATATCTGCTTTGAATTTGCAGAATGAACATGCGTATATTAAAACATTGGTATTAATTTGAAATCATACTTCACACTCCTGGAGTTCCAGTTCGCATAATTCCCCGACAATTGAAAATTGTCCAGTTAAAATTAAATAATACAATTTGTCAGAAACTCAAAGATGTCCGATATCTCGTATCACATTAACTTGAAATCGTTAAACTCACCCATAACTCAACTCGTAGTAGCTCGTCCGGCAAAATGTCAACATAGGAATGTTGTATCGTGGTGAGTTATTTTACCCCTGATGCAATTCTCAGTTAAAATTGGCGCATTTATTTGCGGTACGTGGAAAAATATAGCCTGTTTTTGTTAAGATTATGTCCACCTGCAGTTTTGTAAAAATTAAGGAGTTCAATTTCTGTGATCTGAGTCGGCACCCATTTCTACTCTGGTGTCTGAGTTGGGGAGCAGGAGCAGTGAGCCCCATCATCCCCCCTATGGTTATAAGCAACTGGACTAATTACTGGTTACCTTTGGATCTCCTGGTGAAGGAGAAGACTATTTCTGTATACATTATCCCCTGAGAAGAAAGAAAGTCATTAATTTATAAATTTCAAACTATAGACCAGTTGGAGGATCTTCACTGGTTGTTATGTAAGCCGACATTCAAATAAACTTGACTTTAACTTTAATTTAAAAAAATACTGCGACATATTGTAAGAACATGCTTTATGATTTATGCAGCTTGCTGTAAGTTCTGTCCTCAAATATTTAAAATTTCACAGTATCCCTAAATATTTTTATTTTTATTTCGTTTGAAGTGGAAACCAGGGCCTATCTATCGTCATGCAATTGAAGTAACGGCAATTGCACTTAAGTGTTAGGTGTCGATTTTTATGGATACTTGTACATACACGAATGCCAGGATTTTATTTGGTCGCAATTTTGAGATTATTTAAATATATAAGTTTCTTTATGATAAAAATTAAATTTCTTGTGGATTTACAGATGTGAAACGGATGTGCCCAAGTACATCATGTCATAGGTTTGCAATGTGGAAGTTATTGAAGAAAAACATCATTCCAGAAGGTATATAGCTCCTGAGGCTGTACCAGTTACGAATCTTTTCGTTTTTTCTGAGTTTCTAATGGTCAATGTTGAAGCTCCTTTTACCGTTATAGTTGCTTATAGCTATAACTGACATACTTTTTGAATACGGGGACAATCAAGAACTTACATGGAAAATAAAGTCTCAAACGGGGGACAAAAATGTATTTGTAATCATTCTAAATATATTGTCGTCATACTGGATTAAGGGTAATCTTAATAATTATTATAGACACTAAATTTTAGACATTTTTTTCCATGTTGTGTTTCATTTTCCATTAAAATGAAATATCTTCTGTAAAGAGTTGCTTTTACAGGGGGATGTCATCTTGAAATTTTTTCCCTCACATGTCTCTATACTCCAGAAGCATATGCCTCTGAAAGGGACGGCTGAATTTTTCAGGTGCGGAAGTTAGGCACGAACATTGACGGCATCTGTGGTTCCTTTCCTTTATGTGGATGGTCTTCGTATGACAATTCAAGTCCGACAAGGAAGCACACTCAAAATTACATTTGATGCATTTAAATGGTCTTTCTCCTGGATGAGTATTTAAATGCATATTTAATGTATGCCAGTAGTATGTATGTGTAAGCCCAGACGTGTTAAAACGCCCCATGTTGTAGGTATAGGCGACCTTGGGGGGTGCTAATCCCCGTTATGACCTCGATTTCAACATGGGTATATATATGGTGCGTATAGTTGACACGTGTGTTCACAATCGCAAAGCCACTATAAAATTATACTTGTTCCAAGAATTGTGGGCTGAACTAGCCTTCTAAGAATACACCTGCATGTGTACACACAAGGCATGTCGAATCCAGTTACCTTTATCGGTATGCTCACAATTGACTAACAGATTATCTTTAAGTTTTATTTATTTAAATTAGTTAAAATATTCCGAACTTATCGGAAGTGTATATATATTACTTCCAGAAGTAGCTAATACACCAGAACCCAAAGTCACTGGAAAGAACTGCCGTCTAAACTTAAAGTGTGAAGAAACGGTAAATCCTTATTCTATTATTGCTTGAACATTTGAAGGGATTTCCTTTTAGAAAGCAATTTCAAGGATAGTGTGGATGTTTTCATAATTTTAAACATACGGTGCTCCTTAAGTATTTATAGATACTCATATTAACATGCCAAGAAAGCCCTACGATATGAAGCATGTATTATACGTTCTTAACCTCAAGCAAAAGAAAGAAAATTCGTTCATTCTCCTACGGAATGAACAACATTTCCATTGCAAGTAGGGTCTGATTGTGAGTGAAGCCAGGTACCAGTGGCTCAGTGAGAAGACACTCGTCAGTAAGCAAGAATGACCCGATGATATCTGTAGGACTCACAATGTTCGTATTATCAAGAACCTTAGAGATAATGCAAATAAAGTTGCAATGGAGTGTTTACGAACACCAGTGGAGCGAATGTCACGGAGCTTTCCTACTTTGTATTTTTATTTTTAGAGTTGACCCCAGAATGCTCTGGAAGCTCACTTTGGCGCTCAAGCCATTTCTCTTGACTGATGTTTTTAGATTGTATGATCAGTAGTTATTGAGAACTCGACCACAAAAGCCAATTCTCTTCTCCTTGTCCAATCCAGTCATTATTTTTCATTTATTTTTGGACTCATTAAATATTAATTTAATTTCGGGTTTCTTAAAATTAAGCAACGTCAAGTACCACTCATTGATTCGAGCATACCTTCACAATTTTTACACAAGTTCGCACTATTTTTCATCTCACAGTCCGCATCTCCATCCGCGGTTATCAAAATAATACAGCCCATTCTCTCATAGAGGGTTGGATTTTGGAATGGAATAGGCACTACAATAAAATTCGTATGTATACTTGATAAAGCTCGTTGTTTGTACATATCACTCTAACAGCGTCTTTGTACGTTACAATAAACGAAACCCCTTTTTTTAAAATACATTCCATATTTTCCCCGGTAGGGAAAATTCTCTTGAATGGTTATCTCCTGTAAAAAGCGAGTAAACTGTATACGTGATTGTTGGTCTGTGTAAGGAACGCCTATTTCTATAATCTAATGACTCGGTAGCAACCTGAAAATTATTTGATGTGTCTATGCGTAAGAATAGTTTTATTGTGAGTACAGTATTTACTGACATCAGAGTTAAAGTATTCAAGCATAATTACTCCTGGTGATAAAATCAATCCAGGTATACAACTGTTTACAGTGCAATTTCACTACAAGGGCACCTAAAAAAGCAGAGATCTGATGAACAGCTCTATAGAGAAATGAAATTATTAGGGAAACGACAAGTTACGAGAATTACAAGTAATTCTCTCACATTACAGAGTTCAGAGTACAGTATAGTAAATGTACTGTCAAATCCGGTTTAAGACAGATACCACAAATTTACATTTAAACATTTCTGTGTACTTCCCTGTCATTTGTGTTTGTCACGCATTATCAATTCAAATGTTCATCTGAAAGTCAGCAAGAGGGAACAAGTTTTGTTTGCCACAAAATCCAAAAACTCTAATGTCGATATTCTCTGCAAATTATGAAAGTTGCCCACAATTATCCCACAGCTCGAGATTGCTTTTATCCTTCTGCTGGCAAATTTCATATCTTGAGGTGTTCCAAATACCTTCACAGCTACTAAAATCTGAACCTTGTACCGATGCATTTTGTCCGGGATGGAAAAGGCGTTGTTGTAAGTGACAGTGAAGATAATGAACCCATACACACCTATATTGAAATTCAAGGCTGAGAAGATTGGGGCATCCATGACATGCCGAATTGTAATGAAAAATCCGAAAATTGTCATGCAAAAGCAGCAAATCTTCGTGAGGAAAATCACCGTTCCAAATAACTGATTGAAAATTTTTGTATTCAGCTGAATGGTCACACATCCCTTGCAGATACTGTCTATGGCAAATCTCCGGAACCTGGATTTACTCCTGAAATCAGAATGTGTTTTTGTTCATATTAAATTGTTAGTCTTAATTTTTTTAAAAAGTTCAAGAAATCAAACTGCAGTTTTAAAATAACCTGACGGAGATTAAATCAGTATCAAGTTCTCTTGAGATTTTTTGAAAGAACAACGTTTGAAGGAACAAATTATGGTGGCCAATGATGAGCCATGAAAAGCAGAGAAGTATCTCTAGGGAAAACAACACGATAAAGACCGGAAGGGTTTGGTAAACCGGTGGTAACACCGAAAAAACAAACTGTGCAGAGTTTCTGCTCAAAATGTAATAAAGTGCACCCACAGCAACACAACTTCCATTTCCAAAAGGAACTAACAGTAGAAACAACTCTGGGATGCTCAAACTCGTCAATCCCTGCGATTCTTCTTCCCTTACTCTTACATTTTGACTCAACTGATTAAACAGATAAACACTTTCTTGAGGGTATTTAATGAAAAATATGTACGACCCAATTACGATCAGATTTGAGTATACGGTGGCAACCAGATGATAAGAGAAATTATAAAGAACAAAATGATCAGTGAAGACTAGTGTTTGGAATAAACGGAAATTAATAAATATCAAATAGGAAACAGACAAGTAAAATCCTTTTCTCCACAACTTCAATCTTCGGCAATAGTTTTCGAGAGTAAACTCCGCCGTTGCTTTATTAAACTTAAACGGGATGATATTCAATTTTGAAGCTACAGCATAAGCCACGTAATTAAAATACAGGTGGCTTTTGGTCAGCATTCCTTCCAAAATGTAAGTTTTTTTCAAAAGTTGGTACAAACTTATGAATTCGTAGTGAACGAAATCTGATTGTGAGAATTTGGTTGTCAAAGTACTTCTGTATTTCAGAGGATGCTTTTCGTTATATTTGTAAGCTCAATTTCTAATATTATAAGTAATTATATGATTAGTTGACTACTATAAAATAAATTAAGTCGTCCTGAACTACATTGTTTAATGTTTGAAGGAGAAGAGGAAGGCATCATATACCCCATGATTTTGTACTGTGACGAGAAAAGCGTAACAAATATACAGAATGGAGAAAATATTGTATGGGAACGAAAATTGTCACAATACATTCTGCATTCTCATAACATGCTTGTACATAGGCTGAGATATTATTCTAATGACATTTGATAACCTACACAGTCGGGTATTAACAATTAAGCTGACGCGGAATCAATTATTTACTCTCAAATCATATTCTTTAAACAATTACGACAAGAAAGTGGTGGTAAGTATGGTGTATGGCTCGTGTATTGCAATACTCCCTTTGATAACATGTAAAAAACGTTGTTTTAAAGAGTTTAAATGGTAATTGCATATACATATTAATTTGAAAAAATCAAAGTTAAAGATAGGAGAAATAAATGTATGGTATTTAGGGTTTGTCGATGTTTAAACGCCATGGCGTAAGTGGCAAATTATGGAAGCATATTTGGCAGGCATTTAGGGCATTTATTCGCATGGGCATAAAATGATTTTCATGCCTTTCTGGCATAATTGGTATATAATATATTTTACCTTGGCAAAATTGGCATAAATAAGCGATGCTCATGGAACGCTCTATTTCCAACATCATTGGTGCTTGCTCTGACCGTGGATAATTTTAAAATATGTAAAACTTGCAAAGCACTGGTTTTTCAATGCACATAGTAGCAAAACGTTCAAAAAAAGCATACAGTTAAATGCACATATAGACATCCACGTGCAAGCAAGCTTCAAGGGATATTAAAAGACAATTCCGTAAAGATTCCCGCAATTCAAGACTACAAGATTTGGAAGCGTTTGTACAATTCAGCGATGAAAATGAAACTGACGAAATCGTATTCATTGTTGTTGAATCTGCTTAACAGGTTGGATTTCTTCATGGCACAGTACTGCATCTCAACATGCCCTGGAGAAATAGATTTTTTTAAAACCGTTTTTGCCAATTATTTTTTGCCTTTTTGCCCGGCATTTATTTTTAAGGGCAATGTGAAGGCATAAATTGTTTTTTCTGTCCTGCTGCTCGCAAGAAATACCGGACAGGCAAAATGCCTAAGGAATTTAAAAATCGATAAACCATAATGGTATATACATATAGATTAGCGATTTTTTACTTAGAGTTTAAATGGTAATGCCATATACATACTAAAAATTCAACAATCAATGTTAAAGATTATGAATGAATGGTATATATCTACATATGGAATGACTCATGCTAGCAGGCAAACGTTTGGAACGTTTGCCTGTACATACATAGCATAAAATTGTGCGTATGTTTTGTAAATGCGCAATTGTAAATGTTTACAAACACATTGTATGATTACACACATTGTTGTAGTTGAAACAAACTGCCGTGCCTGCCCCAAAACGTTTGTCTTTGGTCACGGCAAATCTAACTCAAAGACGATTGGCTCCAAATGTATAATGATAGAAGATGATGGAAAATTTTAGGAAATTCGACACCAAACCGAAAGAAGGGACAAGACGGAATTTGTATCCAAAATTTGTTAATCATAAAAAAGTTATTTTTCCTTTGTAATTTTATATTTGTCTTTTTACCACTCAAGTTTTAATTTTATTCTGTGTATCAAATATTTGTCCAGATAATTGAACAAAGTCGCAATTTTTAAAAAGTGCACAGACTCGCTATAGAAGTTCATCAAACAAGTTAGTAATATTGGTAAGAGTTTTCTAAATTTATATTTTTGAATTTATAAATACTTTCTATATAAATGTTTGTAATTTTACTCTTGTTTTAATTTTGTAAAAGAAGATTTAATTTAAAAATTATAATAATTACAATTATTGTAGTCCGTTATGAGAAAAAAGTGGAATAGGCTATTTTTCGCAAGGCTATAGATAGTAACAGGTTCGGCCAAATCGTACGTAAGAATGAATAGGGCGGAGAGGTGGACAAATTTAGGGGGCTGTGACGTCAGTAAAAGTGATCTCAGCGCGCGCTCAACTTGTCTTTAGTTGACAATCTGTATAGCAGCAAATTGATTATTTAATGTAAACTTTATTTGTGCAATAGCGGAATGTAAAAACACTAAAAAGATTAAACAGTGTTCAAGTCACAAACAGAGTCACAAGTTCCCTAAAAATTCTAAATTAGCTAAGGTATGGGTTGGTTAGTGTAAGAGGAAAGAAAATGTGAATTGTGTAACTAGGATTTGTTCAGATCATTTCAGTGGAAGTGATTATGTCTGTGATTTGAAAATTGAATTTTTGGACTTGACACCTAAAAATATTAAAAAGAACGGCCGTTCCCAATGTGTTTCCATTCAGAACTCAACCAGTTTCATTATTTCGAAGTAACTGTCTACATGAAAAAGAATTTGGGGATTAAATTACCAACTTTTTGTAAAGCATAACAAGTTCAAGGCCGATCAAAATGAGCTTATGAAGAAACTTCAATCAATTATTTCAAAACAGGAGTGAATTCGTGAATATTATTTGTATGATTCTAAAGTTCTAAGTCTAAAACCGGCATTATGTAAACACAAACCACTTAAAATATCTCGTTTCCCCGTCCAAGCAAAATTAATTAGTAGCCACAAAAGAGTCAATTGGAGCACAGAGGATATTTCAGACATTGACAATCAAGAGCGTAAGTACTAAAGCCTATGATGTGACCAAGGAATCTTTGCAAATTCCACTACAATAATAAAGCTTTATGAAGACGAACGAACAAGTTAACTTTTGACGAAGAGATTTTTACTGAACTTCCCGTTTTGAATTTGATTGAAAAAATAATAAGGGATTTGGTGTTTACATCAAGTTTCACACGGTGCCGTTATTAAATTTAAAGACATTGATGGAAACAGCAAGATTCAAAACTTACAGAAACAACAAGAAACGCAATGCTTTTGATGATCCTCAATGTCAGCTGGGGTTTTTAATCTGAACTAATTCCCTGCTAAAATGCAGAAGTCACAGGTTAATTTTGTGAAAAGGAAACAATTTGTTAAAAGCTCTGTTGTTGTGGTGGGTTAATTTTAAATTTAATTGTAATGCTTGAAAAGAATTAAAAATTTTATTCAAACTATTATGCGAATTGTTTACATTGACTTGTATAGTATGTGTAGTATGCAATAACTTTTGATGACGTCACAGCGAGGGGTTTGTTTCAGCATACGCTTTGGCCGAACCTATTACTATCTATAGCCTTGATTTTTCGCAAATTGTACTGCTGAGGATATATATATTGCCTTAGTCTGTTGGGACCTGCGTAAAAAACATTCAGCTGAAACCCTTGTTGTGCCTGTTTTTAAGCCCTTAATTGTTTTTATTATCAAGCATTAATTGTATTAACACAACCATTCAGTGAAAAATCAAAAACATTCGAAATTTCAGTTATTCTAAGAAATTCTGACTTTGCTCCTGTTTCTTCAGCCGGATATTTTTGAACTAGAGGGATGTAACGAATTTTGGAGAATGTGGAATACAATTTGTTACAAAATAGGGGCATCAAATATGTATGCCATCTCATCGCCCCTTCCGTGATCTAGGGGAAGAAGAAGGATAAGTAACACACCAAAAACAAAAATTACTCAGACAAAATCATATGCGGCTCAGAGTTCATTTACTTGCTAGTATTTGTATGTGCATTAGAAACAATGGTTGCATTCATATAATTATATTACCTCCCGCTGCATTCAGCAGTCGGCATGATTGTTTCGGATTTTCAACTCAATCCTGTCATTTCTGGTTAGCGATAGTATGGTAATAGGATATATGGTTTAAATATCCCGTTAATTATCGGGCTAAATCGTTCTTCAAAAATGTACGATATAAATGATACTATCATACCTTTTTGTTGCACCGTACATCCCCAGTCCTACAGTAAGTATGAGTTTCTTAAAAACGTACAAATGTGCACTCGATGAAATTTATTTTGTTTTTGGGTTAGAATAATTATTTTTATAAAAATAAAAGATGAAATTAAAAGATGCTTGAGGTGATAAGTATGCGGAAATAAAATAATAATTTTGAAATCCGAAAATTCCTTGTGTGATCCCAGTGACCCAAAAAATTGGTCATTTATTATTTAGGCGGTATGTTTTAGTTTATGATGTAAAAGTTCACATTATATACTAAACTAGTAAAAGCCCTGTGCTTCACAGGGGCAATTACTTGAGAATTGTGATAGTACACAAAACAGTAAATGGCTATAGATCCCGTATCAAGGCATGTCAAGAAGGCTTAATGTTAATTGCCCGCTTCGCCGGGCAAAGTAATCTCATATAAGACATGTGAACTTTTAATTTTAAGACTAACAATTCGTTTCATATAGCTAGTTGACATTACATCATCAAAAAATTATGGTACAACACCCCGGCTCACCGATGTTCTCTCCCAAACTCAATATTTGGCTATATACGTGGAATTTAGCTTGATTAATTTAATACCAATATGCCGTTGTTATTAAATCTTGCTGTTGCAGCACTGTATGGTGCGTCGCCCCTTAGTGGGTCAGCACGTTGTGCTGATCAAATATGATTTTTATAATTTTATTATAATTTGTATATAGCTCGATTGCACAGTAATAATGTAGCTGTAGTCTCCGACACTACGCACTAATTATTTAAAATAGGAAAAATAAAAGGAATTCATATTAGCGCAACAATTTTCACGTGATATAGTCACTAATATTCATGGTTCCTAAAAATCAATCTTTACTGCCTAATGATATTTTTAGGTGATATAAAGACCAAATGTATGAATGTTAAGGCTTGTAATTAAAAAATAGTGAGCAAATAGCTTCTGCAATACAGTTTGAGAATTTAACTGGCGTAAATATAAAAATTTGTAACAATACGTACTTTGAATTCCATTTGGTTTTTCATAATAGGAATCCCACATATATGTGCACAAAATTCAGTCACTAAAATTCTCCTCTCCTCAAATTCTTCAGTGCTGTGACCGAACGTAGTTTTTCTCATAACCAAACTTAATTTAATCCACATTTGATGATTTATGTCTAATGTTTATAATAAATATGATTAATGTTTTTAAGCGCTAATCTAAAATAAATTACTTTTTATTGTGCGCTCTATTGAGCTTCCGCTTCCAGTAGACTGCAAACTGTTGGTATATAGCTAAGAACAGCGAGCTGAACTTCTGTCGCAGAGGAGAGCTTTTTTAGCTCGCTCAGCTCTCTGTGCTTCTCTTCTCGGATTGCTTGCTTGCTGTATATACCACCGGCTTGCTTGGCTATATAGTGAAAGAGTATACTACATATCGGCTTGCTATATAGTGAAATGAGCGTGAGCGCGCCACACTTTAAATTAACACACAAAGTGGCCAGTAATATAGGGATACTAGATAGTATTATATAGTGTCTGTCTAATTAGGCCTGTACTTTAAGATTAGAACAAACGATTAAATTGTACTTGCTCACTATTTTTCAAAACAGCATCCAGTTTTGGTACTCACCGTCATTGGATTTGTGGGGGTACACGTCGCCGTGGGAGTTGACAATTCCGGGACAAAAAATTTTTAAATTTTGTTTACGTATACACGATTCCTAGTTGTATTTTCCAGCCTTTTTGGTACCTAACATTTTCTTGTTTTCCGGTTTGTTAAAAAAGAAACCAATTCACAACATGAAAAGGGCACATTAAGCCTGACTCTGCCTTCACAAGTTTTGTTGACATGAAGTTTCTCTCGGTTGTTATTTCATTAGGCTGAAATAACTTTCTGCAAAGTCGTTGCTAACAGGAATTAATAGCACAAACGATACAAGCTTGAATAGTTCTGGACATTGATCTTTCTTCAAAAACTTAGCACACTTTGCACCGACCGATCTCACGATCACCGATCACAATAAAAAACTCAAGTTTCATTGTACAGTTGGTCCTCGTTTAATTTAATATCGATTACAAAGGCAATATTTAGTAAATATGCCATGGATACTAAGAATTCCTCTGATTTCAAATTTAGTAGTTCCATTTTCAAAAAAAATTAGTATCACTGAAATCAAAATATCTGCTTAAATAGGTCTGAAGTGATTTCAAAACAATCCAAAGCTTCCTGTTCAATTTTGTTTTGTTGCGGAAGTAAATTTTTCAGAATTTCATTAGCGCTACTTCCGTAAAATTTATCGAATCGGTTTACAGAATTTCCAGAAGAGATTTCATTATGGCTTAAACTTAAGTACAATCATTACACTCCAACATTAAAATGGGCGAAGTCATTTATTTTAAAATAATGTGCACAATACATAGGTAACATTCGGTTAGGCATTCTACTTTCGCAGCAACTTCATTGCTGTTATGACATATAACCTTGGGATTAACAACAGGGCAGCCACTTTGTTACTTATTGATTCGCTAAAGACCTTTAAAGCTAAGCCTTCAACATCCATGATAACTTATTGCATGCATTTTTCACAGCGTTGTGTATAATGTGATATTTGCAATTAGCAGCAACAATTGATGGATTTTCTTCCTGGAATTTCTAAAACACATAATTTTGGCGACCGTAATTTACGGTCGCATTGTTCGCACTGTAACAGCAAAAATGTCGAATTTTTAATCGTCTCCAGATTTTGCAGTTTAAAAAAATCTAAACTTTTTTAGTTTCAGTACCTGCATAGTAAACCACTGTAGGTTGGCCTAACGTTAAAATGTGACGTTTCGTTATTGACATCATAAGCTAGCGTGGTATGAATGCTTGACCGATAACATTATGGTGCAAATGCTTTGCTAGCATTTGCGCCCTGTTTTAAAGAAACGGTTAAAACATCACTTACCAATAGCATCCGTGAAACGCTATGAAAAAGTGGTGCACAGCCGTTCTTGCTAAAACGCTTGCATAATGCTAATTAAGCGTTAGCGTGAACGGCCATGCGCGTGAACATGGATACATCAAATGAAACAGAGGGAAATCCAGATTGTCCGTTGCATTTAATTACATCACACTGTGAATGTGGAGTACGTACTTACGTACCAATGTTATTTTAATAAATGTTGACATTAACAGTTAATTTTGCTATTATTTTTCTAAAATTAAGTTATGGTAAATTCTAATCATTTTCCCATACAAGACCAGGGAGTCAATTTGAAGTGGTCTCATCCAGGAATTCAGTCTTCATTGAAATGTAAGTACGAAATCCGAAATAATATTGCATAACTGTTCTAGCATACATTTGTACCTATGCGCTTATAACTAACTAGCTTGCTTGAAATTGTAGATTTTCCTTTTAATTTAATTATTTACTAACAGTTAGCTCGAAATGTGAACATAATAATGAAGTGGATAATCGTGAAGTAATTATTTGCTATTATTGCAAGTTAGATTGCCAAAATTGCTGTTTTTTATTTTGTCCTCATATTTTATGAACATTGGAAAGACAATCCAAAATAAAATGAGGTTTTAATCATATATGTAATTTTTCTATTTTATTTCTTGTTTCCAGAGCTCATTCCTTGGCTGTCTTTACTGCAGATTCAGGCAAAATCAGTTCGAGCATACCGAATGTACTCTTTCGGGCCTCCTTTGGACGGAGATTTGTTTCCACGATTTTGTTATTACTTTATGTTAATCTTGTTGTGTATGTCTTAAAATATGGCTTTCATATTAATAATTGTAATAATAAAGACATGCAATAATGTAATTATGGTCACGTCTTGAAGTTATTTTAACTAAGAGTAGTATATATAAGCAGGAAATTGGAAGCAGTAATATTTTAATTGAATGTTATGCCACCATTAAACGATTCACGTTTCATTAGTTAGTGGAATGTTAGCATCTGACGTTGCAATAATAATAACCACTAGCGCTTGTACAGCGCTACGCAAGCGGACATTTGAGCGTTTGAAAAACGCTAAGTTTAACGTTACGCCAACCATGCTAACGTTAGAATTGTGCATTGGTGCAATGGTTCTGCAACGTTCATGGTTTACTGGAGAAAGCATGCTTTCTCTAGGTTTTTAGGAACTTTACATGTGAGATTTAACAAACACAAATTCTTCATACTTCACGGAGAAAGTCGCTTTACACACTAAAATCCTAGCAGGGGTCTGGTTATCTTTGATATTTCAACGTAACCAATTTTTTGATTGACAATTGACAACCTCTTCCCATATAGAACTGTAAAACCTAGACCTTATTAATTATTACGTGATGCTTAAGCAATTTTCTGACGCTTGTTTATAATTTTATTAGTTTTATGTATATGGCACATGATGCTTTCGTTTGAATCGAGCTCCTCTAGAACGAAATATTTTTTATCTTAAAAACTCTAATAATTTTCATAACCTTTTGAGCTCGACGTTTCCGGGACAATTACGTGTCCCGGAATACACCCTTCCGGGACACGGGAAAAAGACTGTCATTCCGAGACTGTCCCGGTCATTCCGGGAAGTCTGGGAACTCTAGTTGACATCTAAAACTTGGCTATAAGCAGCATTCACAAATTTCAGGTAAATTTTCCCTGGACTGGTTCCTAAAGCAGTGACGATGTTCCAATGATAGTCGGAATTTTCTAAGACGCTCTTTAGTGGCTTGGTACTTATTTCTAACTCCGGATCTTCCTTTCTATCAGGATCCTGAGGTATCCTAAATAAATTATGTTGGGCTGGCAATACCCTAACGTTGGAAGGTGTTGTTTCTAAGGTTTCAAAAAAGGGTGTATCGTCTTCCGGAACCTTGTCTTTCCTGGCTAGTCCAAGAACTAAATTAGGAATGAACTTTTCCCAGGGATTGGGACAAAGTGCCAGGATCTAGTTGAAGCGTGATGGTCAGTGATGGTTATGGCCTTTCCCTCCCTGATTTTTCTGAATTCTCTCCCAGTTTTGGCTGAGTTAAGGATTCTGTTCTCCTGTGCAAATACCTCCCTCACTATTTCTTGGAGCAAGAATAAGTCCAAATATGAGGACTGAATTTTGTTGATTTCAGCATCTATGAGGATCAGTAATCGGCTGTCGTTTAAAGTGTCTTTGTAAATTTCTATGCTTTGTAGTTTCCGGGTAAAATGCATTACAAATTCCCAAAAACCTTTTGGCGATAGTCATTATTCACGAAGTTCCTCATGAGCTCTTCAATGTCCAGTTGCTTTGCAATATCTGTGAAGCAGTGAATGACGCAGCAGTGGTTTAGTCTTTCCTGTCCAATTACGGATCTTAGATTTGGTTTTATTCGTCGTAAAGTGGAAAATGATTTCTCAGCTGTGGCGGAGCTGATTGGGACAACGATTAAAATTTTTAATTGTCAAAATTGAGGGGGTTGCAATCCATATACTGTACCAACCTGGATACAATCAGGGGGTACACTGTACCACTTGTACCATAGGGTTGTTTAGTCCCTGGTTCCAGGTGCAGGTCCAGGGACAGCATTTTTGTACCCATGCAATGCACTGGTGGGTATATGCGCTGTGCATTTAATCCAAAATTAAATACATTTCTGGACAACCAAAATAGTTTGATGTTTCTTTTGAGCTAACAATAAGAACTCACGATTTCTTTTGCCCTTGAAACAGTAAGGCGCTTCTGGGCAGAACGTTCTACCATCTTACCGCACTGTTTTGGTCAATGAGAAGCCGCTGGAGCAAAAGGGGGCAGTAAATTCAGAAGAAGAATTAAGATATGGTCTAGGTATGTCAGAGCCAGAACAAAGTGTTGCCCTATATTTTAGTATCTGTACATATGTATGCTGTACGTATGTAAATGTAGTATGGAAGGAATCTTGAGTTTAACGATTTGTAATTTAATTTAATTTTTTGTGTGTGCAGTAAATGAAGGCCCAGGTGGTCAGGCAATTAGTGGACCTGGACCATATGGATACGGAGGCTTTGGTACGTTTTTTTCAGCACCCAAATCCTATAACAAACTTAGTTCAGTGCAGACAGTGCAGAAATTATACATCCATTGCAATCAGTGATGCGATTGAACCGATTATTTCAAAACTGGAAGTTAGTTCGTATTCGAATTCGGATTACCGATTCGAAGTACGCCTTCAAATCGAAGTTGGTTTTACAAAACCAAATCGATTAAATCAAGAATTCGAACAATTTATTCGAATCGAATATCAAAACTAGGTATCGATTGTTATTTCCTTCGAGTTATTCGGTTCGAAGTTGGTATCGAATCGGTTTTTTCGATTAATCGGTTAATTATATCCATTCCTCAATTTATTTAGATAACAAAGTCTAAGATTTAATAATTCTTGAAAATGAGTTCCCATTCCTTTGAACGTAGCGATGAAGTGTTCTTTCGGTCAATTGTCTGATACAATTGACTAAGAACTAATATCTTTTGGGCGTTTATTTCTTAAACGAATCATAAAGTTGCTCGTGGCCCCGGATGACAATTTAACAAAGCTTGATCTATGTATAAATAAACGTAATACCTACCATTAAACGTTAGACACCATGAGAATACTATGGAGGAGGTTAGGGCTTCTTTCGGGACTTGACGTCTCGAGGTTTTCAGGACGGGACCGGGATCGGGACAGTTTCGGGACAAAATCTTTGTCCCCATTTTATTTCGGGACTGAATGGAGACGAACGTTTTTGTCCCGATGATTTTGGGACTAAACAGAATTGTCAGCGGGACAAAAAATTGTGCCAGTAGAATAAGTCTATCAAGTAATTTCAAAATATTTAGGAAGCTTATTTGCACTAAAATCTTACTTGAAGTATTTGCAATGATGCAGATTTTCTTTTAACGTAAAATGATTGTGGGCAACGGATAGGTTTTTTCGGCGTTGCGGAGTATTCTCACAGCTTTCAGCGTCACTGGTAACAATATCAATGATATTGTCTGAAAATTAATTTTCAAGACGTTCAAAGTGTTGAGGTTGAGACTCTACTTCCTCACTACATTCCTCATCAGCCAAGTGGTTACTCTCCTCGTGATAAGAATGCCGTGGGGTGTATGATTCGTTAGTGGAATTTAAACTGTGGCGGGAATTCGATTGTTCGAAAAACCAATTTCGAATACAAAGCGATTAAAAACAGAATCGGTATCGAAATTGTATTTGCAGTTTAACTAATCGGTTCGAACTTTAATCGGTTGGATATA
Source organism: Allacma fusca (assembly GCA_947179485.1). Classification (NCBI taxonomy): domain Eukaryota; kingdom Metazoa; phylum Arthropoda; class Collembola; order Symphypleona; family Sminthuridae; genus Allacma; species Allacma fusca. Next base: position 40,014,240 of record OX359246.1, read on the forward strand.
CCAACTTCGATTGTTCATTTCATTCGAATTATGTTCGGATTAACGCAACCGAACCGATAGCTCTTGGCTAATCGATTCGGCTCGTATTCGAAATCGAACATTTCGATTATAATCGTAATCGGTTGCATCACTGATTGCAATGAATCACCTTTTTGTGATGTTCTTTTGTTTGCAACTTTCGTTTCTTTTGCAGAGTAATTTCCGTCACTCGATGAGATTATTTTTTCCACTAAGTGCATTCTCTCATCCTCCAAACCTTTCACGGTAAGTGAGAACTTACGTTTTCTTATATTTCAAGCTTTAAGCCTTTTAGGTCTACTTCCCATGAATACGACAGCGATCGTACGAACAGACTGATACATTGTACTCGATGGTACGAAGCGGCAGTTAGTCCGAACCGGACACGTGCGAACACCAATTCACGTGAGCCGGATTCTAGCAGCACTTTTTGTAACGTGAAAGCCATTACCTGTGTATATTTTATAAAATAAACAATTTATTACTTTTAAATAAAATGCACAACTAAAATTTAAAGTCAAATCTCGCCGAAAACTAGGAAGTTACTGCTGTGAACTTACAGCAGCAATTTAAGCTTTATATTTTTTAAAAGGTCGGATTAATGGGAGTCGCACTGTACAATGTGCCTGTTATACCCAGAAACTGCATTTGGTCTACAATCAACCAAAATAGGTTTGAGTGGGATGAAATTGAACCATTAATGGACATAACTGATACAACAGTTCGTGTCGAACAGTTCTGAGTATACATCTATTAGTAATAAACTTGACAACCGCAATTCGTTTCACTCTAATCAATAGAGCGCCAATTATTCCTCCTTGGCAGTTAGTGCCGTTCATTTACACTAGTGCATCACGTCCCGTCTTACAAACATCAATTTAGATCCATTCATTCTTACTATATTCTAATCGTCTTCACTTAAATCCCTATTAGATGTTGATTGAGAAGTTCTTTGGAGAGTTCGAATCCTATGTGGAGTTTGATTACTGGTATAGTAAGTTTATTGTGTTATGGGTTAGTACAACTCCTACTATTATTAAATGTTCGTATAAATGCTTACAGTTTATTTGTAAATCCGCGTTTCGCGGATTTACTCCATATAGAAATAGCTGGTCATGATAGCTTGATATCTTTATGATCTTGGCTATAGAGCGTTGAGTCCGGATCATATTCAGGCTTCACTTGAACCCGCATCATGTTGGGACATAGAAGGAAGTACTACTATCCAGTGACTATTATAATTACCTGGTTTTAAATGAACTTAACTAAGTGCATTTCATTTAGTGGAGATAATTAGTTTCGATTTGATGTATGCTGTATAAATTGTGCTTGAGGTGCTCATGATCATACTCCTTAGCCTCTGCTTGTGAGTGAGTATTGAGTATTAATAAGATAATTCGCCATTAAATCCGGGTACTGGAAAACTCATTGTTTTAGAACATTCTGCATAGATAATATGTGTTATTAACTATGTAAAAACCATTGCTTTTAATCGCACATTGCAGTTGGAATTGTACTGTAAGTTATGTCAAGAAGACAGTTGCTTGCCGTTTTAATTGTGTATGGAAACGACAAGTATTAATCCATTATTTCTAAGACAACCGGAAATTAAAGGACAAAAGGAACGACAAATCAAACTAGCCGTTCGGGAACAAGTACATAAAACCAATCGTCAGAGAGAAAGATTGCGTCTTAAATCATTACACAAAGAAGTGTACTGGCAATCATGACTTTTCCAAGAAGACTTAGCTCGAATGGAAAATCATGAAAGAATAAATAAAAAATAAGAAGCAAGGCATCGGAATAAAATGATGGAAGCAGTACAGAGTGCAGTTATTTTGCGTTTTTGGTATTTTTTGCAATTATACTCTGCGTTATTACTGCAAAATATAAAACTTCTAGGGTATTTGCATATAAATAAACATTATTAAAATTAACGTTCATTGCAGCCAGATATTCCATTTATCCTTATACAGATATCTCTTATAAAAGACAAACATTTGCAGTCCCTTTAACATCCCTTATAACGAGAGCTGGTTGTATTCATTGCAATTGAGTAAAGCTGCCTGATTCAAATAAGCGGATCGGTAGGCCTATTAATTTTATGTCAAAATTTATTCCGTTGTATAAAAACAATTCTACCGTTAGCATTTTCTTCAAGTGATTTAACAACCATTCTCTGAAACAAAACTACGGTATATTGCTTATCGGTAAGTACTGCTGTATGTTAATATTAGTAACTAATACTTGTACCGAGGAATTGAATTTGTTTCAACAAATTTGTGTCACCAAATAGCATAACATGAAATGATACATAAATCCATTCTAGAATAACTTTCACAGCTAACATTGCTTCCAGAAGTTCCGTGGACATTTTAGATTTCACCTGCGCCCACAATGTATTGATAAAAGCGAATACGCGCTCAGTATCAGCATTTGTTCCTGAATTGAAGCAGAAGAATTTTATGATTTCTACTACTTCACATTAATGCACTATTCCAATATGCTGCAGAAATAAAACAATGAACTAAATTTGAGTTTAAATGATAGACCTATTTTTACATGGAAAGACGTTAGTGATTCGAAGATTTACATGATCCAAGTACTAAAATGTCGAAAAAGTGTCGCTTGATAGTGATCGCATTTCCTAGCACATTAAGTAAATATAACAACGTACAGTTTAGAAGCTTTTTCAATCAAATAGTAGACTTAGATATTATGATTTTTTGGTAAAATGTCTTCCCAAATAGTAGCTAGTCCACTAAAAAAGTAGGTATCTGGCAGCTTTACAAATGAGGATGTATGGTAATTAACAATAAAGAACCAAGGGTATAGATAAAAGTAAATGCAGCACCCTCTGCGCTCTGTTTGCCCGAGAGGAGGCAACCAGGGATAAATTTAAATTGGTCTCGGAACTTTTTGCAATCGTGCTATATACATATGTATATCTAGCGATTGTAACGGTTGCCAACATGCACAAAATTTAGGAAATTTCTCTTCAGTACAATGTAGTATTAATGGTAATCAGGGTTGGCAAAAAACCGGACTTTATTAGTAAAGGCCAAGCCAGTGGCAAGAAATGGCAACAACCGGTTTTTATTGGATAGTGGATTTATTTGGATAATATTAATTTGTACCAACCTGTACAACAGGTCCAGGCCGGTTAGAACCGATTTTAACCAATAAAGACCAGACCATTTCTGACCATTTGACAACCCTGTGTTCATGCATGCCTAATTTTAACCAAGCCGGTGGTACATTTTGGTTAAAACCGGCTTTTATTGGATAGTGGATTTATTTGGATAATATTAATTATGACCATTTTATACCAACGCATACAAAAGGTCCAAGCCGGTTAGAACCGGATTTTAACCAATATTGACCAGGCCATTTCTTGCCACTTGCCAACCCTGATGGTAATATGTTGTTGAAAATATTGCGGATAAGGAAGATTTTAATTTCAAATTTTTTAATGGCTCAGCTGGAAATTCTGAAACTATGTCACTATCGTCTAGTTGTTGTAAAACTTTCATGGGTAAAACTCAATTAGAGTTGACTATCATTAGCTTAAGTAAAAAACTGCAACCACAGAAGTAACATCGGTGATGTTAGACGATGAATTATTTGAAAATTTATCAGCAAAACAAATTATTTAGCTTTAAGATACGCGTACTCTATAAAGACTAGCAATAATAGCAAAAACAGTAAATAATTTTATTCTACTAAATTAATTGCGCCAACTTATTTAAACTAAAATTAAAACAAGTAAATGAAAAAGTAATTAACCCCCGAGTACGGTCCAAGTGCGAGTTCAAGTACGGGTCGGTCCGGTTTTTAAAAAAACTTGAAAACTCGGTCCCAGTACGAGTACGTCTACATTGCACTTTTACCCGCACTCAGAGTACCGGATTTTGTACTCGTGCTTGAATGAGCAAGTCTGGATCTGACTGTGTTTGTACCCGAAAATTCAAGTACTGTTTCGGTTCAATTTCGGTATCAAAAATTACTTGAACCGTGCGGAGCGCTAGAATTGACCACATTAAACGTTTTATTAAAATCTGGTTTTGGGGTTGTTAATAAATACAGAATAGGGAAAAATAGAAGCATTTTGTGCTACCGTTGATAAATAAATAGAACTTGCACAGTTAGAAATGAAAATGCGGCAATACTTAATCAAACAAGCAGAACTACTCAAGTGCATTTTAAAACTAGGCTAGGTGTTACCTAGGCGGCCGCAGCAAAATAAGGAAGGAAAAGGTAGCCCAGAAAGTAGGGTTGTTTTTTCAATATTTTATAGGGAAGGCTAAAGGATAGGCTATCCACTTGCCCATCACTGGTTCAAACTATAGACCTGGCGGAGGAACTTCACTAGTAGTTGTATAAGCCACCATGAATACTTCATTCAAATAAACTTGATTTTAACTTTAATTTAAAAAATAGTGCGACATTTTGTAAGAATATCCGTCATGATTTACACATGCATCTTGCTATAAATCCTGTCCTGAAATATTACAGTACCCTTAAATATTTTTATTTTTATTTCATTTAAAGTGCAAACCGGGGGCTCTATGAACATGCAAATGAAGTTACCGCAGGTGTACTTAGGTGTCGATTTTTATGGGTAATTACTTGTAAATACACTAATATGAAGATTTTATTTGGTCGCAATTTTGAGATAATGTAAATATCAGTTTCTTTTTGATAAACATTAAATCTCGTGTGAATTACAGATGTGAAATAGTTTTGCCCAAGTACAGCTTATTGAAGAAAATCGGGCATGCATCATTCCAGAAGGTACAGCTCCTGAGGCTGTACCAGTTACGAAATTTTTAGTTTGTTCTGAGTTTCTAATGGTCAGTGTCGAACTTCTTTTCACATTATAGTCGCTTAAAGCTATAACTGACATACCAATTGAATACGGGGACAATCAAGAGATTACATGGAAAAAAAATCAAACGGGGGACAAAAATGCATTTGTAAACATTGTAAATATATTGTCATACTGCATTAAGGGCAATCCTAATAATTATACTAGACGTAAATTTTAGATATCTTTTCGCATGCTGTGTTCCATTTCCATTACAATGAAATATCTTCTGTAAAGAGTAGTTTTTACAGGGGGATGTCATCTTGAAATTTTTTCCCTCACATGTCTCTATTCAGAGCTGCTTTCAGGTATTAAAAAATCAGGATCCGCACCTGAACCCGACCCGAACCTGACATTTCAGGTAAAAATTTTCTTCGACCCGAACTTGCTCAGTCGGATCCGGGCAAAAACTTTACTTGTCAGGTATTTTTCGTCGGGTTTAACTAGAATACCCGAACCTGAAAAATTACCTGAAGTTCGGATCCGACCCGAACCCGACCCGAACCTGAACCCGCACTTGACTTTCAGGTATTGCAATCGACCGCATGTTAATCTCATTGATAGCTCTAAAAGTTTGAGTAAGCAGACTCAAAATACAAGGGAATTTATGATTCTCATCACAGTAAGTGAAATGGCTATATGCTGCTGATTTCTTTACTGGCCTATGGTCTTGTCTTCTGTCATCTTCACTCTGATTTAATTCTTTAATGACTTCGGTTACTTCTTCACTCATGTTGAAAACTTAGTTTCTATTTGAACACTTAAAGTTCATGATAAATATATCTAAATTATTACTTGCTTCTAATCATCAAATAAAAAATCGTTGAACTTTAACTCTCATAGATAATTACCACACAAGCATGGTTGACGGTTTGCTAAACACTTCGGTATTCGATCTCCCTGCAGGGATTTGATTTTTGTAAATCTTCCTGGAAGATCCTTTCCGAATTTTCCTGCTGAATCTTATGTCACTGAAGGGAGATTCTCAACGATTTAAAAAATCCGTATTGGCAAAAATAATTTCAGTACACGACGTTAAATCCTTGTCAAATAAGATCGACCAAATCTAAAAATCCCCGTTTTCACAAAACAAAATTTACTGAAACATGCCAACAAATTAGAAAATCCCTGCCAAAATAAGGTCAACGTATTTAAAAATCCCTATTCTCAAAACAATCCCTTCCTTTTGAGATTTTCGCTGCCAGAAATATTTTTCACTGTGAAGAATATTCCCGTCTTCCAATATAAATCTGACACATACCACCCTGTTTTTCCCAACCAAGTGCCCTTATAAATATTGCATGCAGAATTGAAGGTTTCATTCACGTGAAGTTTGAATTTTATTCGCGGAAATAAATACCTGCAAATTACCTGAAATGTCAAGTTCGGGTTCAGGTATTTCATGTACTGCGACCCGAACCTGAACCCGATAAAGTGTTCAGATATTTTGTTTTTACCCGAACTTGACGGCAACCCGACCTGAATTTTCAGGTGCGGATCTTGCAACTACCCGCACTCGACCCGAGAATCGGGTACTTTATTTTAGCTAACCCGAACCCGACCCGAACCCGACCCGATGGGTATTTTTCAGGTACTACCTGATACTTGCAAGCAGCTTTGGTCTCTAAACTCCGGAAGCATATGCCTCTGAAAGGGATGGCTGAATTTTTCAGGTGCGGAAGTTAGGCACGAACATTGACTGCATCTGTGGTTCCTTTCCTTTATATGGATGGTCTTCGTATGAAAATTCAAGACCGACAAAGAAGCACTCTCAAAATTACATTTGATGCATTTGAATGGTCTTTCCCCGGGATGCGTATTTAAATGCATATTTAATGTATGCCAATGTGAAAATTGTTTATCACAAATTTTACACTTAAAAATTTGACCGGGCATGGTCAGTTTTTCCTTCGAATGGACTACACTTGTTCTTAAGGACACAATCGCAGAGCCACTATAAAATTATACTTGTTCCAAGAATTGTGGACTGGACTAGCCTTCTCAGAATACACCTGCATGTGTATACACAAGGCTTGTCGAATCCAGTTGTCTTTATCGGTATGCTCACAATTCATTAACAGATTATCTTGGAGTCTTATTCATTTAAATTAGTTCAAATATTCCGAACGTATCAGAAATATATACTTCCAGAAGTAGCTAATACACTAGAACCCAAAGTCACCGAAAAGAACTGCCGTCTAAACTTAAAGTCTGATCAAACGGCAAATCCTTATTCTATTGAAGGGATTTCCTTTTAGAAGGCAATTTTAAGGATAGTGTGGATCAGTGGTCGTCACGGGAACGGGTAAAACCCGGGTACATGGGAACGGGAACGAGTACAGGAACGGGTACGGGAACAATTATTTTGTTCCCAGCCAGTTTGGGTACGGGAACAGGAACACACTCAGGTGGACCCGACCACTGGGAACAGGAACACGAGTGGGAACAGGAACTGAGATTTTCATCTTGTTCCCGTTCCCATTAGGAACGGGTACAATCTACGCATGTTCCCGTTCCCATACCTGTTGTTCCCGGGATCAAGCGGGTACTTTTACCATCTTCTAGAAACACACTCAAAATTGATTTTGGAAGAATTGATAGTACGTTTATGTAGAAAATTATATTGGCATATTCCATTCTTTTTTTCCTGCAATTTCTACTTTCTACACTCATATCCTTGTCTTAAAGATAATAATGTTAGAACACCTGTTTCAGTACAATTGCGGTATTTTCTTGAATAGTTCCACAAGTTAATATAATAAATATTAAAATAATTATTATTAATTTATACTTTTACTGCAAATTTTCCCCTTGTAAAATTGATTGCTCGAGTTAATGTTTTTTTCAAATAAGACTAACAAAGGGAAACTAATCCATGTTGGCATATATTTGTCACATATATTGCACATGCAGCATAATTATCTTTGGGCCAGCAATTGATCAGTAAGTATCATTTTGAAACAAACGTCAACATTCAATTTTATTATTGGAAGAACAATTTCAGTGCTACATTCATTGTTGCATCCCTTCTCAGTATGCCATTTTAAAGTGTTGATATTCGGTCAAGTCGGTACATAATCTCTGAAGAATTAAACATTCAGTTATTACGTTGTTACGTTTTGCTATGGGGGAGCGTTTAGCCACCCTGCCGTCTGTTTTTTATCTGAAAAAAGAAGGGTTTAGTGGTTACTGAAATCCTGATAATAATTTTTACCACGCTTTAGTATAATACGTCTTGGACCCGGGAACGGGACCGGGAACACCAGCTGTGGGAACGGGTACGGGTCCACAACATTTTAAATTTCTGGGTACGGGAACAGGAACGGGTCCGGGTACGCATTTTTATTAAATTCATGGGAACGGGTACCTAAAATACTGTTCCCACCATCACGGGAACGGGTTCGGGTACGGGAACACTTAAGCGGAGTACCTATTGAGTGGGAACAGGAACGGGAACGGGAACAAACTTTTTGTACCCATGACGACCACTGGTGTGGATATTTTCATAATTTTATATATACGGTGCTCCAAGAGTATTTATAGATACTCACATTAACATGCCAAGGAAGCCCTGGGATATGACCATGTATTATGTGTTCTTAACGTCAAGCAAAAGAAAGTAAAATTATACGGCCCATTTTCTCATAGTGGGTTGGATTTTGGAATGGAACAGGCACTTCCATTATTATTTATATTTGATAAAGCTCGCCGTTTGTAAATATCATAGGATCCTATGCCTCCTAATTCTTGCTTACTGTTATGCAAATACAGTGCACTATTTCTACAGTAACATCCATCAAAGGAGTAAAATTTGGATTTTGGAACGACAATCTGGTAATAGCGTCTTTTCTGTTACAATAAGCGAAACCCCTCTTTTGAAAATCCATTCTCATTTGCCCCAGTAGGGAAAATTCTTTGGAAAGATGATCTGGATGGAGATAGTCAACTGTATTCGTGACTGTTGGACTGTAAGGAACGCCTAATTCTCTAATCTAATGACTCGTAAGTAGCAACCTGGGAATTATTTGGTGTCTCTATACGTCAGAATTAAGTATTGTATTTAATGATATCACAGCTAAAATATTCAAGCATAATTACTACTTGTGATAAAAGTAATCGAGGATTACAACTGTTTACAGTGCATTGTCACCACAAGGGCACCCAAAAATACAGAGCATTGATGAACAGCTCAATGCAGATAATTATGAAATTATTAGGGAAACGAAAGCATGTCTCAAAGCATGTGTCCTTGCGAAGAAAATAATTTACAAGTAATTCACTCACTATACAGAGTTCAGAGTACACATATGAATGTATGCACTGTCAAATCCGGTTTATTAAGACAGATACCACTATATGTAATTATCTATGTACTTCCCTATCATTTGTATTTGTCACGCAGTGTCATTTCAAATGTTCATCTGAAAGTCAGCAAGAGGGAGCAAGTTTGGTTCGCCACAAAATCCAAAAATTCTAATGTTGATATTCTCTGCAATTTGTAAAAGTTGCCCACAATGATCCCACAGCTAGGGATAGCTTTTATCCGTTTGCTGGCAAATTTCATATCTTGAGGTGTTCCAAATACCTTCACAGCTACTAAAATCTGAACCTTGTACCGATGCATTTTGTCCGGGATGGAAAAGGCATTGTTGTAAGTGACAGTGAAGATAATAAACTCATACACACCTAAATTGAAATTCAAGGCCGAGAAGATTGGGGCATCCATGAAATGTCGAATTGTAATGAAAAATCCGAAAATTGTCATGCAAAAACAGCAAATTTTCGTCACGAAAATCACTGTTCCAAATAACTGATTAAAAAATTTTGTATTCAGCTGAATGGCTACACATCCCTTGCAGACACTGTCTATGGCATATCTCCGGAACCTGGATTTACTCCAGAAATCAGAATGTATTTTTGTTCATAGTAAAATAATTGTTAGTCTTTTTATAATTAAAAGTCCCAGAAATCAAATCGGCGTTTTAAAATAACCTGACGGAGCTTAAACCAACATCAAGTTCTCTCGAGATTTTCTGAAAGAACAACGTTTGAAGGAACAAATTATGATTGCCAATGATGAGCCATGAAAAGCAGAGGCATATCTCCAGGGTAAACAGCACGATAAAGACCGGAAGGGTTTGGTAAGCCGGTGGTAACACCGAAAAAACAAACTGTGGGGAGTCTCTGCTCAAAATGTAATAAAGTGCACCCACAGCAACACAACTTCCATTTCCAAATGGAACTAACAGTAGAAACAACTCTGGGATGCTCAAACTCGTCGATTCTTCTTCTCTTACTCTTACAGTACATTTTGACTCAACTGATTAAACAGATAAACACTTTCTTGGGGATATTTAATGAAAAATATGTACGACCCAATTACGACCAGATTTGAGTACACGGTGGCAACCAGATGAAAAGAGAAATTGTAAAGAACAAAATATTGAGTGAACACTAGAGTTTGGAATAAACGGAAATTAATAAATATCAAATAGGAAACAGACAAGTAAAATCCTTTTCTCCACAACTTCAATCTTCGGCAATAGTTTTCGAGAGTAAACTCCGCCGTTGCCCTATTAAACTTAAATGGGATGATATTCAATTTTGAAGCTATAGCATAAGCCACGTAATTAAAATACAGGTGGCTTTTGGTCAGCATTCCTTCCAAAATGCAAGTTTTTTTTAAAGTTGGTACAAACTTATGAATTCGTACTGAGTGAGATCTGATTGTGAGATTTGGTTGTCAAAGCACTACTGTATTTCAGAGGATGCTCTTGGTTATATCTGTAAGCTCAATTTCTAAAATTATAAGTAATCATATGATTGGTTGCCTAGCAAATAAAGCAAGTGGCTCTGAACTAAATTGTTTAATGTTTGTAGGAGAAGAAGAAGGCATCGTATACGCCTTTATTTTGTACTCTGACGGAAAAAGCGTAACAAATATACAGAATGGAGAAAATATTTTATGGGAACAAAAATTGTCACAACGCATTGTGCATTCTCATAGCATGCTTGTACATAGACTGAGCTATTATTCTAATGACATTTGATAACCTAAACAATCAGGTATTAACAATTAAGCTGACGCGGAACCAATTATTTACTCTCAAATCATATTCTTTAAACAATTACGACAAGAAAGTGGTGGTAAGTTTTGTGTATGGCGCGTGTATACAAAATACTCCCTTTGATAACATGTAACAAAACGTTGTTTTACAGAGTTTAAATGGTAATGACATATACATAATAATCTGAAAAAATCAAAGTTAAAGAATAAATGTATGGTATATACATGAAGTTTAAATGGTTATTGCATATATGTACATAATAAATTATAAAAATCAATGTTAAAGATAGGAAAAATAAATGTATAGTATTTAGGGTTTGTCGATTTTAAACCCCATGGCGTAAATGGCAAGTTATGGAGGCATGTTTGGCAGGCATTTAGGGCATTTATTCGCACGGGGGGGCATAAAATGATTTTTATGCCATTCTGGCAGAATTAGCATTTTTTGCCTTTGCAAAATTGGCATGAATAAGCGATGCTCATGGAGCGTTCTATTTCCGCCATCATTGGTGCTTGCTCCGACCGTGGATAATTTTAAAATATGTAAAACTTTCAGAGCACCGGTTTTTCAATGCACGTAGTAGCAAGTCAAAACGCCTCTCACAGCATAATAAACTTTGTTTGAGCATACACTTGTTTGTATTATTTTAATATTCTGGGGCTTATCGCCATTTCATCTAACTGCCAGTTATATGGCAACAAATCGAGGGGACTACTGGAAAATAAAATCTGGTTACACTGGACCGCAATTTCGGGTTCTGGAACGCGTAATATAAAATGCAATTTTTATAGTAACGTTCAAAGAAAGCATACAGTTAAATGCACATGTGGACGATGTGGACATCCACGTGCAAGCAAGCTTCAGTTTATATTAAAAGACAATTTTCTAAAAATGATGGCAATTCAAGACTTCAAGATTTGGAAGCGTTTGTACAATTCAGCGATGAAAATGAAACCGACGAAATCGTATTCATTGTTGTTGAATATGCTTGGTTTGATGAGGTTTGATTTCTTCATGACACAATAATGCATCTCAACATGACCTGCAAAAATAGATTTTCCCCCCGTTTTTGATAATTATGTTTTGCCTTTTTCCCCGGCATTTACTTTTAAGGGCAATGTGAAGGCATTAATTGTTTTTACTGCTTGCTGCTCGCAAGTAATACCGGGCAGGCAAAATATCTAAGGCATTTAAAAATCGACAAACATGGTATAAACATGCAGATTATCGATTTTATTAGTTTAAATGGTAATGGTATATACATAATAAAAATCCAAAAATCAATGTTAAAGATTATGAATGTATGGTATATACATATGGAATGACTCATGCAAGCAGGCAGAAGTTTTTGAAACGTTTGCCTGTACATTGAATAAAATTGTGCTAACGTTTTGTAAATACGCAATTGTAAATGTTTACAAACGCATTGCATGATTTCACACATTCAACATTGTTGTAGTTGAAACAAACTCGTGCCAGCCCCAAAACGTTGGTCTTTGGTCACGACGAATCAAAATCAAAGACGATTGGATCCAAACGTATAATGATAGAAGATGATGGAAAATTTTAGGGAATTTGATACCAAACCGAACGAAGGGACAAGACGGAATTTGTCTGCAAAACTCGTTCAAGTTATTTTTCCTTCGTAATTTTGTCTTTTGACCATTCAAGTTTTAATTTTATTCTGTGTAGCAAATATTTGCCCAGTTAATTGAACAAAGTCGCAATTTTAGAAGTGTGCAGACTTGATATTGAAGTTCATCCAACAAGTCGGTAATATTCGTAATAATAGTCTTCTTAATTCATATTTTTGAATTTATAAATAATTTGCACAAAAAGTTTTTGTAGTTCTTGTTTTAATTTTGTAAAATGAGATCTAATGTAAAACATTATAATTGTAGCTCGTTATGATAAAAAAAGGGAATAGAATATTGTTCGCAAATTGTATTGCTGAGGATATATCTTGCCTTAGTCTGTTGGGTCTTGCGTCAAAAACATTCAGCTTAGGAAGCCCTTGTTGTGCCTGTTTTTAAGTCAAGTTTTTTTTATTATCATTGTATTAATTGTATTAAAACAATAATTGAGTGAAAAATCAAAAACATTCAAAATTTCGGTTATTCCAAGAAATCCCGACTTTGCTCCTCTTTCTTGAGCGGATATTTTTGAACTAGAGGGATAGAACGAATTTTTGCAAAATGTGGATAACCATATCTTACAAAATTTAGGGTCATCAAATATATATACTATCGCATCGCCCCTTCCGTGATCTAGGGGAAGAAGAAGGATAAGTTGCACCCCAAAAACAAAAATTACTCAGACAAAATCATAAATCATATGCAGGTCAGAGTTCATTTCCTTGTTAGTATTTGAATTGTTAGCATTAGAAACAATGGTCGCATTAGAGCTGCGCTCAAGTTCAAGTAGATCATGAGTATTTCAAGTCATGGTCAAGTTCGGGTCATGGTCAAGTAAACTATAATGGATACTTGAGCATTCAAGGCATGGTCAAGTTATTTTTATACTTGACCCTGAGATTTGGAGTCAAGTAGTTATCATGGTCAAGACAAAAAGTTCTACATGAGAGTCAAGTCATGTTCATGGTCAAGTAAAAATGTGTAAATCCTAAATCCCGACACTCCATATCAATGCATGTTTTCTAAACTACATATTTTTGCATTACAATTCAATATATCCCATCGGGAAGCCACGTCTGTACTAGTGAACTAAAGAATATAAAACCTTCGGAGCAGATCAATCAAAATTAAAATTAAAATCAACGGTGTTCAACTGTATTGTTGCGTAAAATAAACGCATTGTTAATTATCAAGTTACTTAAATCCAAGTACTCTTTTCGTTCTAAATCATTTAACATTTGTACATCGTTAACAACGGTACAACATAACCCAGATTTTTTCATTAACAGGGTGGACCAAAGGTGGGCGCCTCCCCTACATGTAGGGCCTACAGGTAGGCAAAATATACGTTGCAAAAAAATTCCCATGTTAATTGTAGGCATTATAGGATAGGGGGATAACTTGTTGTGTAGAATCCCTATAAAATGTGTTGTGCATAATAACTTATTCATATAAATGTAGGCTAAATGTAGGCGCAAATTTTGAATGCATTTATATGTTAGTTTGACGTACGCATTATGCTGTGGACATCTTCTATTGTTTAAATAGTGCTTCCTTAATTTTTTTACTAAAGTTGATGAATAGCTCAGAAATTAATGTTGTTTTTAAGTGCAGTCATAAGTTAAAAATTTGTTTAATTTTTAAGTGGTATTCAAATTAGTTATCCTGAGGGTGCATGCATGGGGTTTTGTACAAGTTTTAAGGAAAAGAACGCGTCAAAACCCCTGCAGTAAGTTTCGCAATAGTGATAAATAATGTTATCATGTTTGTTTGAGTTAAAGTTTTCCCAGGTGATGTCAAGGGCGGAAGGGAACTACAAACACCTCTATTAGCGCTATCATACATACTATACATCTCTTATTTTTAGCGGAGCTACTTTAATTATGTATGATATACGTAAGTTTGGGACGAATTAATAAAACGTATAACGCCGGGAGAACCCCAATTTGACCAAGGGAAATCCGTGTGTAGGGAGACAGCAGGCGTTCTTATATCATCATAGATTTCCTATCGACTGTTACATATTGCTCATAGGCACAGATATAGGCTAAAATTAGGTAGGCGTAAATGTAGGCTGCGGATTTTTTTAAGATTATGTCGGCATATATGTAGGTTATAGTTTTCTTTAAAAAAAGTAGGCATCTATGTACGCTTGCGAAAAATCCGTCCATATATGTCTGTATAATTTTTTTAGCGACAATGTAGGCACCATACTTGCAGTTTTGGCCCAAAGTTCAAATTCAGTTCCATTCACATCCCAAAATTTTTCATGCCGTTCAGTTAAGTTCAGTTCCCCTTGTCCAAAGCATGTCGTAGTTCAGTTCAATTCACTGCGTACCTTCCAGTCGTTACGTTTAGTTCAGTTCATCCTTGCAGTATTTCTCCAAAGTTCAATTCAAATCATTATACATTTTTTGGTCGTTCAGTTCAGTTCGCTTTATCTGTCATTAACGTGGCAATTAGTTCAAGTCATTTATGATAAATTTAAGTGACATTTCGTTTCATTTTTATAACTGACTTGACTGAACTTTGACTGAAGCACGATTTTTCTCTAATTGACTGATTAAATAACTGCTTTCAAAACTCCGATGTTTTGAAACTAGTATTGACTTTCAGCTTTCTGATAAACAATCAGGGTAAAAAATCAAGGGCTTTCAAATAATAAATCATATAACTATGCTTACAATTCTTGTGCTTTTTAATTCATACAACTTTGTCCAAAATGTGCTGAATATGCGTTATTGAATGTAAAACCCGGTTTGCTTGAAAGCGATTTCTTTGATTTGTAATTGAATGTCATTGAAATTATAATAAAAAACCAGGGGGCTAGCTTTTGAAATTACAACTATAAAATATATGGCCATGCAATTTGGAGACTGATAATATTCGTTTTATGTTTACGATTATATAAGCTTATATTCAAACCCTGGTTCTTAAGTTCAATTCAGTTCAGTTTGTCTTACTGAACGTATGATGAACGTTCGTTCCCGTTCAAAATAAGTTCTTCTGAGTTCAGTTCAAATTCATTCAATCAAAATTTTGTATTCAGCTAGTTCGTTCAAGTTCGTTCATAAACAATAAGAATAAGGGCTAGTTCAGTTCAGTTCACAATTTTATGAACTGAACGACTGCAAGTATGGTAGGCACATTGTAGGCAGGATTGGCTATTAAAAATATATGTAGGATATAGGCGAGGTAAACCATTTTGCCCACCTTTGGGGTGGACGCTGAACTGTGTATATTTTCAGTGAAGCAACCCAAACTTGAATGTTCGTGCAATCAGTTATTAGAAGAAAAACTCAGTTGGAATTGATGTACTTTTACAACTAAAGGACTTTCCATCTTAGCAGAGACAGACTATTCGTAGTTTCTCGCGATTGAAGATTGACTATAACGAAAGCACAAAGACATTAAGGCGTGGAACTGAAGCAGTAACTCAAAAATTTCTGGGAGAAGCTTGATTGTGAATTATATTGTTATTTGCTATGCTTTAGTCGATTAATTGTATGCAGTAATAAACGTCAAGAGTATTAGTTTTTAGTTATTTAGTATTTCATCAATCAAATCATAATAAATGTTGTACTTGCTGTATTGTAAGAAATTTTTGAAATTTTGTAAGCATATTTTGAAAAAGACTTGACAATTCAAGTCAAGTTCAAGTTCGGGTCACGGTCAAGTCATAGTCAAGTCAAGCGTTGTCCCGGCTATACTTGCCCAGGTTCAAGTTGCGCGAAAAGTACTTGAATACTTGACCCTGAATTTTCAAGTAATTGTCTGACCTTGAACCGTCAAGTTCAAGACAGTCTGAGAAACCTACTTGACTGTCAGGTTCAAGTCAAGTTCATTGTCAAGTTTGGGATTTACTTGACTTGAGCGCAGCTCTGGTCGCATTCATATAGTGATATTACCTCCCGCTGCATTCAGCATTCGGCATGATTGTTTCGGATTTGCAACTCAATCCTATCATTCATGTATAAGATGGTATGAGTAGTAATATTGAACATCCCGTTTTCCAAATTCCCTATCCCCCGGGCATGAAAATCATCTAATGCCTGTGACCAAAGGCCGGGAGAGTCGGGGGAATTAGTATACGTGATGGGTTTAACTATAGCAGCATATGTTCTTTATAAACGATACTCTCTATCTCACATATATCTGTGAGTATTGTATGTATGTTGTGTGTGTTGGAACATTTTCCTCCGGTTTTTTGCCTCTTGCGTAATAATTATTGCTAGTTGTAAGCTGATGTTTGTGTGTATATAGAAGAAAACTGTACATCACCTTGTTAGTTGTAATCCGAGCTGTAACTCTACACTGCATATGAATTACTCATGTACGCAAATTAGTACTTCGGTAATTCATTGGGATTAAACTAGATGGCGTCAACACCTAGGAAAAGTTATTTAAACCAACGATTGAGTGGGTCATTTTCAGGCTTAAGCGGTTTTATTAAGAATAGACGCCTGTGGGCAGACAAGAGAGAGATCGAGAAAGAACTCATAAAGCTAGACGGCTATTCCCTCCACAAGCCTATACGCAGAAAATTTCGTCGTCGTAAAATCATGGTCAATTTTATTGGAGAAAGTTTTAGTTCGGACCTGAAAGATATTAGTAAAATAGCATCTTGGAATAAATTCAACAATTTCATTGTTATTGTAGTAGAAAGTTTCTCGCGCAAACTCTATGCTCGAAGGATAAAATCAAAGGACTCACAGTCTATGATCAAAGCATTTGAGTCCATTTTTAAGGAAGCAGGGCAAAAGCCGTCCATGCTATTTACAGACAGGGGTGTTGAGTACACCTCCAAAAAGTTTCGGAAATTTCTCAACGAGAATAAAATTAAGTTATATCATATATATAGCCACATAAAATCCGCAATGAGCGAAAGAATTATACAAAGTCTGTTCACAAAACTTCAAAGGTATATGACGGAAAATAATACAGCCAGAATAGACAACGTTTTACAGGATTTTGTTCATTCATACAACAATTCATTCCATAAAAGTTTGGGGAGAGCTCCCAATGCTGTTGATGTAGAAGATCAGAATGAGATATGGTCTCGCATGTATAGTAAGTACGTTAGAGAAAAATCTGATCCGAAACGAAAGCCTCCAAAATTTAAGGTTGGTGACGTTGTGAGAATATCGCGGGCTAAACTTCTATTCGAAAAGGGTTTGACTTTTATATCTTATCCTCTACAAGTTATAATGCAATACATGATTTCAAACCATTTGACAGTTGTAATCTCTGTGGATAGGTTATTCGGAAAATTGGTCTCGAGAAAAGTTTAAGATTACAAAAATTCAAGACACGCTACCATACACATATCTACTACAGGATTTCTCTGTACCACCAGAAGAAATTACAGGTGTGAATTTAATTTATAAAACTATAATACAGTGCCGTTTATAGACTAGGTTCTATTAATATATACATATATTTGTGCTGGTCAATTCTATCCAGAAGTATTGGAACTTGCTCCAAAAAATCAAGAAGAGAATCAAACCTAGGGTTGCACAAATTTAAATAATGTCCCTAGCAACTAATTTTACTTTTGGTGGAGGGCAACGACATGACGTAAGCGCATTGCGAGGTTTTCAAACATTACTGTCGAGTCGTGCTAATCCTGGAGGGGTAGGTCTTTTTGGTAACATTGTCAATACTTTACCGGACGTTGTAAATGTGGAGCGAGGCCTGTATGACGTACGTTTGGTTAAATTACGATACACACCGCAACCTGAAGAAAAGGTGGAGAGACGAACTAAAACTGTTACCAGAATTGTACGACCAAAACAAACTCGTAGAATTTTTCCCGCCGAAAGGGAGCTTCCAACCGGACCCCTATTTCCTGGCATTAGCCCACCAAGGATCGATAGCTTTCGATACAACAATGGTGACGCAAAATTAGAAGATTTAATATCCCGCGTCAACCGAGCTATGCTGACCTCGAATACAAGAGTCACGTTTTCAGCTCAAGTTGTTCAAGCCGGTGGTTACATAATCACCATTAATAATCAACATGGAGATTTGAATGAATATTTACTATTGTCGGAAACATTTGCTGCTATTTTGGGATTCAAGCGCAGATTTTTTACACAAGGAAAGTTTGCGGGTGAGGATGTGGCAACTGAGGAATCTTATAGCAGAACTGTAAAGCCTACAGAATTTTCGATCGGGTTTATAAAGTATCCTTATAAGGGAAGTCTCATTGCTATAGACCAACAATTCCAAAGTCTTGCTGCTTATTGGAAGCGCAGTGAGACTAACTACAATCGATTTTTCACGGGGTTGTCCGCTCGCTTCCTAGAGCACGGTTTCAATGTTACCTTTTCATTTAATGCAGCAAACAAATGCAAAGTAGATGTTTCTACTCCAGTCAAACATAAGTCTGACTATATAACGCTACCAGAGGCATTACTAAAATGTTTGGGATTTACTCATGAACGCTTTAACACAGGGTCGGAAGAATCTACGACAGTATTCAATGAGGAGGAATTCGCAAAACTCCGGGGAGATGATACTCTTTTTCCGACTTGGTTATAAAAACCTGTATCCTATTGCAATGAAGGAGCCCCAAACAATGGGTGTGCAGGACGTGCTTGCCGAAATGAATGCTGCTCTAGCATCTGAAAAATTTCCCGACTACAGCATCAAGTTTCAGTATGGAAATGGGGAATTATTTACGAATGAAATTCCTCGTGATTATACCATTGATCTGCCTTATTCAGTGAAAAGGTACTTTGAAATACCTAGCGACACTTTGTTTACCAAAGCAAAGCGTGTCCAGGTCGGGCACGATGTTGTCATACAGGAAGAGCAAATTCAAGAGGAGGAGGAAGGAGAAGATATAATTGTGCCTGTGACATCGTCAGGGAAACGGCTTTTAGTAGTACTTAATGTTGTCGAGAGCCAATTTTATAAAAATCAGCACGTACAGTTGCTTGCCGAGACAGGCATGAGCTCAATACTTAATACGGAAATAGAAAAAGAGTTTATGCCAGTAATGTATTTGCCACTAAACTGTCAACAGCTGTCGGTATTGCGTGTTGACTTTACCGACGAACACATGCAACCGTGGGATTTAAGCAAAGGGGAAACGAGTGTAATTTTGCATTTTCGCCCGCGCTATTAGTATAATAAAGTTAAGATGAGGCAGGTTCAGTGCGATGATAACGTCTGCTTCCTAGACGAACCCAAGCGCCAGTTGCAAGTAGGATCTGGCGCGAGCGAGACAGACCTTATGGCAGGCGGAAGTGGTGGATTATCTGGTGGCGAGAATTCAACATATTTAATTCCTCTAAAGGAAGGTCGGAGTAGCGGTTTAAAGCAGAGACGTCGAGAGAAAGCGGTGCAGACAGGAGGCGGAAGAAAACGAAGGAGTGCGAGAAAATCAGTATCCACAGCTGTAAATAGAAAGAGGGGTAGAAAGAAAGGTGGTTTTCGCAATCGGTCTCTCCGAAAAATTCAAATTGGTTCAGGAAAAAATAAATCCAGAATATATAAACGCAGGTGTGTTCGTAAATAAAACACGTACTAAACCATAAACCATGGAGTCTATCTTCCAGGATACAGTGTATACGAAGGTAGTTTTCAGTCATTACGCTCGGAACTAGCATTAACGTCTTTACCACCTACTGATGTAAGTATTCAACAGAGCAGCGACTATACTCCACACTTTCCCCTCGTTTCTATTAAAGAAAGCTTTTCCCCATTAGAATTTTGTGTTCTTTCTCAGTCTGACAAGTACATTGATCCAAGTGATTGCTTCCTAACTCTTACATGTCGTATATTGCGTGCTGATGGCACCAATATGGACGGTTCGGATTTTTGTGCTCCCTGCAATAATTTCTTTCATGCTATGTTCGCAAACATCGAAGTTTTATGAACGGTACGCTAATTGCCGACGCTAACAACCAGTACCCCACAATCAGTTATTTAAGTAACCTTCTTTCAACTAGTCCTGAAGAAAAGGCGGGTCGCCTGAAGGACGAGCTATGGTTTCCAAATACGACAAGAAATGTATTTGACGTCACAGACGCAGGCTGGAAACAGCGCTATGATATGAGTAAAAATTCGCAACAATTTACGCTGCTTGGACGACCATGCGTAAATATTTTCAAGCAAAATCGCTACCTGCCTAGTGGTACCACATTAAGGCTAATACTTCGACGGTCGCTGCCTGAATTGTGCCTGGAGTCTAAGGTTTGAAAAGTAGCCGGAATTGCTGGGGCGCCAAATAAGGTAGAAATTAATGACGCGGTATTCTACGTGTCCCAACGAACTGTATCATCTCAGGTTATGACAACTCATCGTCAGCAATTAGCCGAGGGAAAGACCTTTAAATATCCTATTATTAATGTGGATATGAAGACTTTCAGTATAGCCCAAGGACTGTCTTCGATAAATACAGACGGAATAATTTTGGGACGAATACCTAAAATTATTGTCCTAGGACTTGTCTCTTCTAACGCGTATCTAGCGAAAATAACAGCAGATGCATTTGAATTTGTACATAAAAATTTGAGTGAAGTTGGAATTACGTGGAACAATGAAGTAGTCAATCACCGATCATTTCCATTGAGCTTTAAAACCTCAAACGGGGCGGGTGCTGATAATTATTTGCTGGCACTCCGCTCGTTGAAAAATACAGCAAGTTCGGATATAGTCGGCAACGGTGTGGATAGAACAAACTATTGCTCAGGTAAATTATAAAAATTATAAACATTCTCCGACTGCATTGGTGTATTAAAATAACTTATAGCAACTGAAAAATGGACTAGCTCGTCGTGAAAAGGACAGATAGCAACTTTATTAATATGAGCATCTGTCATCCCAGCACAATAATTTTTGTGGGGGGATACAGCAAATATTACAAAATCAATTGACACAAGATCAGGCGTCAGGATCTGGCGGTCACGAACTGCAAGGTATGTTCCTAATTCGTTTTTATTGTCGAATACATACATGAATTAATTTTTATTTGAGAAGTAGGCTCCTTTTATATCTTGATCATTTGTAATGTAACTTCTTTTGCGGCCACAGTTCTGCTCTGTATTCTTGTTGTGGTAAAAATATACAAGTTAGTGCTACTTTTTCGAAGAGGCTAGAACCGAATTACCACACCAAACATCTGAGATAGTATGGATATTGAAAATGTCTCAGCCAACATGGAAACTCTGGAATATCCGCGAGCTCACGTCTCTTCATTCCCCGAATTGGTATTTCAATGGATTATTACGATTTGTGATCATTTTTAATAAGCACTACATAATTTTCTATTAAGGTAAATAAATTGCATTTACAGTATCTGAATTGCACGATGCCGGAATGCAGATTCTACTGTCGTACATATGTGAATTATGACAGCCATGTGGAACAAGCACACTTGTGTGAACATTGTGGAAATTATTGCTCCCATAAGCACGAACATGTATGTATGCATAGCGGCGAACGTTTGGGGCATATTGATACAGGCCGGCGGTTAAACCTTCAAGATTTCTCTGAGTACAGTCGCTCCCATAGAGGCGTATTCGTCAAATACGTGTATCGACATGAATTGAACACAAATGATATTGAAGAAGCATTCACTACAACTTACGAAGCAACTCAAAAGTTATTGGCAGAGTTAAGTGTTATTCATGGAAACATGCGAGTGGAAATAGCCACCCCCTGTATATTTGAAAAGGAAGTGATACTAGAGGACGGCAACAAGACTACGACAACAGCAACAATATATTTTAAGAGTGACAACTACGACCTATATCATGCAACAGGTGCTGACAGTGTTCTATTTAATTGCGCTTCGTCCATAATTGAGAAGAAGAATGAATTTGTAAAGAATGCTAGTGGTCTTAGACTTGTTTCTGTTCAAGATTTTGAATTAAAGATCGGAGAGCTAAGACTATTTCAGGATGCTCGGGTGACGGGTTACCTTAAATCTCCGTTCACACACAAGAAGCGAGGACTTGTAAACTTCAAAAATACCGATAACCTTTGCTTCCACTACGTTGTCGCAGCTGGTTACTTTTGGGAAGACAAGTGCAAGGAAAACAAGTTATATGGCAGAAAAAATTACAACTTATCTAATTATAATACATGGAATAAATATATGAACAGATTAGATTTTACCGGCATTTCTTCCGGATTCGTTAACCCTTACTTAGATGTAGAATTGTTTGAGCGGAATAATGATATAGACATAAATATATTCACACATAAGGATGACAGTATAATCATGATGAGACCAGCTGGAAACCGGTATAGCAAATTAATTAATATATTTTTAATTCACAAATATAGTGTGTCTAGGAACGACGAACTTTATCATTATGCTGTGATTACAAATTTAGACCAATTTTCAAAGATGATGGAAAGAAAGGAAGACATTACCGTTGCAAAAAATGCTTTAAAAATTTCGATACATTACAAAAACAGCGACAACATGATAACCACTGTTTCTACTCGCGCCAGGAATAGGGCGAACATGAATACAAACTACCCAAATTGGGAGACAAGCTAAAATTTACAAGGTTGGAAATGCTGCACCGCTATCCCTATTTTATAGTATTTGATTGGGAGTGTTTTAGCGTGCCTGTTGTGGAGATTTCATCAGATAAAAATACATCAGGAAACACTAGGAAAAAATATATGTATACACCAGCCTCGTACAGTATGGTGGTAGTGCGCAACTCCGAAAACGGGGCCGAAATTATTTCAACAGAATATTATGACTCTGAAAATCCCGTGGTTCATTTTTTTTCTCGCGCCTTTTTTTGGTCGCAGAAATTATTATATGATATGAGAACAACAAATAATCATGCTCGCCCAAGTACGGAAGACCTCAAGCAGCACAGTGAAGCTACCGAATGCAAACACTGCAAGAGAGAGTTTTCGAACCCAGAAGATGAACAACCAAGCGGTGGAAACATGAATTTAAGCTACGATCTATTTGACAGTCAAGGAAACTTGCTAGAAGATTGCATAAGCGAAGATGAAACCGACTGTGAAAAGAATAGCAGCGCTACAGCAAAAGTTGTAAAAGTATTTAATCATGATCATTTCTCCGGGAAATATGTATCAAGTATATGTCAGGGATGTAATTTAAAAATCCGATACATGTTTGAAATACCCATGATTGCTCACAACGGTTCTAAATTTGATAACAAATTATTGCTTAAGTATATGGATGATTCCATATTTGATTATGGCAATATTAATGTTATTGCAAAATCATGCGAGCAATTTGTTCATATAGAAATTACTGCCCGAGATTTATATGTGCCAAAGCTGAACACAAATTACGGGGGCAGGACAACCAATTGCAGGAATGGTTGGACAGGAAATAGAAAAGTAAAAATACGGATTTTAGATAGTTGTCAGTTCATGTCAGGCTCGCTTGCTTCATTAATTGAGAATCTCAAGAAAGAGGACTCCCCACACCTCGACCTAATTAAACAGGTTTTGGAAACCTACCTGATTCCTTCGGGTAGCATCCCTTTTGCTATCAGTATTTATCAGGCGAAGACGTGCTAAAAGACGGTGTTCCAATTCCGAGCCAAGAGCATTTCGATAACGAGCTTAGGCATGAAAAATGTTCCAACAAATCATGGACGATCATTCAAAAAGTAATATCCACGTTTAACATCAAAGACCTCAAGTCTTATACAAAATTATATGCATGTCTTGACTCCGCTCAATTAGCCGCAGTATGGGCCAACTATATAAATAATGCTATTAAATGCTATAGGGTAGACCCCCAATATACGTGTACAGCAAGTGCATACGGATTCCAGTGTTGGTTGTATAGCTCAGGTGCAGATGTTCATTATATACACGACAGGCGAATGCTCGATATGATTCGTCAAGGAATACGTGGGGGACAGAGTTATGCTACACGTGAGATTACGACTGCAAACTCGACACGGTGTCCTATGGGCTACAATGAAAATGAACCATCATCAGTCCTTGTATATTTTGATAAGGTTTCCCTGTACAGTCATGCAATGCAAGAGAATAGCTTTCCACACTCTGACTATGCTTGGGAGGACGTTGATGAGTTACAGAGGGTTGATTGGGAACAACAAGGCTTAAAAGACAACGCTAGCGAACGTGCATACATACTCTCCTGCGATTTATCATATCCGCCAGATGTACAAGATAGAACTCTTTCTTTACCGCTAGCACCCGAAAAGCGTTGCGTACATATACGTGAGCTGGGTCCAGTGCAAAAAACGTCATTGGAAAAAATTGGTAGTGCAAGTGCACGGTCATTTGTAACACAACCCAAATTGCTCTCACATTTTATGGACAGGAAGAACTATGTACTTCATTCAAAGATACTTGTATATTATCTGCACATGGGTTTAAAATTAGACAAAATTAATGCTGGATTTTCTTTTATTCAAAAACCTTATTTACGAGATTTTATTCACAGCAATATAGAGAAAAGGATGCAAGCCAAAACAGAGTCGGAGAGGCGGGACTTAAAATTTACAATGAATTCAATTTTTGGAAAATTGCTTTCACAGGGGAAAAACGAACTGGAGGTTAAATTTTGTAGTTCTACAGCTAAAGCTAGAGAGTATTTAGCATCGCCACGACTTGTTGATTTTGATATATTGAGTAATAACGTTAGCATTATAAGATTGAAACCAAAAAAACTAGTTCTGTCCAAGCCAATTCAAGCAGGCTTTTCCGTCCTTGAATTTGCAAAAGAAATATTTTTTCGTGGTTTTTACGACGAACTTGGGGGAATTTTTGGCGATCGCATATATAACATGTACACAGATACAGATAGTTGCATATGTCGCATACTCGGCGACGAACGTCAAATTTGGAGCGAACTTATTGAAAACCGCATGTATTTTGATTTTAGCAAAATTGCGCGCGATCACGAACTGTTTTCGCTTTATAAAGGTATCCCCGATTTACACTCATTCAATGCTAACCAATCTGGAAAGTGGAAAATCGAATCACTGGATTTATCACAAGCTATTACTCCTAAAGTAAACAATATTCCTTACTTATGCATGAACAGAGCTTGGAAATGAAATGTAAGGGTGTGCCATTTCCTACATTGCAAGCCTTTGCAATCACGACACATACAGAACCACAATAGAGGAAAATACTATAAAGACACTAAATGTTAATTTGATTAGATCGTATAGTCACAACTTGTATTATGTTACCGTAAATAAGATAGGATTTCATTCTGTAGATCTGTATTGTTCTTATCCTGACCCTAACGATAGGAATTTAAGTTTTCCATTTGGTTATCATGGATTAAAGCTATACGGAATGTATTAACTTGTATACGGTGCTTATTGCAAGAATTTGTATATAATCGTAATATTAACTGGGTTATTTATTTGATAGCTTGTTGTATAACCTTATTGACTAGATTGTAAGACATACAGTTGGTTCTTCATTTGTATAATTTGTGTTAGAATAAATCAAACAGCAAAACTCAAACATTTTCTCGACACATTCTTTATTTATTACTCGAAAAGCAAATGCTCGCATTCATGTTCAACTTTTGTAAGCCGTCGTTCTTCATACGTTTGTAGTGTAGTAGGACTGTTAAGTTTTGCAGGTTCCAAAATACGGGCAGATTGTATGTATGCGTCTAGGAAAGCCATATCAGTAGCATGCTTAACCCTCGACATGGAAACATAATCTTGACCAGTACAAAGTGGAGAACTGTCTAGTAATACGACAGCCTTCGATTTTTTCCCTGTGAACGGTGTGCAGTAATAGCATACATTAGGTCGAGAGGAAATTTGTTTGTATGTATGTATGACTGACTGTGCTCACAATACTCCCAATCTGAATGACGTATAATTGGCACACCGGTCTTGCCGCAGGTGCTGGTCATATAAAAATTTCCTTTGTAACTTTGAAACTCGACTAATATAGCACATATAGGACTTTCATGGTCGTTTCGTTTTTCATAGAGAAACTCTAAAATAACTCCAAAAGAACCATTATTTAAATTCACTGATACAGCCAGATTTCGCGTCTGCATTACAGGAGCGCCTTGAGCCAACTGCAGCACTTGTGTTCCATTATCAATTATAACAATTTCTTCAGCAGCATATTGACTGTGTAGCACCATACTAAATCAAAAAAGAACAAACTGAATGCCGTTGTCAAACCCAATCATTCTCTCGCTTATAATATGATGATGTTGCATACACTTACCTATTGTGGTCCCTTACATGCATGCGAAGTGGGAAGATATGTAGAGCAAGCTTGAATGAGGCTTGTTCCTCGTCGGTTAAGTTCTTCATTTGACGGGAGCGAACAAATTCAAGGTCTTCAGGTATGCACTCACGTTTCTTTATTCGTAGGAGAAAGTTTCTAAATTTTTCCTGCTCTGCATCACTACCTTCTTGCCTATACTGCTCGTCTAATAATATAACTTTACTGAATTTTCTATACGCTTTCGTAGCCTCGCGTAGGCCTGGGTGACGATTCTTAGTGCAGGGATAGTAGCAAGGTACATCACCGACAGGGTGTAACTGATACAAGTCTCCAAATAAGATTATAGATTTTCCTCCAAATAATTTATCAGCGTTTTTATTGTCCGCTCGTCGCAATATTTTATCAATTTTGTCTAGCATTCGCAGCCCAAATAATGAATATTCGTCAATTAAAATTAGACGCGCATGTTTTAAACTTTTTTCCTTTTTGCATTCAATTGAGCTGTTGAAGTTCTTCCGAAGCGATGAGTGGTTTTTATACTGCTTGCACTTTCGTTTTCACCAAAATCTTCATTTCCGTAGGCACTTAAGTGGAATGCGGAATGTATTGTTTAACCGTGGATAAGACTACTGGCGCTTCCCGTAAACGCTGTTATGAGGTAATCAAACTCGGATATTTCGTTTTTTACATCCAGCATGTACTTTATGTGGGAAATAACAGCACTCTTGCATGTTCCTATTTTAAAAAAATATTAGTGTGCATAGTTAAAAGATAAAACCCAACCATTAGTACGTAACTTATTTAGTTTCAGAATGTATGTACCTGGATCTCCCTGTATCTGCAGTCTCAAAGGATTATTTAATTTGTCCGATAAAGGTTTTTCAATGAAGTTTTTAATTACCTGAACAATAATTTTTTGCTTCCTACCCAAACTTTCAAACGAAACCTGCGGGTGTATGAGTTCTGGTTTTAGTCGCAACCATTTTGCCTTCCACTCCTTCCATACAGACTCGTTTATTTTGCTTGCAATAATTTGCTGCATGATTGCAGGTGCGTTTACCCGCCGAAGCAATGTGCAAGTTTGAAACTAGTGTAGTCAGTATGATCGCATTAATAACTACATTAGCGGAGCGCATTAGTGTGTGCTTTCACCCGTTAGTAGAATTTTGCTGGAAAAATCCCAAGAATGTTTCTAATAAGCATTTGTTGGTATTTTTGTCGTTAATTCTTGTATAAAAGACGTGCGATTGAACTATTAACGCATACGAACTCAGGACTGCCAGTCATTACCATCCACGCTTGACGGATATCTAACTGTATAACTGAAAGCACACACTATGTTGACCACCAACTTTCTGAAAAATGGGCTGTCTTTGGGTTAGTACATAATACACAAATTAATTAAAATTCGTAGAATAGATAACTGAAAAAAATATATTTTCCATAGAAAGTAATAACGAAGCAGGGAGGAAGAGGCTGTCGGGGAGACGTGAACTTTGTAAGCTTACAAAGTTTGACCCGTATAGTAGAAAGGCTAAAAAGGCTGTCCAGGACCAGTGTAATAGTTGGTAGTTTTTCGAAATGGACGGGTCTGTGGAAATAGATACGAGCATTGTGGCTCGTGTGGCAATTAATCCTCAGCATAGCACACCCTTTTTCTATTTGGGTCGTCAAACAAATACTTTAAAACCAACGGTTGTTAAATCTTCAGTATTTCAGTCTTCAAAAATCTCGTCATTTATTGGTCTAATTCTGGATCAGTTTGAAGAAATGCCAGGCAAGCAGGAAATGGAACAATTGGACGACATTCCAATTATCCCCTTTCTTCGTGAGAAGGAGGATCGCACGTACTTTAGTCGTTCAGAGGATAACAGGCTTCAATTTTGGCAGCAACACAAAGATCTAGACTTGGGTACGATTCGAGTAGCATGCGTGCTAAATAAAACGGTGGGGTTACCTGAAATAATGCTAATCATGCCCGTGCCGTCGGAGACGAGTGAAAAGCTGAATGGGTGGCCAGGACCGACCTTATCCTTGAGTTGGAAGGCTGCTGGAAACTTGGAGAGTTTTATTATCTCCCAGAGGAGAGATACGTTGGACGGACATATTCAAGTACGACCTAAATCTAAAGAGAGTACATCCGCCGTTGGAGGTGGGGATGTTAACGACGATCATGAATAGAAAATTTATGTTCATTTGGATTATAGTTACTAGTCTCAAATATAGTGCTTTATTAATGTACAATATTAAGCAAGATGCTGGCAATAAATGAAATCAATACGTGAAACATGCGAATATATGTATCCATTGAAATTATCGTTCTTTTATTCGTTCATATCCAATACCGAAGCCTGTACTAAACCATTTAGATAACCGAACAGACAATCTAATATGTGAACTCCTTTAAAATAATTGCACACTACTCGCGCTGGTTTTATTTGTTGATTTCTGTATCAGAATTGCCAATAAAATTCACAGGTTTGGAATAAGCTCCCAGCCCATATTCTTCGGGGCTCGTCTTGATAGAATCCTCAAGCGTTGATAAAAACGTTTCCACAATGTCTCCCTGGTTCAAAGAAAACCCACTGTCAAAGGATCCGTCGAATTCCATGGAGACTGGAACAGCTTCAGAACGTCCTGCTGTTAAATCTGAATTAAGCACATCGGCAACAAGCTTGTTGAAATGGAACAACAAGTTATCATCGTTCGAGTTGACATGCAAGGTTGGAGGTAGTATCTCGCCGTGACCACCATACATAGTCTTACTGCATCCTAAAATACCAAGGAAATTTTCTACAACTTTTCTGTATATAGATAAATAATTAAATAATACCTGGAATGTTCGTTTCATGTGGATTTGGCATCTTATCTGACGTAGCCAACTCTTCTATATTTTCGCATTCTGCCCCAATATGTTCCTTTTCTGCTCTGTTGAGATTTTTATGCTCTACAAAACAGATATCCTTATCCGTCGCACTCTTGCGAAACTCCACCCTTGTTCCGTCGGGCAAAGTTATATTATTAGCATTGCCTCCTTGTTCATCATAAAGACGCTTTCCCTCTTTCGCGGATTTTTGCAATTTCTCATTTTCCACCATCAAAGAAAGTGTTAATGGCTTCTCAGACTTCCAAATAGGTTCGTTGGCTTCTTCGTCAATCTCACTTGGAACCACACATGAAATTTTTGCAAGCTTCCGCTGTCCTCGGTTTATTGGATCTTCGGACCAGACCGGAGTATTGGTGAGGGTCATCAATCCTGACTGCTGATGTTGATAAGTGACGCACGCATGGGGTAAAAATTGGAAACTGGATCTCGACTTCACTTGAACATCTTCGATGTCGCGAAATTTTACCTTGCAGAAAGCCGCCGGACATTTGATTTCTACATCTCGTAACCCTGTTTTAGGGTTGCTTCGTTTTTATTCCAAGCTTGATTGAACGTGCTTTAGAAAGCATTTTACATGGGTCACGCGCTCACAATGAGACAAAACCGGAGGACGTATTTTAACGATACCGTCAAAGGACCAATCGTTAGTTGTACAGTTATCAAACTGCACCATAAAATCCGGCTTCGCTTTTAGAACTCCATGAAGAGGTTGTAACTTCACTCGGACAAATTGTACTGATCCTTCCGTGAAAATATTTTTTCTGCATTTGGAGCAGACAAATTCTTTTACTTCGCGTTTTAAAGGCATATTTGTATGCTGTTGAAAGTGGGGTTACTATGTAAAACTTTTTTCAAATAAAACCTCGACGATTTGGAGAAAGAAAGTAGCATAAATAATAATAATTATTATTATTAAAAATGAAAACAAACCGACTGAATTAGTGAGCAAGAACTTTCCTGCTTTTATAGTTTTATAGTTAGCGGTAATATAGTTCTCCGTGTTTCCACATCTCAGGGAGTTTGACTCGACTCCCAAAAGGGATTATTATGAGTGACTTGTTAGAAAAACATGATTATAATGTCTCATATAATGTATTCTAATATGTTAGCTTTTATCTGTCATATTATATAATTTTAGCGTAATTCATGGAAGCCTTTTAATGTCTTTATGACAGGAAGATTTGTAAAAGCTAGGAAATTGTAGAAGAAAGATACTGCTAGTGAGGAAAGTTTATTGCCCGTTGGTAGGAGAGCTGCAAGACATGAAAATAGTGCGTAAAATGTAGTAATTACAAGAGCTTTGGTACGCTTTTGGTATACTATGGGGATCTACTTAATATGAATTGTAGTACACATTTGGTGTAGCAGTAGTAGCAAGCACAATTGAGTTTTAATTGACTTCGGGATAATACAATTTGTAAACATAATAATACGCTGTTACATTTGTCCTTAGCCTCAGTAATTCAGGCAATGACTTGAGAAATGCACAGGAGAATGCGACATTACTTACTCAGATAAGCAGTAAAAATATAACACGTTGTATTCAAACTAAAAGTTTTCCTTATGAAAAAAGTATGATTTATTTAAGTACTGATTTTTAAAAAACAACTTATAAAAATTAGAGTACGAGTTAAATAATGATAGGATCTTTCCCCAAACCTGCAATCATTTTTACCAAGCAATTACCAACTTCATAATATAATTGAGCTATCGTTACTATTATTTAGTATTAGAAAATAAAAATGTAAACCTAGCTGATCATACATAATAGTTTTGTAAGCATTTCTGTAAGCACGTCATCTGCTAAACATTAGTGAAAGTTGTTTGTGCGTCTCAGCAGTTGAACGTGGTCTGCTCGCTATCGTCCACACGAGAAAGGTGTAACTCTCTCAGCTCAATAGAATTTTCTTGGCTCTCACAGTTAGGACGTGCAGGTGGACTAATTTGTGCACTGAATGAAACTGGGGAGTGGATGAGAGAACCGTAAGCTGGGTCGCTAGCAAGCTGCCGAAACACTCTCATACACGGCTAGCCCCTTTTATTCCACACACAGTAGGCTGTGCATGCAGCAGCCACAATGGTTATAACACCGAGTAGAATCCCTGGAAAACAAATACGTAAAGAATGTATCACTAACAGTAATGCACCTGTGTCGACAGACTATCCTTATTACAAAAATATCCCAAAAATGAATTATATACTTACAAACAATAAGGAGAAGAAATGAGACCATAGAAGTGTCGTTTGTCGGAACATCGTTACAATGCAGCAGGCTTCGAACCACGTCAATAAAGGAAATGTCTATTACAGACAAATTCACGAGGCAACATTTGGTCATGTTGACCAGGGTTACATACTTGGAGCCGGCAGTGACACAATCATAGCAGGATCCGTCGTAATCGCATTCTAAAATTTATAAAACAGTAAAATATTGGCAATAATGTTATTATAATTAGAAACATTTCTCGGTATTTATGACAACAACAATTAATAACATAGAACACTTACTGTTGAAGGTGTTCATCACGATCTCGGTTTAGTTTTTGAAAATAATTGAAAAATTCCAAGGCAATTATTAACACTGGTAAAAAAGGTGAATGATTTCTAGTGAGATGTGCGTCGTCAATAACTGCAGGGAGCTTGATTAGTCATGATCTGTTAAGACGGGAAAGTCCAT
Organism: Allacma fusca; assembly: GCA_947179485.1. Taxonomy (NCBI): domain Eukaryota; kingdom Metazoa; phylum Arthropoda; class Collembola; order Symphypleona; family Sminthuridae; genus Allacma; species Allacma fusca. The sequence goes on from OX359246.1 coordinate 40,046,593, forward strand.
GTAAAAAATAAACAATAATTTAAAGGGGGGCCTTGTAGTCGGATATATTACAAAAGATCTTGTACGAAGCAGTCTTTAGCGAAAGTTGTCATATGAACGTATATAATTACTATTAATCAGAAAGTAGAAGCATGCAACTCAGCACCGTAGCATACGTGAAGTAGATTTAGCACGAGAGGGAAAAAATATTCCTGACTTATCACGTTGCCCCGACACGTAATTAAGATGTGTATGATTACCTATATAGACAACCAACTATACAGCTACACCTACACCAGCCTGCTATACACAGTAAATACTAAGTATCCTAATCCCCCCAGTTCTCCCGGCCTTTGGTCACAGGCATTAGATGATTTTCATGCCCGGGGGATAGGGAATTTGGAAAACGGGATGTTCAATATTACTACTGGTATGGTAATAAGATATATCGCTTAAATATCCCGTTAATTATCGAACTCACGATTTCATTTGCCCTTGAAACAGTAAGTTAAGGCGCTTCTGGGTAGAGCCATCTTAGCGCACTGTTTTGTTCATGGAGAGGCCGCTGGAGCAAAATGGGACTGTAAATTCAGACGAAGACTTAGGATATTGTCTAGATATGTCAGAGACAGAACAAAGTGAAATTTCCCTATATTTTAGTATCTGTACATACGTATGCCTGTATGTATGTAAATGTAATATGGAAGAAATCTTGAGTTTAACGCTTTGTAATTTAATATAATTTTTTGTGTGCAGTGAGTCAAGGCCCAGATGGACAGACAATTAGCGGACCTGGACCATATGGATACGGAGGTATTGGCACGTTTTTTCCGGCACTCAAATCCTATAAAAAAATTGTTCTTTGCAATTAAATTGAGACATTTTTAATACCGTAAAGCCCCAACACAGTCTTGGCAGGGAAATTCAATGAAAAAATATTCCCTTAATTCAATTCGTAAATGAATCAATAAAAGATGAATATTGTGTAGTGTTTACTGTGACCTTTAATAATCCCACCTGTTTCTTTTACCCGGAGTTAGTCAAGGGCCAGGTGTACAGGTGCTAATCGAGGATGCGGGTTTGGCGGATTAATTAAGGCCGCTTTAAACTGAACTTCAAAGCAAAATTACGCTTGTGGAAATGCCCAGTTTGGAATATGCATGTTGGTATAATTATCTGCAAATTATTTACTTATAGTGAGCCAGGGTGCTTCTGGGCAAAACATCTACAGATCAACTTACCGGACTGTTTTGGTTGAACATAAACCACTAGAGCAAAATGGAATTGAAAAGGAGTTTCGATATGGTTTAGGTAAGTGTTCAAACTTTAAAAAGTTAACAGAAAAGTTAACAGAAAAACATAATAGTTAGCACTCATTGGAGTTTCCAGGATGCAATAAACCCATTCAAATTTTCTAATATATATCCGAATTTGTTTCTCCAATGAATCAAGGCCCTAGTGGACAGAACATTATAAATGGCGGACCAGGTCCCTATGGATATCCAAATTTTGGTATGTACAATGTTATATAATGCATTGTCTTCAATTAGAGGACAAATATCGTTCGCTTGAACTCATTTTTGAGTTAAATCATTTTCATCCCTATTTTTTTAAATAGTATCGTAAGGACCCCAAGGCCAATCTGTATACAGTCCGTATGGCTATCCCAGTGGAGGTAATACAGTTTTAGGCATAAATGTTATTATTTCACTAGTGTCTTTTGAAATCATGCCAATAAGATTTCCCACAGGTTTTAAAAAAGAATTTCCTTTACTTCCAGTTGTTAATCAAGGCCCTGGTGGACAATGTTTATGGACCTTGTGGCGGCTAGGGTGAGTAAATGCTTTACAGCTTAACCATTACATGTTTAATCAATTCCAGTGTTAGAAACAGGATAAAAGTAATATTAATGCAAGATTTGAAATGTTCGGAAACACTTATAATTCAGAATTTTGTTTCTTATTATCTTTCAGTTGGTCAGTCATGTCAAACACAAACCATTGGGTCATCCTTGTACCGTTTTCTGGTGAAGGAGAAGCCTGTATCTGTATCCACTAAGAAACAAGAACGGCAATTAATCGGAAGCTCCAAGTTAGCCGACGGCCGACAAATATCGGTCCATTTGTCGGTTGTCGGCTGTCGGCCAAGTTGCACGTTTGGCCGACATCTGACGGCTAACTTAGGCATATTTTTGTCGGCTGTCGGCTAGGTTGGGCAGTTTGTCGGCTATCGGCCGTCTGCCAAATTGTATATTTAGCCGACATATCTCGGCTAACTTGGACCGATATTTGTCGGCCGTCGGCTAACTTGGAGCTTCCAATTAATCGAAACTTATGGACCTTATGGAGGAGCTTCACTGACAATGAGTAAGCAAACATGAGCTCTTTCGAATTTTCAATAATCTTAGAAGATATATAATTTTTTGAATAAAGTGCCAAAATCCGAAAAAACCGAAAATACCCGGGAAATCTAAAATTCGGATTTTCGGATTTCTGACAGTACGGGCCCCTATTAGAATCATATAAGGAAGCTGTATACCAAATTTCAACAAAATCGAACTAACCGTTTCTGAGTTACGGCTTTGACCACCGTCGAACTTTGCGACTCCCTCCAACCTGGGGTAACGAATTCAGATTTTTCCCACTATTTTTCCGGTCATCCCCTAAGAACCCCCTAATAGATTTAGTATGATTTTATGTCAAATTTAGAGATGGTGAAATGTTCTGGTTGATCCTATTTGTAAGGTATCAAATTTGTTGTCGATGCGCAGATGTGAACCAAGGTGGACAAGCGCAGAGTGTCTTAGGTTATCGTTCTGAGCCAGCTGAAGTTACTGAAGAAAATCGGGCATTTATCATCACAGAAGGAACAGCAAAGGCAAGAAAGCAAAGAAGGTAAAGGCAAAGCAAATTCTCACTTGCTGGAGTTTCCATCTGATGAGTCTATTCATCAATGAGTTCCTTTTGCGGTTACATTCTTAAAATGGACATGCTAACGGAATACGGTTACAATCAATAAACAAATTGGAACTGAAGAAAACAAGAGCTCAAAGTTCAAATACAAGTTTTGTATAATTCTTTCTATTATATTCCAATTATTATTATTATTATTATTATTATTATTATTGTTCTTTATTTCAATGTCAAAGGAGTCAATACATGTATTGGTTTTCACCCCAGACATTACTGGATCCAATCAGTGTGAAAATACAAATAAAAAATATAAGGAACCGTGTCATTACAAAAATCCAATAAAATCATTCAGTGAACAAAGTCATTTCGTTTAGTAAGTATGTATTTAAATAGCTCATTATGAAAAACGCTACGAAAACAATACCGCATTCTAAGGTTACCGGGGAGCGTGTTCCAAAAACTCACACATAAGTACATGATGTTTTTCTGAGCAACAGCTAGCTATATATATATATATATATATATATATATATATATATACCAATATGTATTTACGTATATACATTACCTGCACCTCTGGTTACTTGAAACAGTAATTTGTTATTATTGCAGACACCAAATCGTAAGACAATTAAGTAATAAGCGATTTGCATAATAATTTTATTTTTTCTCATTCTTTAAGCCTCAACTATTGTTTACTTTATTAACTTCCGAAGCAAAAAGGTGTTTGAGCACGAGTTCAATAAATGACATTGTGTGCAAAATTTCTTCTCAGGTGTTGTTCCATTTCCTCCAAAACGCGCATCTTCTAACAACAAATGTGAAATAATGGTTTGTTTTTTATTTACACATTTTTTAAACATTATCTACATATATTATAGTGCAACAAACAATTACATGTCGTGTAATTAATTTTATATGAGTATCTTAGACAAGCAATCGCATTTGTAAAATTTCTTTTTAAGACTTGAAATCTATAATATCTTTATCCAAAGCTGGGCACATATCCTTCATTTATACATAAGTATACGCAGTTTTTATGTATGTTCGCACATTTTCCAATTATTTGTATGCAATATATGTAAGCTGTATGTATGGTATGAATACTGTATGTAAAAGTATTTGTTTAAAAGGCAGGGAAATTTAGATATGTATGCAACGTGTATGTTCAGCGAGCTCCACCTGTAGTTTCTTGGCACGGTCTGTGATTTGACGATTTCTATACATTTTTACTGAAACCTACGAAGCAATAATTTTAAACTTAGCTAATTAACTATATACATGCGCGAAGCCATGCTTCATTAGTTTTTATAAACGTTCAGAAAGGTCAATACACACTTGTATAGGCACGTGTACGCATATTTATGCATAAATTTATTTATATGGTGCATATAAAGTGTAGAGGGGCAAACTGTCCCAAAGAAACATTGGAGGCCGGGGGCATAAGAGGTCACGTGTATAAGATGCATAATAGCCCTTCTGCGAATCCAGATCCCTTGTGTCAAAAATCGTTCACAGGTGCGTATCGTATAACCAAAGTTAATTGTAGCACCGAACGAGGATTTATTCTAAATTAGGTGCTGACCTAACCCCCGCGGTGCTTTGTAGATAGATAGATTCCTGAACATTTTGCGGTATTTAATATAAAATTTATTTTAAGTTGCTTAAATAATTTCTCTTAACTGATGCTTTTGGAATTTTTAAATTTTGTTTGAATTATGTTTCTAGCGTGAACACTCTCTATACCCTACCAGATCTTTCCGTAGTCCGGGTTCTTAAGATGTTCATGTAATTATTCATGTAAGGGACCAATTGTTTCTCATTTCAGCGCATCCCTTAGTCGTTTTAGTAGTTTAAAAGTATTACACCATGTGATTGGAAACCGTTACTGCAGCATACATTATTTCAACTAACTAACAAAAACCATGTAGATATTTCATTCAGTAAACTACATAAGTACAGTGTACTTTAAGTGGTTCAAAATGAAAACGCTTACGCACGTCGTGATGATCTTTCAATTTCACTTGTCGTTAATACAATCAATGACTAATATTTGTTTAATCTGAAGCAGAATTGTCATTGGACTGATTTTGTGAAAAGTTATTTGTAGTAAGATTTTTGAATGAAAATACTAATAACTATTGTAATATACCAATCTTGTCGCTACAAATAAATTTATGGATAGTAACGAATCTGAAATTGGAATTTATTAGAATGTAATTAAATGAATAATATGACCGTAGCGTTGTAAGATTTTGGCAACATATAAGTTGTATCATCCCTTGTTTGCTACACCTGATGCAGATAGTCCCATGCTATGCTTGATGCAATGTGCCATTGTACTCTAACCTATGTGCACAAGGAGTTGGATATCTTAGCACAACTACATTTATTTATATGCATCTATTTGAGTTTCTGGATTGTACATGTTCCTGTATTTTGTTTTAATCTTTTTCATATTTATATTTTGTTACTATCTATCCAGGAAGGAATTACAGTAGGAATCATGTCTAAGCACAACATGATTATACTTATGTTACACTTTACCATAACTAATTACATTGTATGATATACATAAAATGATAATAAAGAAGCAATTTAAAACGAATAACGAACACTTAAATACTGATCTTTAAATTTAACAAATTTCACAAATTAAGCGACGTAGATAATTGTAGAAATTCATCTGATCTTTTGTAATGTATGCACGTAGAATTACATTTGTGTTTATCCCTTCCGGGATATAATTAAGTACACGAAAAGCTGCATTACCAATAGCCCAGGCTGGATTTTCCAACGCATCAAAAATACTCTGGCATCTTGGTTTTGGTTAATATACACCTCTAGACCTTGCGGAATCTACATTACAATAGCTGGAAGAGCAAGGTTTTTTCCTAACCTTACTGCCGCTTGTAAACCTAGCCATAGCCAGTACAAAAACAGCAGTTGATGTAACCAGGTAACTTAAAAACTTCATTTTACCTACAAAATAATAATTTATGCTCATTTAATTTTAACTAATTATTTATGGATGCACTAAATATCAATATTAATGATTAACAAGCGTACTTGTAATTGTCGTAGTAATGCCACCATTAAGGTTACTCTCATTGGTGAAACTTTTGGCGGATAATTTTTAAAACTGGACTTACCTGTTCAGTCAATATTTATGCAAAATCAATTTACAGAATAAAAGATCTATAGAAGTCTCTCCCTCCAAGGACTTGAGAAACTTGAGTTGTTATTACACAATTAGCTAAACAAGTAAAATTCATATAGAAGATAAAGTGATTCTACACGCATTGAATCACCATTTTCATTTATGTAGAGGTGCTACTAACAAAATTTATGAATATGTAAATTCTAATGACATCAAAATAATAGTAACAACGGGTTATAATTGAGGCCTATGGTTTGTTGTTGCGTTGACTGATGGATGTGAACCTTTACTGATAGTGATCTTGCTTATTGTAGCTACAAGTGTTTAGATGCTTTGCCATGATTTTACAAAAACTGTTTTCGTTTTGAAGTAATTTTAAAAATTATTGATAGATGTTTGGTGATTGGAGGGAGGGATTTTTGTTCTCAGTTGGTGTTCGTGCTGCAGTTTTCCCCCTGGAGGGAACGATTTATATTTTATTTTTGGGGTGCGGATTGCGTTTTGGTTTCGTTCTTGGAGAGAGAGATTTATATTTTTTGTTTTTGGATGGGGTTTGTTCTTGTTTCGTACTTGGGAGATATTTTTCCTGAGTGAGAAAATATATATTTCCTCTTCAACATGGGTACATGCTCCAATCTTATTTTTAATCAAATATAAATACAATTTATCTACACGTCTTCCAGATAAATTATGATTCATTAAATATTCCTAATTTTGTATTGTTGTAGTACGACATTTTGCGTGTAGATATGAAAAGGTACAGGGTCAGCGCGTTTGGGCAGCCTTAGACTGGATGGACCAAGCACCTGTAAACAATAGTCAAAGAGAAGCTGCGGTATTGTTGGATGTCAGCCGATCTGTCTTGCAAATAATGGAGAACTTGTGTAAGCCTAATTCCTGATGTGTTGCCTCAAGGTAGTTACAAACAAGTTTTTATACCGCAAGAAAATATGATCCCGGCGTTCATTTTTGAGCTCGCAGACAAGTATTGCGGATCAACTTACTATTTATAAATAGTAGCTGTTAATATTCTACTATTGATTGTGTGAATTTGATTCTGGTGTTTTAGATTTTATGCTATGACCCGTAGGGGTCTTGCGGAACTTTCATTTCATTTGGATGAAGTTGGATGGAGTTGCTGGCCCGGATTGGGTTTTATCCTTTTTAATTTGACACAAGGATAAATTGGCGATTCGCACGAGTACTTCTTTGAATCCGATACGGATTCAATCGTTTACCAAACGACAGGTATATCGATTCTTCTACTTGCTGGAAAAATTTATACGTGAAAACGGTTTCACAGCCGAAAGAATTTATAATGTCGACGAGACTTGTTATCGTTTCTTGCAATAATTCAATTTTTAATCATATTTCCTTGAAATAATTTATATACATATATTTCTACATTTAAATTAGATTTATAATTTATAATTTGTATGATATTTATAATAAAATCTATCAAGTCTATTTTCTTCATTTAGACACGGCTACCAGCCAGACTTGCTAAAAGAGGTGTTTGATCTTTTGAGGTATTAATTGCTGTAGAAAGAGGAAGACGTGTTACAATGACATTTGCGGCCAGCGCAAGTGGGAATTTCATCTATCCAATGTTTATTTTGCCAACTAATAGCCAATATATTGAGCGAGAAGCCGCTCCTAGGAGATAACGTTTTTTAAAATCTGCCAAAGGTTGGACCACATCACAGAATTTTGTAAAATGGCTTGCACATTTTCGCTTGCATGCATCCCCTAATCCCGAAATTAAGGTCCTCCTTATCCTCCTTATCCTCAACAATCATAGCAGTCATATATGCTATGAAACTATGAAGTTTTGTAGCAGAAACTACATAGAATGTCTTACCTTACCTCCACGAAACGCAAAAAACAGCCGTTATATGTGAGCTTTTCTCGCACATTAAAAACGAAGTATGGCCAAAAGTTGACTGATTGGCTCTCAAGGCATTCCCACAGAAAGCCACGAACCGAATATGTACCTGCCATTATAAAGCAAGCCTCATGAAGCAAGCGATTATGAATACGCTGTTAAGGACAACAATGAATAAGTGGGTTTATAAAAACTGAGATTTTGTTGGCCGAAAAAGGCGGAACAGATCGAGTTTGTTATTGATTGAAATTGGCCAGCTTGTTCGTGCTTTAAAAAAATAAAATCTACTTTCCTCCGAAAATGCTCTACCTACTAAAAAAGTTTTAGTTCACTTATTCGGACGAGTCTGTTATTGGTTGAAATCGGTCCCCATGTTCGTTTTTAAACAAAATCAACTAAATTTTGAAGGAAGAAACTAAATTATAACAAAGGCCAACAAATGAATACTGGTTGGGAAACTTGAGGTCGCGGCCATTTTATTTTTGTTTCTCCTGCGCGGACAAACGCGAAATTGCAATTAATGTTTTTTAAAGAATCTATTATTATTATACAATTAGTATTTAACGTCAGTAATTTTGGCAAATTCGTTCTGTAACGAGTCAGCCACATTTACAATAATTCCATCGGTGTTTCCGACCCACTTCACATGCTGTGGATAATTTCATTTTAAAAATGAACAACAGATTCATGCTTGTCTAGATTCAGATGCTTTCTAACGAATTTCTATGAGCATATCTTTTGTGGGATTCATATGCAGTGTTGAAAACAAAATAGTGATCACATGCAAGGTAGATTTGGCTTTCAAGGTTGTCTTGAATTCTGGAGCAATGGTAGAAATGGGATAATTTCCAGACATTTAACATGACATGTTACTACAAAACGTCAAAGTAGGCAGATGAATCGTCCGGTTTGCAAATACAAACTCCAGAAACATCCTGCTTAAACAGCACCAGAAACTGAAGAAATTTCGGTCCAAGTTGCATCGCCAAGGGCGACAGCAACTGGGAATATGACAACAAATTATTTTCAAAACTGAAATTGACGGACGTGATTTTGTAGCCATTCCTGTCTAAGCCATGAGTTTTCTGAATGCTCATGGTTGTCAGACATTTGGACTAATGTAAGGCTTGAATATGTTTATAAATAATTGTATCAGTGGTCTTTCAGCAATCAAAGTTTGTTACTAAAAACACTAGTCTAACAATTATCCGGGTTTATTCCTTGCATTTTTGTGAGAATTGAGAATCGGTGAAACGTCATCAGCAAGATTACCCCCGCCCTTGGTACACACAAAATCATCAGCTTCAAGACCCCCTCCCTCCCCCAAAAATGAAACGTAATATGTGCACACTCCCTAAGCAACTGGACTACAAGTTACTTTTGGACCACGAACTCCTGAAGAAGGAGAAGGTTATTTCCATTATTCCGTGAGAAGCAAGAAAGGTATGAATTTGTAAAGTTCAATCCAGTGATGGGCACCTCGCCTATATAGGCCCTATAAATAGGCGATAGTATAGACGGGCTGGAAAATGGTGAAAGAATGTAGGCGAGGTTGACAAAAATGGTAGGCATTGTATAAGTACTAGGCTAGGGGATAGGAAGGCAAATATAACACCAATTATATAGGTAAGGAAAAGGAAGGGTGTCAAGACTTGCTGATCATGTCAGAATGTGATGTGTGGTACCATTTGGTGATTTTACAGGGCAATGAATAAGAGCAAATGTATGCATCAATACTAGAGCTGACTGAACGTACGATTGGACTAGAGCTCCGCACGGGTTCGGGTACCTACTCGAGTTTCAAGTACGAGTACAAGAACGGGTCGAGTACGGAGTCGCATCAAATCCTGTACTCGTACTCTCGGGTCAAGTAACTCTCTGTGTACTTGTATTTTAGTAATTTTTAACCGAGTATCGTAGCAAGTGCGAGTTCTCAAAAAGTACTTAAAGCAAGATACGAGTACAAGTTTACTGAATTTGAAATCGTACTTGAAATGCAAAAAGTACTCGAGTACTTCCAGCTAATCATGCCTAGAAAAGTTGCACCTTAAATCCTGTATCATTGACTGTTATTTTGATGTGAGCTGACACATGTACATATGGAAAGTTTTACTTTAATGAAACTACTGGAAATACTATGAAGGCATGGTATGGTATATAGAACTATAACCGCTATAGCACTGAAATTTTATTTCACAATCGGTTTACAAGAGAAGACTTTATTGCCATGGATATTTCCGAGATTGATCTATCACGGGATACGCCGGAAATTTCATTCGAGATAGTTTTAAGCTTACTCATGTACCTGGGTCAGTATATGAGGTCACGGCTCAAAAAAGTAAAGCTATGTCGGCTTTTTAAAATTTTGAATGTTTTTTTGTTTTTCAATGTAGGAAGGACATACAAATACTAAGTTTTAACGCTAGTTGGTCGAACGTTGTAAGGTCTTTCAGAGAGCCATTGTGTATATACGTAAATCTGGTTTTGGGTTGTTGGTAAATACAGAATAAGGAAAAATAGAAGCATTTTGTGCTACCTTTGATAAATAAGTAGAACTTACACAGTTAGAAATGCAAATGCAGTAATACTTAATCAAACAAGCAGAACTACTCAAATGCACTTTAAAACTAGGCAATGTGTTACCCAGGCGGCAGCAGCAGAATAGGGAAGGAAAAGGTAACCCAGAAGGTAGGGTTGTTTTTCCAATGTTTTATAGGGAAGGATGAAGGATAGGCCTTCCACTTGCCCATCACTGGTTCAAACTATACACCTGGTGTCAAGGGTCCGAAGTTTGTGGGAAGACAAAAAGACAGAGAAAAAATATTTCCGGCAGGGAAAATCTCAGAGGGAAGGGATTCTATTTCGCGAACAGGGATTTTAAAATTCGTTGATCTTTTTTTTTGCCAGGGATTTTCAAATTTGTTGACGTGTTTCAGGGAAATTTGTTACGCAAAAAGGGATTTTTAGATTGGTTGACCTTAATTGACAGGGATTTAACGACTTGCAGGGAAATTATTTTTTCCAACAGGGATTTTGAAAATCGTTGACCTTTTCTTCAACAGGGATTTTTGAAATTGTTGAGGAAATCCCAGCAGGGACATTTGGTTCAGCAGGGAAATTCAGAAATAATCTTCCAAGGAGATTTACAAAAATCCGACCCCTGACTGGTGGAGGAACTTCCCTAGTAGTTGTATAAGCCACCACGAATACTTCATTCAAATAAAATTGATTTTAACTTTAATTTAAAAAAAATACTGCGACATATTGTAATAACATCCTTTATGATTTGTGCAGCTTGTAAAAGTTTTGTCCTCAAATATTTTAAACTTCACAGCAACTTTAAATATTTTTATTTTTATTTCATTTAAAGTGGAAACCGGGGGCTATCTAAGGACATGCAAATGAAGTTACCGCAGGTGTAGGTGTCGATTTTTATGGGTACTTGTAAATACACTAATGTGAAGATTTTATTTGCTCGCAATTTTGAGAAAATGTAAATATATGAGTTTCTTTAAGATAAACATTAAATCTCTTGTGAATTACAGATGTGAAATAGTTTTGCCCAAATGCAGCTTATCATAGGTTGTATTGCTGAAGATATTGAAGAAAATCGGCTATTCATCATTCCAGCAGGTACAGCTCCTGAGGCTGTACCTGTTACGAATTTTTTCGTTTTTTCTGAGTTTCTAATGGTCAGTTTCTAATGTCAGAGCTCCTTTTAACATTAAAGTCGCTTACAGCTATAACTGACATACCAATTGAATACGGGGCAATCAACAGATTACAAAGAAAATAAAGTCTCAAACGGGGGACAAAAATGTATTTGTAATCATTGTAAATATATTGTCATACTGCATTACGGGCAATCCTAACAATAATTCTAGACGTAAATTTCAGATATATTTTTGCATGTTGTGTTCCATTTCCATTAAAATGAAATATCTTCTGTAAAGAGTTGTTTTTACAGGGGGGCTGTCATCTTGAAATTTTTTCCCTCACATGTCTCTATACTCCAGAAGCATATGCCTCTGAAAGGGACGGCTGAATTTTTCAGGTACGGAAGTTAGGCACGAACATTGACTGCATCTGTGGTTCCTTTCCTTTATGTGAGTAGTCCATAATGACTACTGTTTTTGGCCCCCCGTCCAACGGTCCGGGTTTTTTACCCCCGTTCAACGGTCCTGGGTTTTTACCACCGTTCAACGGTCCGGGTTTTTCCCACTTTTTCCTATATCCTCAACAAGGCTAATGTTGGAGATATAGGGCAAGGTGGAAGAGGGAATTAAGGGTGCGAAAGAAGTATTTGGTGATACAAAGGGTGGGTATTTGTATGGAAAAATGAGAGAGTGAGCGTCTGGTCCTGATGTGGAATGTGTTTGTAAATTCATGGAAAAAAACGGGTCCTTGAGGAATGGTCAAGGCAGGAAACGCAGGCTGGTTTATTGCTTTGTTGACACAGCCTGCGTTTCCTGCAACTGCGATATTTGTGGGTATAATTGATGCTGTTGTTGCACTATGTTATTGTAAATAGGGAACACGGGAATGAGTTGAGATTCAGTTCAAGGCAAAGAGTCTTTCGGAAACGGGCACAAATTTATGAATCAGACTAAATAGGGGCATTCGAAAAGATCTGATTTAAAAAGTGTTTCGTTAAATAATATTCTGTAAAGTTTTACAATCTTTGGCTTGGAGGATTTTGTACACATTTGTTTTGACAACGAGATTATAGTTAAACTATAGCCAAATTCATTAGTAACAATTGAATTTTTGTGTTAAATAATACTTTGTGTTATGAAGTTTATTTATTAAGTGCATTACCACTGACAATTTTCATTAAAGCTGTTCAATAAGCAGAACGAATTTCGTTGGTAGCATTGGAAATTGGATTTTAATGAATAATATTTAGTGTGATAAAGTTTATTTAACAAGTACATTACCAGTGGAAATTTTACTAGTGAAGTTCAATTAGCAGAACGAATTTCATTAGCACCAGTTGAAATTGAGTGTTAATAATTAATACTTTGGGTGATAAATTTGCTTAAACAAGTGTATCACAATTAAACAAAGGAATATCGTGGACCCGAACATGAATAGACAAGATAATAAGGTTAATATCTTTAATTACATTTTAATTGTACGTGGCATATAATTTTAAATGCTTTTAACACGCTATGTATGTAGATTAGAGCGAAATACTGCACCAGATATGTGCATTGCAAATTGAGTGCACCAGATATGTGCAACAAAAAATTATTTTGCACCAGATATGTGCAACAAAAATCTAGTTTTGCACCAGATATGTGCAACAAAAAAATTATTTTGCGCCAGATATGTGCAATAAAAAATTATTTTGCACCAAAAATGTGCAACAAAAATCTAGTTTTGCACCAGATATGTGCAACAAAAAAATTATGTTCTGGCATAAATGTGCTTCGCTTTCGCAAACAAAATCCTTCCCTTTGAGATTGGCAGTGATATTTTTTCCTTCTTCTAGAATCTTTTCGACTTCAAAATAAATTCTTTGCTAAACTTTAATTTCAATCTGGGCTTATATATTGGTTTCAGTAGTTTAAACTGCTACGTTTGCATTAGTAGTCGGAATGATTTCATGCAGTTCATTTTATTTTAAATTCAGATCAATTCATGTGCTGAGCTGAATTGAAACTGAGTTTTCGTTTTAATTAATCAAAAACTAATTCGGATCATGATAAGGTGAGGACAATCTAGGAGCAAATGATTTTAAAGTTCTGTGTTGATATGTGCCTATATGTATAATTACACGAGATGTTTACGAATGGGATAAGTGCTGTTTACTCTCCAGTACTCTCTATATTTAAGATACCAGAATTTCCGGTATAGCAGTGTGTGAGTGTCTATGCGTGACCCAGTGAAGCATATAAAAAATGTGTGTGCTTCACAATAACAACAAGATTGCGGAGAGTATGCGGGCTGTTCAATAAAAAGGGATGACTGTGGAGAGGCACTTTAGTGAAGTGTGTAATGAGAGATTTGTTCCTTGGGCTGATTATATATACGTAGTACATAATACAGTAACGTTCTGGGTTAATGTAAATTTTTTCGATCTAATTACTGTCATCCTCCAAGCATTACACCGTGTGGTATGCAGTGAATCACTGAAAAATATGTTCTCACATATCTGATTTTAGTTCACATACCCGGACTCATGTCTCCTCTCAGGACCCCTCCATGACATTAATACCCTGTTGAGAAAGATTCCAGGTCACAGTGCAGAGATTTACAGCAGCACACAATTCTAAAAACGATTTGTATTCCAGACTTATTTGACCCACCGGAATATATGTGATGTATAGGTATGCTGTTGAGCAGTCCTTTATTTTCTTACAAAACTTAGGGCATTCGCTGAGCACATATTTTTATAAGAGTAAAATGAGAGCTCTTTATAATTCCAGAGAAGTAACAAATCAGTGATTGTTAAATTTCGGGCGAATGACTACCATTGTATCTAAATTGTCCAAACTTTGTTTTTGGTATGTGTAACTCTAGCACGTTTTATAGAATCCTTTCTTACTGTTTGTACAATGAGTTCTTAAGAAACACTTGCAATTCGTAGTTTATTATTTATCGATAATTATCTATATTTTTGTCCAATAAAACGTGGATTATACAAGGATGTCAGGTTGGGCTCTCAAAACAATTCACAAAAGGGTAGGCGCATTAAACTCTTGCTCACGTAATTCATTTTTCCGTCGTCAGTCAAGGATAAAAATCTTGTAAAATTAGAATTGTCAAACGGAATAAATCAAAATTTTGACACACAATTTAGTAGTTACAGAATTACATAAGAGCCATTCATAGTGAAGTAAACACCTACAGAACTATATTTATCAAAGCTATAAAGTGTATGGACAACAACTATTTTTCTACGGTGCTTTCCAAATTGCCTGAGTTTAGATAATCCTCGAATGTCTCTTGGAAATGGAGTGCTGATATTGACAGTGAGTCATTTGTCCCTTGAAACCTTCAGGACAGGGGGAGAAATCATACTCGGGAGTCTCAAAGTCAACCAGTCCTTTTTGAACATTGGCCTTGTATATAGGTGAAGTGATGCCAGAATAGTGTGGTCTACACTCCTGAGTACTAAGCAGCTAAAAAGCCTCGGAGTGCTTGTGCATATTTGCTAATGTACCATTCCTATTTTTGAATGGGTCGATAAATAAAAGAGTAGAAAGAGCTACACCACATGAGATGCAGGATATGACTCTTATTTTAATTCTAGGAACATTGCGCTCGAAGCTTCTTACCTACATACATATAATTGGAGCTCTTATGAAAGAGAATTTCAGCTCTTTAGTAAAATGATACGTGCGTACAAGTCGGGCTGAACATGTATCATTTTTCCTTAGAGTATCAAATGTGATGTGTGGTTAGGGGTGATGTGGAGGAATGTACATCCCACCACACGTAAAGTTCAAGATATGTCAATCACAGCTTAAGTAAGGGTATAACCTTCAAACGGGAAGTTTTGCATTTTTACAAAAATAAGACGCAAAGCATTGGAGTAAAGTCACCTAACTTGACCATCTCAGGCGATGGATCCCAATGACCTTTTCCATAAATCATCCAATACTAGCACAATAAATACTAACTGTAATAAAATACACCAATTACGAAAAGATTTCCACTGGCTTTTGGGAAGTAAAAAATGAATGCAGTTGTGAAATAATTAAATGCTTCCAACATGCGTGTGATATATTTCCGCAAAAATGCAACCGTCAATGGTCAACGGAAAATAGTTCAATGATTGGTTTTTCTTGTATCCTGTAAAACCTGCACGTACTTACCAAACACTAAATATGCATTGGAATGTATGTATGTACTTTTCTACCCTGAATTGAAAATACGTTGAGGACTATCGGGGAGCATCATGTTGGTTTTAAAATACCCCTTTGTCTCCTTATCGTTTTTGAAAATTCATTGTAATAATAATAATTCCAATAGATACTTTTAAGTTTCCCGACTGTTGCCAGAGTTAGCATGTAATTTAATATGCCAACTCTTACAATCTTAGCCAAAAACATAGAGACAGGATCATACCATTTCCCCTCTTGCTCACATAAGGGAATTACTCATTCATTATTCGAACCTCCAGCATGCAGAAAACTTTGTTTTAAAATTCTAAAAGCATTAATGTTTCTTTGGAGGAATTTTATACACTTTCTAATGAGCTATCCAACATGACACTATGTTAGGAATTATGAGCATGATCAGCAAGGGAGTTTCAGGAGAAAACTTTAGCTGCTGGACCAAAGTAATAAAATGTGGGGGAGGTATTTTCCGAGTTTGAATGAGAATATATCTGAGATGTATCTAAAGTTTATTCTCCCAAAATATTTGGTATAATTAGGCCAAATAATACGATATTTAAAAATAAATCAACTTAATGGAGGTAACTGTATGTTATTAGGCTTCAGAGTTGTGCATTTGTGTGTATCAAAGTAAATTAACATGGCCCTAGGTACAGAATATTTTTCCTTTAAACAAATAATCTTATAACTCCTGGATAATATATTTATATTCGCGTCACTAATTTAGCTAGCTTTATAGTTCTCAGATACATTTAATTTTATGTATTTATACAGTAAGTTCTTCAAACCCGTCCAACAGGTTTCAAAAATTGTTTAAAAATGTTTTAAATTAGTGCTTTTACATTTAAAATATTTATTTGACCATGTTTTAGAGACGGCCTTAACAATTTCCAGAGTCATGCATTTTAAAACTAAATTATGTATTTGAAATACTGACTGGATAAATTTTAGAAGATAAATAAATACAAAATACTCTCACGTTCGTAATCTTCAAAATACGAAAAATAAAATACAGTAGACATGTTGGTGCTGACAAAATAGGAAATACAAAATACCTTAAGCAACTTACGGCTAGAGAAATACCAAATACGGGATACTTAATGTTTTTCAAATACTATTTCAAATACAATATTTCAAAATATTCCACACCTCTGGGTATGTCCATTCATCATGTCTACTACCAAATCCGTGTTATTTTTTTGTGTTTGCCGAACAAACCCCAGGAATTTCTTACACTCATGGGGACATGCACTTACAAACATATAGGCATTGTATGTATCTATGCTCAGAATCCCGCCCTGAGACTATGTACATACATAATGGTAAAGACGACATACAGATGATTAGCATTTAATTCCGACTTTTCAAAGTGTCATAAGAAATTGATTAAATTATAGTCCCTGTCTCAACAAGGTAGTAGCAGAGCAATTCCATAGGGGAGTTACCGCTGACAGTTTAATATACATTTTGGATTTTTTTTTCTAAATAAGCAATTTCTATTGGAGTCAAGCCAAATGTTTATCATTCTCAAAGGGTTAAACACAAACATACAGATGATTAATGGGGACTCCATTACCAATCTTTGCACCGACAGAAACACTAATGTAGAAAAAGCTATTTACTCATGAAATACTTAAAGTAGTCACACATGTGCTGTTTGAAACTAAAAAATGCAATGTCCATGTAAATTAAATAATTTGGCAATTAATTATGGCCAGGTTATTTTTATGAGTAATAACTCCCACTGTAGCCTACATGTTAACTGCCACTTAAATTAAGCTTTCATTTGCAAATAACAATAAAAATGATGCACAGTAGAAGTTGCATAAATTATACAATATGTATAGACATGCTCCGTTTAAGCAAGAAATATGCGAATGTTTGAAAATATTATATTTATAAGTACACTGCCACTATTAAATGCTTCTACAAAATTGGTCGATAAGAATAGTTATGTGAATTAAATAAGTTAAATTGACTAGCAATTGTAGGGAAGAACGCCATGAATGAGAGGGTTTTCATTTTCTGACAGAGTTTCCAATCTTTTCCACTCAAATTCCAACCGTAGCATCTTGTCTTCTTCATCCTCACTTGCAGATGAAACTGAATCAAAGCTTGGACTAGGTACTTCATTAGCCTCAGGCGCCATTTTCAAACAGCTAGCATTATACTTAACATTAGGTTCCTTGCGAATAAAATCTTCAAGTTCATTAAAAAATTCGTTACTTTCAATACCTTCAAACTCCAAGAATTGGAGGTCCTCAGGTATTTCCAAATCCGTTGTAGGTAGTTCATTCGGATCCCCAGCATTTGCATTGGCTTGGACGGTTAGACCAGAAGCCTCAATTTCCTGAATAACATGGAACGCATCTTGAAATGCGTTGTTAAAGAAGGGATCCTCGCGTAGGGCAGGCTCGGGATCTGCAAAAAAATATTGTACTGCACTATTATTCGATCCAGTAAGGCAACTACCATGCAATCCATAGTAATCTGTAATTTTAGTTTGCTTGGATTTGCACACAATCAAATGATAATCATTATTGCTGTTTCCCTCACCTTTGACTGCCTCCACTTCATCAGTCTTGGCACGTGATTCGGTGGTCACAGCGGGGGCAACAATTTGCAATTCGATTTTTCCGTACAAGGCCAAAATACGTACATCAGGCGTAACTGTAAACAAAAATGCCGATGTAGTATTTCATTAGCTTCAATAAATGCACATTTACCTTACATTTGGTAAATACTTACGCTGAAGTATAGCATTTGGCCGGCTGTGCTTGTCAGTGCTAACAATCAGAGGTAGCTGCTTTTCCCCTTGCAAGATAGGGTTTGCAACATTGGCCACTGATGAAAAATATAAAACCAAAAAAGTAATACAGCAAAGTCTAAAGTATAATAATTACTGCAGCTTTATTAAATAATGTAGTTGTTAAACTTACATTCCAATAGTCCGTACCACTCAAAGCGACTGACGGTCTTCCTTCGGGGACGATCGAGTTCATTGAATCTGCTAAAACTGAATGCACACCCTGCAGATCTGCACTTAAATCTAAAACTCGGGTTAAAATTCTCTTTGCAAAAATCTGCGCTGAACGCTAAAAGCAGGCACTGCAAATGGAATCTGTGTGTAATGACTTTGGAAACCGGATGAGATACATAGCCCGTGTTTCTCCAGGATATCTTCCCAGTATCGTTGCACTCGTCCAATATATTGGGAGTAGCTCCTTGATGTCCATAGTAAAAAGGTGTAAGAAATGGAAGAATGATTTTATTGGCGTTTGGCCCAGGAAAATCAGTATTCCTTTCACAAATTAGACAGATTCTGTCTTTACCCATTTTACGAAACCTAGAACAGCCTTGCCCAGTTTGAAAATCAGAACACTAATGAACCAGGAAATGATAGGAGCATAAAAATCAGGGTCATAAATTGGCATGATACATTTATTTATTATTGAAAAAACGAATTATAGAAATAATTAATTCACACTTGTGGTATTAACTCCAGCGGAGGGAGTTCAGTACAATGGGACGTTGACATAAGTCCGCAAACCTTCGTGGGCAGGCTGGAAACAATCAGCAAGCAGTGGAGGTTCCTCATATGTAGCTTCAGCAAAGCTGGAGTCAACGCTTTGCTGAGTGTAAGAGACAAGAGGAATCCCCTCGCCTGCTCTCTCCACTGTAGCTGCATACTGGCGTTTTTTTGTCCAGACCCAAATTATCGCTCCAATTGTAAGCGCCAGCAGAGTCAACACAGCAAATGCAACTGCAATCAATGCACATTTGACTTTTACGACTTTTAAATCCTACTTTATGTCTTGCCTTTTCCCACAAAATCCAAAAGATCTGCTATTGATTATTACCCCAAAAGAAAGTCGCAGCAGATATGGGTTGCTGAGGACAATCAGCGGCACTTCTTGACACAGACATGACCGCATCGTCCAGTGTACCCATATTTGAAACACAGCAAATAATCTCCTTCACTGTTTGCACAAAGTAGTTGCCTCCTTTAACACAATCGAGGCAGCTGCCCGTGTAGCCGCAAACTAAATAGTAAAGAGAAATAATTTGGACTACTGCATTCGTAATGAACACAAAATTATGATGTTTGCACTAGGACAAAAATGGACCTTACCGTCCTGTGGATTCATAGTTGAATGACACAAAAACTCGAATGATTTCAAATATCAGATTTTTTTCAAATAACAGTGATTGATCCAAACTTGAAGACTGAATGACACAAAAACTCGAATGATTTAAAATGCCAGATTTTTTCCAAATAATAGTGATTGATCCAAACTTGACAACGAATCCTGACGGTCTGACAGAAGAGAAAAATCTCACGCGTCCCGTCGTTGGAAAAACGTTAATTTTTAATGTCTTAGCCTATCTTCAAATTGCTATGCTTAATCATGGTTCGTGCTCAACCCTGTGGTGAGTTTGTAAATATGAAAAAGTATCGGGTGATTCTAGGGGTGCATTGGTTTTAGTTAATATGATAGCGTCAGCATATTACACATATACAAGGTTTTATTTATCAATTCTTAGTTCATGTTACAAGTATTCACTTTCCATTTGACCATGGTTTCCCTTGAAACTTCCATGAGTTCGATTGGTAAGGAATGATACTATATTAGAACGCGAGCTTTTGTTCTCTAATGCATGTAGACGTCTTTGTCCATAGCGACGGAACCGGGACTTTTCTCTATCATTCTCAAATCTGCTCGGGAGAATAAGTTTATCAAGAATCATAATATCTTGAAATCTGCCCACTCGCGAAAAAGCAACGTAATCGGATCGAGGATGTAGTTCCTTAGGTCCAAGAAATAATGAAATTTTATTAATTGTAAGACCTATTATATTATTAACAGGCAGGGCATAACAAATACGGAGTGGATAAACTTCGTATTTGAAACACTCTTGTGTAAATGGGCAGTACTCACTGTACTTAAAAATCGGGAGTCCCTTTGTGCCCCGGTTAGTTACGAATTCATAAGCTCCTTCATACTGTGGAAAATCCACAAGTATACATAGTGGCCGCTCTTTGTCCTCAAATTTATTAAATATAATATCTGTCACTATGCCACAGCTACCCTTACAAAGTCCCCAGGGAAAAATAATGTTTTTTAACAATATTACCCTACAGCCGATGGCCAGCTGAAGAGTCTCAAACCCGTTGGGTATTGAGACAATTGAATCCTCATTGAATAATTCATTTAACATTAAATAATTGTGGACTTCAGCATCAGTCTGGCGAGGGTACACGTGAAGTGAAAGACGGAAGTTCTCTCGCTCTGCGTCACTTAGCACGTATTTTATCCTTGCTTTCAAATTAATTAAGTCCCTTTCCTCCACCTCATTGTTCTTCACCCGGTTAAGAAACTGTTTGTATTTGGACTGTTCTTGGTTCTGGTCTTTGTGACGGAATGTAGTCTTGAGCACAAACACATGCTGGAATAGACTAAGGACTGATCGGCGAGGTGCGAAGTCCGTATACTCCAAACTGCTCAGCGCGCTGCCACCTATGTGCGGACTGGTGAGACACATGTCTCCAAGAATGCACACACTTCTTCCTGCAAATGGCAAGGCACTGTTCCTTGCATCATGTTTCCGAAGAATGTTGTCTACTGTTGACCAGGACCTTGGTCCAGTGTGGCAGAATTCATCTACTAGAATGAAGCATATCTTGCCAAATTCTTGTTCTGATGAAGCACTTATGTTAATATCACGGACAAAGTTATCAAAACTTTCCTCTTTGAAATGGAATGGTCGGCGTGTAGAATGTATAGACCTGCCCATAATGTTATATGCAGTTATTCCCGTATATGAGAACAGTACAAAATTGAAATCAGGATTGGAATTGGCATAGTTCTCAGCCAAATACTTGAGGTGCTGACACACGACACTCTTCCCGGTGCCTGCAATTCCAGCACCGAGGAGTAATAAAGGAGTCCTAAACTGGTCCTTAATTGGCAGTTTAATATGGCTCTGAACAGAGGCGATTATTTGTCGTTGCTGTAATGTAAGATTTTTAAAAGGAATCTTCGGCTCTTGTGTGCAGGTTGGGATCCATCCCAACTTAAAAATGTTCTCCATACACCCCTGCATGTTAGACTAGTTTGTGCGGGATAGTAGTACACTTCTTTCGAAAGGCAAAAGAACCGATTTTGCACTCACAACTAACATACAGTTGCACTTTTTAATTTTTACACCTCTTCTACTGTGGAAGCACTTGCGGCAAAGTCTATGATTGCAAAAGTATTTGAAGGAATATAGTTCAATGGTCTGATGAGCAGTTGGGACTACTTGGTTCAATAATTGTTCAAAATGGATGCAGTCATTGTGACATAAGCCCGAGCGGGACAGAATTTCCGTCTCAACTAACTTCCACGAATTGTCGGTATTGTACTCTTGTAGGGTACATTTTACTGCACGGAAGCAAGTCTCCCTTAGCTCCTGCATTGCGAATGATACTTGCATACACAAGACCTGATGGTCCTTCCGAGATCATAATTTATTCCAAATAAAGGGATTATTTATGCTTGTTCGAGAATAAGCCGTAATCTGCAACTTTGTGTACATATTTACAAATCCGAATTTATTTCTTTACATCAAATTCACAAAACCCTCCAGTACTTAAATTATACTAAATGTTTATTTATTTTTATTAATTTAAACTACTGTGTCACGTGAACCACATTTTTTACATTTCTTTTCCGGTGCTGTTTTGCCTAGTGCAAAGCAGCAACATGTTTGGATTTTTTCATTAATATCATAAATGCCCTTTTCATTCAGTTTCGGAATACTCCGAACAAATTTACGTACAAACTGCTCATTACTCGTTAAATTAGAAGTAGTAAACAATCGCAGTATCTTTTCATACGGGACTCCCACGGAACGAAGGTATGAGAAGTACAAAGAGAAGTGGCCACACACATCCGAGTACGGGCTCTGAAGAGCCAGACAGTTTTCCTTTATGAGCTTCCCGGGGGGTCGCTGCACATTCTTGTAGTAAGCCCTTGGCTTGCCAAACGAATCAAAGTATTCGTAGGCACTTGGTGATAAAACAAAGAAGGCAATCCAGTGAGTTCCTCTGTCCGGAGCAAGATCCGTGTTCACAATAAATATGCAGGGATAACTCTTAATTTCCTGATCATGTACGCGGTCAGCAGGCACTACGAAAAATTGGGTTTGGGATTTCCGAGTGCACAGAAGCAATCGCAGACCCATGATCAATGAGTGAGTGTTCATACTAATGATCAAATATTATGTGTTTGTTGGCATCAATTTCAATTATGGACTGATACTGGGTGTAAATGACCACGTTCACGGGCTCATCCAAGGGCTCGCGGAACTTGAGCTGGACCTTGATCTGTCCACGGCGGTTGACACTGAGGGCGTTTCCGCTGTTAGGAAGCAGCTCCACTGCCGTTAGTACGTTGCCTGCAAGTATAAAATAAATTATATGCTTAGTATTATTCTGTCTCACAATTGTTAGTTAACTTAAATTGTTGTAATATAATTTATTCTATACTTACCTGTGGTGAAATTATCCCGGTTGATTCCGTTGCCCAGCGCCGGATTTCCGGCAGTCTTCTCCAGGGATCGCACGGCGAGTAAAAAGTCGTCCACTCCAGAGTATACAGTGACTTTCTTTCCGTCCTTAGTAGCAGTGCGGGCCTTTCGAAAATTAAAGGGGAAGAGTCGATGCTCAACTGTCTCTCCGTTCCAAGTAAATGCCAGCTCTGAAAGGTTCTTGTCCACGTAGTTGAATGGTGACTTGCTAAGCTTCCCCAGAAATGATATACTGGGAATTATTCCTAGTACGAGAACGCGCGGAATTTTCCCAATTACCACAGAATCAGTTGTAATGCTTGTAAGTCCTTGTGCAATTGTAAATGTCTTCAGTTCCACCTCTGAGGTAGGATACTTGAATGTGTGTCCCAGACTTAGCTGATGGCGATGGGCATCAATGATGGGCTTGGAAATCACCCGCTTGGACGCGTAGTAAACTGCGTTGGTAATTTGGTAATTATAGGGACACCCATTGTAACCCGACTTTTCGTCATAGTTTGCTGTCAGGCATAGTTCTGGCAGATTTCTTCGAAGAACAATTCGAATCTCCGTATTACTTGGGAGGTAGCGATTTTGGTTGAAAATATTTGCAACCAAGCTACCTAGTAAAGTAAAAGGTTGGGAGTTTTTTGTCTTGTTAAATCGGGTGGCAAACCCAGCATCGGCTGCAGTATAAGCTTCTGGAGTAGCATTAGGGTAGTAAAACTCATTCAACAGTCGACCCTGCTTCTCACTCGGACTCGAGGCAAGCAGACGCTGGAGATATGCAACTTGTGCATATTGGTTTCCCGAATCTGAAACCAGCTGTCCGTTCAGGTAGATTTCCAAATTGGAGAACATGGTCTGAAAAAACAGGTTCGAAGGAGCGACAATGTCATTGTCGTCGCACAGCGTGCCATCCTGCCTAACTATCCTGCAGGTCAGGGAAAGGAAAGAATCGGCGGGGTCAAAGTACCCTGATGAGTCCAGCTGGATGAGAAATTCCAGAGGGTTGTACGACTCCTTGATGCTTACGAGAGGAAATGCTTGTATGTAGTCACTGCTAAGTTGCGTTGTAAGATCCGTGGGGGGAAGCTCAAACAATTGCACCTCTGAGCGTGCACTTTGTTGCGACCCTTCATAAACAGTGGGCTTCTCCTGAAACACGGCGTTAAGGTCCATTATTTACGCCTTACACACCGTCTCTTGCCCGCCTTCCTTCCAAACCCAACCTGAACCTTTCGTTTCCTCCCGACTCTCTTTGTACGTCTTCGCCGTCGTCTTTTACCCGCACCTGTTTGGGGAGTCGCAGGTTGCCTTTTCCGGCTTCCTCCGGTCTGTGATCTTCGGTGCCTACGACGAGAACTACTTGCAATGCTGCTGCTGCTGGTGCCAGTGTTTCTCAAAGGAATTAAATATGAAGATGCTTCCGGGTTAAGTCCTCCAGTAGCCATGTAAGCTATTGTGTTGTCCGCTCCGCCACCTTTCTGCGTCTGCGAGCTTGGCTCAAGCACACACGCTTTTTCATCACACAATACCTGACGCATGTTTCACATATATTTTGGCTTAAAATGAAGCGCCACGGCAGTTTCTCCTGGACCAAAATCTACTGGCTTTAGGTTCTCGTCGACAAAGGAAATACGAATGTCTGTCACCTCTTTACCTTTTAACGGTAAATATGTAACTGGATTGAATTCGTACTCCTGCTCTTTATTTAAACCGTCGTTGAACTTTAGCTCCTTTAAGACAGGGACTTTCTCTCGTTCGTACGACTGGTTTTCAATTAGATTTGACAACACTAGTAAGCGTTTGTTTGCACCTAAACTCGGCGTCTCGCCATCCTCCTCATGAAACTCAATTTCTTCCTCCTGCTCTACCACCTCTTTTCTAGCTGGATACCGCTGCCGAGATTTAAACAATGCGAGCTTTGGAAGTCCGAAATAATTTACAACGGCACTGGGTAGTGAAATTGCTATATCTTCCGGAATTTCATTAAGGACTATTTCCCCATCCTCGTAGGAAAATTCGATAGGAAATTGTGCATACAGCTGTGCCCTAAAGGTGTTATTAATCTCCAAGATAACATCGGAGACACTTAAAGTTTTTGGTTCTTTCATTGTAATAAACCGTAGCACAAAATACCGGATAGTAGTAAATAAATTTTTGTTTGCCGGTATAGCATTAAATTTAGTTTCGTTGAACGGTCCATTTGCCCTATATTGCTTTGAGAACATAAACCTGTCATTCTCAAATCCTAAACAATCCAGAAGCACAGCGGGTAAAATCATATAATCCTTGTCATTCGGAAGCGGTGCACCCATTGCTATGGTGCATACGTTGTTCTCGTCAAAGGAAAACGAGGCATTAAACCCACCGACTTGGAGTTGTTCCATTAACCTAGTGAAATAACTCTTGTAATTTTCCTTCGGCCTCGTCTGTACAACAAACAAGGAACTGAACTGCTGGTCAACCATTATAATATTACCCCTATATTTATTAATGTTATACACCTGCAGGGAAAAATCGCTTGTCTCATCGTACTTATCGAACATACTCTGCTCAATTACCCACTGCGAACTTTGCTTCCCCTCATTAAATATACGGCGATTAAAGCCCATGGCAGTCGCAAAGGTGTTGGAAAGTATTACCCACGACCCTGGCTCTTGTTTTAAGACAGCCAACGATGGTATACAGTCGGTTGGACCAGGTCCGACATACCTTTGTAAAAGTACTATATTTATTTTCTTCCCAATATCCTCATTAAATTTTGATGTAAAACTAAGTATGTCCTGGCCTTTATCCTTAGTGAATTTATAAGTCGTTACTGTCGGAGGAATGTAGCCAGGAAAAAGTGGGCCTGCAGGCACGGCTGCATCATGCAGCATTGTGAACCTTTTTCTAGACCTACGGACTCGCCTCTCCTTCACCCTTGTTTGGTTATTCGCTACCGACGACGGTTTTGTTTGTGTAAACCGGAGATTTGTAAGCCCTACTTTGTAATGTCCTCGCGGAAATGTGAGACCCACTGGAAACTGCTGGACAATATTACTCTGACTTCTTAATTGACCAATGTTACCAGTGTTCTTTAAATAAACATAATGCTCCCTGTCCTCGAACGGGAGGAATGCGCTATTGAATGGGTGCATCATACTGCCTGCCTGCTCCTCTCGCTCTTCCCGAATAAATGACACAACAATCTCTGGCCAGTTCATTAAATAAGTAATTGCATTTATACCAAAAATTGGAATTTTCAAAAACAAAATTTTATTTTCCCACAAACACACGAATAAATTAAGGATACACGCAAATATATTTTTTACAATAAGTAGTACCTATTTACAGTACATTACAAACGTCTTACACGTCCATGACCAGGTCTTTTCCCTCCGAAACCGTAGATGCATCAGATGAAGACTCTGATAAATAAGACTCCAAGTTTCGCATTCCCTGAAGCTTCAGGTAAAGCGTAGGGCCCAGCCAGTTCTTGAATTTTAGTGCTAGAGCGTCACTGATGGGCCGGTTGATAAGCAGCTCATAAGATCCTTGAATTCTGTTGAATACCAGACGAGCCCGCACGGACGAACTTTCAAAATCCGGAGACTTCCAAAAATCTTTCTTGGAATCAGGGGAATGATAAGCTCTTGATTGATCCTTGTCAAAGAATGGAATTAGGTCTTCAAAGTTCCGTCCTTGCGTGGGATGTACAGTGAGTTGATCCAGAAGTTCTCCCAGGAACTGTAAAAGGTGCTTCCCCTCGTTCAAAGAAAAGTTGACCGTAGTTACACCTCCTGTGCGGTTTCGACGTCCCAGATGCACAAAATTGCAGCGGTGTCGCTCGTTAAAAGCCGTACGGACAAGAGTCTCACTGTCAATAAAATAAGAATCCTTGCCCTTCTCAAAAAAGTTCCAAGTAAATGGTGACTCGTCCTTGTATGTAGCAGACGGAGTTGCTACCGTTGATGCGAAACTGGAATCGAAAGGTTTCAACTTTGGTCGACTTCTCATTTCACTGGGCTTGCTCCCGTTAGAATTTTCGTTGAAACGACGCTCCAAATAAAACTTGTTCATTTTGAAGGGTTCACTGAGATGCTAGTTCGTTAATTGCTACTGGAAAAATGAGAGGCTGTTTAGGACAGCCAGGTTGTCTTATATACTTGTCGGGATGGCAATGCCATTGTTTAGTCATAGAATAGATTTACCACAATATATTCCATACGGGGAGCTTATCTTTTCTGGCTCGTTAATAACTAGAGCTGTTTAGTAAGATACTGGAATATATTACCCCGGGTTTGCACCCCTGGTTCTAATTAATTCCACTTGGGTCATCTGACGTGGAATAACTTTATTTTACGAAACCTTTATTACACTACAGCCTCATTGTCAATATCTTTTGTCTCTTCTGATGTTTTAACTAAATTCAGGTCGTAATCATAGTACTGCCCCGCTATATCTTCCCCTGACATATCGACGAGTTTGTAGGTGTATGGAATGTTTTTTACTAACACCTGTGACACTCTAAACAATTCACGGCTGTAGTTTTCCGCGTAACCTTTTTCAAATATTAATTTTGCTCGGGAAATTCGCACAATGTCACCCACCGCAAACTTTGGAGGCGTCCTCGGAAGTTTTGCTTCTTCCAAGTGTCGCTTGTAGAGATACCTCCAAGTTTCAAATGAATTTTTAGCTGTAATTTCATTTGGAGCACGATTTATTGATGTATGGAACGTATTGTTATATGTTTCAGTGAAAACTTGTAAAACTTTACTTATGTTCTTTGTTTTGTTTTCCGTCATGTATCTTTGCAATTTTGCAAAGATTGTACGGATAAACCGTTCTGCAATTGATGCCTTTACTATTGAATATATGTGGTACGGATGAATATCATTTTTGCTGAGAAAGGTAGTAAAAGCGTTGGAGACAAACTCTTTTCCTCTGTCGCTAAACAAGTACAGCGGTTTAGCCCTTGCTTGCTTGAATATAGACGTAAAAGCCTGTATCATCGACTCTGAATTTTTGTTTTTCAAGAGTCTGGTGTAAGCCTTCTTGCTAAAGCTGTCCACAACAATTAAAATAAAAAAATTGCAATCATTGTAGGGAGCAATATTTTCAATGTCCTTGAGATCTGTGCTCCAGATCTCATTGATGAAATTCACCATAATACGACGGCGTTTATATTTTCTTCTTATTTGCTTGTGAAGTGAATAACCAAGCAATTTACGTAGTTCCTTTACCACAACTTCCTTGTCTTGAAACTCTGGATGATTTTTAAGAAACCCAGAGAGCCCTGAATAAGCCCCTGCTAATCTTTGATCTAAATAACTTTTTACAATATCACTCATTGTCTCAGAATTTGGAATTCTATTGTTACCAATATGATTTCTGTTTACGTATGTGGAGTCGTTTCTTTTGTGCACGTTTAACTATTTTCTTCTTCCTTTTCTTGCCTTTACCCTTCTGATTTTTACGTGGTCTCAAATTTCGTTTAACTACTTCCGGTGGCTTATCAACATCTGAGTCAGGTTTTTCATCTATCCGGGGACTAGGTGCCTCTAGATTCTTATCATCAGAATTTCCCGGCTTGTCCAAGTCCTCAAAGGCTTTCCACTCTGGTTCCAATTTTAAATGTCCTGCTTTAAATTTGCAGCAGCAAATCTCTAGGGGTTTAAACTTTTTCTTGTGTGACCGTGAAGAACTGTCTTGCAGACTTGTATCAATACTTTCGGCAGTAGTAGGCTCAATACGCTCCTCTTGTGTCGAATCCTGATCTTTTATCGTTTTTTCGAGTTCGTTTTTCCTTTCATTGCTAATCAATTCACCACTGTTCCGGAGTTTCATCAACTCTGAATAAAGTTGCGGGTCAATTACCCGCATAATCTTAGCCATCGCAAATGACCCGTAGAATTTCTGCAGTCTCAACCTGAAGGAGGATATCGGCAAGTACTGCTTTGCTCAAATGCGGATTGATCAATACTTGATGTTTGAATGTCACAGGTTTGAAATTTGCAACTCTGGTTATTGAGCGAGGGAAAAATATGCGCAAATTTGCGTAGCATTCACAGGTGGCCTTAAGCTGTTCTTCGGTGGCCTCCTTGACAAACTTTGAAAATTGCCTGTTCGTGGCCAGAGAAAGCTTTCGAATAAATTCAATATTCGACTCGAGCCGCGTTTTTCTCGCGTTGTTCACTCTGGGAGCCATGGTTATAAACTGTCTCACTTTGGTGAGAACACAATGCAGTCCTCAGAGGGAAAAAGCTTTGACCTAACCCAGTATTTATACTGCTTATGCTTGGGATGTAAATCTAAAATAAGATACCCGTACTCACTGGTTGAGACTGCCTTTAAATACGCCTCTTTTAGGAAAGAAGCTTTGCCCGGACAAATTTGTTTAGCCAGCGTTGTTATCGTTGAATGATCCCTTGGCTGGTCGAACAGGCATATAAACTGCGTGTTTATGTTAATATTTCGCATGCCCTTAGCATAGCTGTTTTGCAAAATAAGAAAAATCGAAGCACCGCGATGGTGTGAGTGCTTTGTGAAGAAATTTGTCACCAGGTCATTATTCTCGCCCCGTTCAATTTCGCTTTGCTGATCATCTAGAATAATTAAACAAGGGTCAGTGGCTAGCTCCTCAATGTCTCTAAGATTTGTAGTAAACGTTATGTTAGGGTCCTCGTCCTGCAGTTGCCCGAAAATTGGCTGGTAGTCAGAATAAACATAAATCACTCTGTCAATTGGTGTTTCAAACAACTCCTTCCTTCTTCTTATTATCTCTAGAGTCAAGTAGGTTTTGCCACTGGCTGTTGGCCCTTGCAAACTTCCTGTACAAGGGTGGGGGATTTTAAAGTTAATAAATTCCATGCTTTCACAATGAACAGGTCTATCGTACTGAGATTTTATTTACAATTTTTTTCATTTTATTTATTATCTTTTTATTCACAGCTACACATAATTTTGTAATTTGTAGTGTCCTAATGGTAGGCTAAAATTAATATCTGAGGGGTCACAGTACACCCTATAAATATCTAAATTATGGAAGGCCACCTTGTTAACTGTAATACAGTACAAGTTGTGCTGCACACTTCGAATGTACTTTACGTTTAATTTAACAAGCTTGTCGTTTAGAACAACATCCTCATATTGTTGGTGAGAAAACGATTTAAGAGCGGTTGATGTTATTCCTTTACATTTCATTTCTTCCTTGTCGTCAAAGTATTTTATAGAGTACTGTTTCGCTTTCAACAGTACTATCTGTTGAATATCAAATGATTCGATCTTCCATTTCCCTGACACTCCCGCGTTTTTCATTCTCAAATCCTTCACGTGCGAATACTTTTTAAAAAAGTCGTGACTACTTGGAATTTTTGAAAAATCAAAAAAGTCACGATTATTAACTAAGTCATCCCAGAAAGTATTGCCAGGATCACGGACAATACTTATACTTGAATCCGTGTCCATGTAGGCATTTGATATTCTATCACCGAAAATCATTTTTAGCTGCTGGTAGTACCCCTCATAAAATATAACCTTGGCCAAGTCTAAAACAGTGACACCTGCTTGAATAGGTTTGTTGAGTGTTACTGTCTTAGGCCGTAACATTACTATACTTACATTTTCTGTTAGTGGTAGGAAATCTTTGCATTCCGGTTTAGATAATAAATGGCGAGACTGAGCGCGAGATCCGCAAAACTTAACCTTAACGTTATTCTTATTGGATTCTAAGCACTTGCCAAAAATTTGGTTGTTCTGATTTTTTAGGAATTGTCGCATAGATTCACTGGTAGCTGTCTTACGCTTATTGATATTAAAATCAATGTAATCACGAAAATAGTTTGTTTCCTTGAACGAAACTCCGGCATGGATTTTCTTCAAAGTCATCCCCATCTGTAAATAATACCTTAGAGCCTTGTAGTGTAGAACATAGTTTTCTCGGTCATAGCAGTGAAGTAATAACCTAGGTTGGCTTGTAAAGGAGCGTCTTGTATGTTGTCCTAAAGTATCCATCGTTCGCTTTTGTTTCTCCGATAATTCTTCATACCTGACAATCCGTTTCTCCGGTGCAAGTGGTAAATCCGCGGTAATGTCTTGTACTTCAGGAGGGTATCCAAGGTCTACTTCTAGAAAATATCCCTTGTCGCCATTACCATCATAAGTCTTCCAATCAATACTCTGCATGTTATTTACTTCCTCCCACTTGTAATCAGACTGAGGGTACTTATCTAGAAGAGCAGTAGCATACAGACTTACTTTATCGTTATAAATTATATGTGTCCTTTCCTTTGCCGGATTAAATCCGTTTGGACATTGTTCGTTATTTGCAGTTACAATTTTTTTGGAACAAAACGCCGTTCCTCCGCGAATTCCTCTCGATAGCCAACTGATCATTTTTGGGTCCCTCATATAGTCAACTTCAGCTTTTGTTTTGAACAAAAAGCATTGGAAAGAATAGCCGGATCCCGTACACATATACGTCGGATCCAGACCATACATTTCAAGCCCGTTTTTGCGGAAATTTTCCCATATGACTGCAAGGAGTATTACGTCAACTAATGTGTACAGACGCGTGAACTGTCTAAAATCATTAATGTTGAACGCCTTAATTACATTTTGAACAATATGCCAATCTTCATCTGTGCATGGTTCATTTCTAAGATCATTGTTAAAAAAGCATTGCCCCGGTATAGGATGCCCGTCCTTTAAAACTTCTGCAGATGATAGATAACGGTATGGATAAGGCAGCTTTTCAAATATTAGCTCCGCTGCGCCGTCTATTTCATCCTGAGTCCTTTTCGCAGCAATTTCATTCGTGTGTCCTAATATATAGGGAATTATTTCATTCACCAGGTTTAAAGTTTTTGCGTTTTCCTTTTTCAGGGCCTCGGCCAACGAACTCAGTTTACTAGGCAAAAATTGACATGAGTCAATGAATCGAAGCTTCACCTTCCTGTTACCTGTCCACCCTTTTTTCTCGTAATGCCCCGTATTGTAGACATAGTTCAGAGATGGTACTTTCATTTCCCGAGCCGGAATTTCCAGTTGCACAAATTTTTCAGTACCCTTACTGATTACTGAAATGTCTTTTGCATCAAAGATATTGCTTTCTAGGTGTCGCATCAATAGGTGCAAGTCGAAGCCAGCAGAATTATGAGCTACACACACTAGCTCGTGCTTGAATTTAATTCGCATATTGCAACGTGAACATATACTGGCAACGAATTTTCCTGTATCGTGAGAATGATGGTACGTTTTTATAACCTTGCCTCCTCCACACTGTTTCTTATTGGGGGCCTTCCTTTGCTGGGTTTTGACAAAAGATGATTTATTCCATTGTTGGAATAAATCGTCATCTTCAGAACTTTCTTCTTTAGTGTCGTCAATAGTATCCTCCTCTGAAATTGACGGGGTAAATTGCCGCTGACAGAATTTGCAGTGTGTAGCATCTTCATGCTGTTTGCGCTCTTCCTCCGTAGGAACGACAAAATTATTGGTGGTTCTTATCGACCACAGAATATCCTGCGCGTACTTAAACACATTTTGAAAGAAGTGTTCAACTGGGTTATCTCCGTCGTAATACTCCTGCGCTAGTATTTCCTGCCCGTTTTCGCTGCTTTTAACTATAATAAACGCATAACTTGCAGGCTCGAATTTCTTATCTATAGTCGTGTTTCCACCTAATGCGCGTTCATCATTCGGATCGACACTATAACATTCGAAGTCCCAGTAGAGAATATACGGAAAAGGCAAAGTCAATTCGGGCCTAGTAAATTTTAGTTTTTCTCCTTCCTTCGGAATTTTTTCAATCACCTCATTATCAGTTTTGCACACTTGTAAATGCTCTAAAGACTTCTTTTCTGTTCCAAAAAACCTAAAGCATCGTTCGCAAAAATATTCCTTTGAAGCCCTGCGATATCCCAAAAATTTGTTCAAATTCTGGATTAGTGCCAGATGGTATAAATGCTCATTTCCAACTTTCTTGTGTATTAAAAATAAATTTACAACTTTATCTGCCCTAAGCTTACTTGTTCTTATCATAACAACTTGACCTTTTCGATGGCTAAGAATGTTAACTGAAATGTTATTGGCTTCTTCAAAAAGGTACAGGTCATTGTAAATATTAACCCCGTTTGTTATGTTAGAAAAGTTTAAACGCGAAAAGTACTTTTTCCACGTCCTGTGACAAGCCAAGTTCCTGTTGCTTGCCCCCGTTTTCATATTCTCTGCAGTCTGTTCATCCCAGTAAAGCCCGGCTGAAATACAATACTTGAAACAATTATTGTCCCTATTTCTAAAATTTAAATATCCCTGTCTGTTCTTAAAAGGCATTTCTAAATGACCGCTAGCCGAGGAATTTGAAAATAAACGTATTTCTCCCAATTTAATTTCAAAGGATTCAATGCGCTGAACAGTCCAACCCGAACCATTTTCTACGAAAGTGTTTTTCTTTTCTATTATATCAGAGGCGCTCTGCAATAATATGGAAGTGATGGATGCAGAAGTTTGGAGTTCGTGATGTGCAGATTTAAAATATATTAACGCTTGCTTGTAACCCTTATCTCCATTTTCTTCTACAACTTCCTTCTCCATCTGAACTCCTATACTTATTTCTACTTTTGAAAGCGAATGTACATCATACAATTCTTTAAGTAACTTTGCCGTGGCTGGTTCCACTTCCGAAAATGTCGTTTCAATATCTGGAGTACTTAAATTATGCTTATATTTATAGCTGATCATACTTCCTCCATGACTTCGGCTATATTCATAAAAGTCGGTTAGGTCCAGGTGTGCCCCCGCATCTACGTACCCCTTTCGCTCCCCGGGCGTCTGGCATTGATGCATATCATTGTCCACAATGTATTGTGCGCAATCAATGCAGAAATGCCTCGTTTCCAAATGTCCCTCATAACTGCAATAAGTACGGCAGTAAAAGGGACAATTATCCATTGGACACCGGAACACCTATAAATATAACCATCATAATTAGTATATTTATCTAAATTCAAATTTTTCCAGAAATATTATAAGTACTTACGTTGTTATTTGTGCCCGTCCTGATCGGTTGAGGAGGTTGCGAGTTCATTTTTACTTTCACCACTATTCAAGTCTTTAGTTTATGCGGAGAGCTGGAGGTTGACTGAAGCGTTTAGACTTCGTCATCTCTTGAAACTTGCTGCGAGGCAACTCGCCCCTCCTTCCATGCCACGTAGAAAGCTCGTCCCACTTTAAGGGCTTTTGTTGTTACGTACAGGACCAATATCATCACCAAAACTGAAAACCAGGTTGTAGCATTAGTCTTCCAACAATCATTACAATATTTTGTAGGAATATAATTTAAGCACTTACTTATCCAGTTTTCTGTCTGCGTAGGACGCCAACCATACTCTGGATCATTGCTGGCACTGCTATTCTTCTGCGCAGTTAAGAGTCTTTTTAAAACTATTTCTAAACCGCTTGCAATTATTTCGCTGCTACCAGCTGCAAAATCCTTTTGCTCCATTTCGCTTTGGCTTAATTTTGCTTCTATATTATCCAATGTTTCAAATGAATTATTTATACCCGAGATTGCAGGAAACTTTGCGAAAGCTAGCAATGCTGTCATAAGTACAATCTCCATGGTTGCATAAATACAAGTGATACAAATCCCATTTTTGACATATACTTTATTTCTTTTTCTCAGGAAAAGAAAACAACCCATTCCGAAGGAGCGAAAATCTGGGACGAACTTATTCACAGAAATAGGTCCCCTTATATCCGTATTCGACGTATCGATTCGGACAGCGAAAGTGACTCCCCCGCAGAGGAGCCCCGCTCGTCAGGATCTCGCACTGTAATTTGAATTTCTTTTGCTTAAATTATTAATATTCCCACAGTGCTCACAGAATAAGATGCGTGAAATATTTTATATCTCATGTCTTTGATTTTAATACATTTTAGGTTCCTTACAAGATTCCGAAACTTTCAAGTAAAGTTCCGGTAGCATTACCAAAATCTTGTAACCACGAACAAGAGATTAGACAACTTAGCGACGAGCTAAATGCCCTGAAAGGAAAGCATCTGCAGGGCAAACTCCGCTATGATGAGGTTCGTACCAAGCTAAAGAAAATAGAAGACCAAGTACGCCAGAAGGATGAAATCATCCAGAGCCGGGACAAGACCATCCGGGACATGGACGCAGCTCTGGAAGCCAAGGAGTTGTCGCTGCAGACGAAGGATGCGCTCTTGCAGTCCAAGGACCAGCTCCTGCAGTCCAAGGATTCCGAACTGAGCCTGTTCCGCGCTCAGCTGTCCGACATCAGGAACCGTGAGGTAAATATTAAATAACATGCGAACGTATCTGAAATCGTTTCTCACACCCTTTCTTGTTACTACTTTATAAATTTCTCTGGTTTTACTAGATTGCATCACCGCACGTGGTCAACCATTACTTTGGATCTTCCCCACAACTTCGGACTCCTTCCCACCATCCACCACCCCCACCCGTTCACCACCGCCTTCGGCAAGGTTCGCCACCGCCCCATATCAAAGTAAGTGCCTTACTTTAAATGTTTTGGGTTTTTAAACCTTAGTATTCAGAAATATTTTTGAATTCTAGTTTCCAATTGGATATGATCCTACCGACGGCATGTACTACTTATACTGCTCGGCTAGACCTGTCGAGCGGTATTGGCATAATACCACCCCGATCTTAGAAGCGCTGACGTCATTATTTGGAGACGAATCAAAGATAACTTTGTACAAAAACTGTTGCAAAGTTTTCTTTGATTCGTACTCCGTCGCGGCTTCCAAATGGTCAACTCTGGAAGTATCAGGGAAAGTGTCGTTGACAGTTCAAGGGATCTACATCAACGTAAGGAAAATGTCTTTGCTTTCGGGAAATCCTGACTATTTGTTCCTAGCATTTATGATTTTCTTTTATTACAGGTCACCAAACGGATGAACAACTACCACAAGACGAACTAATGCTGCTAAAATTTTTATACCATTTTTAAATTCCCATACATTTTTTCTAACTTTTTTTAATTCTCATAATTCAAAATTGTCGAGTTTATTGTTTCATACAAATCAAATCCTTACACAGTTTTCACTAAAGACATTATGTTCTACATTTTACATTTTCAAAAAATAACAAAAGACCTATGTAGACAGAATAGTCTTTATGAAAACTGTTTTTGATTTGAATCGAAACTGTATCTCAATAATTTTTATGCAAATGATTATTACTTCTCGCGGAATATATCTCATTGATCTACTATTTTTTTAATTAAATATTACTCCTATCATTATAAATGCGCGCTCGAATTTATTGCTCAATGTTAAGGATAAATTACTATTATAAATTGCATACATACATTGGTACACTTTTCCCTATACCTTCAACATTACCCATGTTGAAGATAGGAAAGGTAGTAAAAACCCAGGTGGACGAACGGGGTCAAAAACCAGGACCGTTGGACGGGGGGTCAAAAACAGTAGTCATTATGGACTACTTATGTGGATGGTCTTCGTATGACAATTCAAGTCCGACAAAGAAGCACTCTCAAAATTACATTTGATGCATTTGAATGGTCTTTCCCCTGGATGAGTGATTAAATGCATATTTAAAGTATGCCAATGTGAAAATTGCTTATCACAAATTTTACACTTAAAAATTTGACCTGGCATTGTCTCAGTTTTTCCTTCGGATGAACGCCACTTGTTCTTAAGGACACAATCGCAGAGCCACTATAAAATTATACTTGTTCCAAGAATTGTGGACTGGATTAGCCTTCTAAGAATACACCTGCATGTGTATACACAAGGCTTGTCGAATCCAGTTGTCTTTATCGGTATGCTCACAATTCACTAACAGATTAACTTGGAGTCTTATTTATTTAAATTGGTTCAAATATTCCGAACTTATCGGAAGTATATATTACTTCCAGGAGTAGCTAATACGTTAGAACCCAAAGTCACTGGAAAGAACTGCCGTCTAAACTTAAAGTCTGACGAAAAGGCAAATCTTTATTCTATTATTGCTTAAACATTTGAAGGGATTTCCTTTTAGAAGGCAATTTCAAGGATAGTGTGGATATTTTCATAATTTTGTACATACAGTGCTCCATAAGTATTTATAGATACTCACATTAACATGACAAGAAAGCCCTGGGATATGAAGCATGTAGTATATTATCTTAACCACAAGCAAATGAAATAAAATTATACGGCCCATTCTCTCATAGTGGATTGGATTTTGGAATGGAATAGGCACTTTCATTATTATTTATACTTGATAAAGCTCATCGTTTGTAAATATCATAGGTTCCTATTCCTCCCAAATCTTGCTTACTGTTATACGAAAATACAATTACAGTGCACTATTTCTACAGTAGCATCCATAAAAGGAGTACAATTTGGATTTTTAAACGGCAATCTGGTAACTGTGTCTTTTCTGTCACAATAAGCGAAATCCCTCTTTTGAAACTACATTCTGATTTGCCCCAGTAGGGAAAATTCTTTTGAAAGATGATCTCCTGTACAGAGATAGTAAACTG
Source organism: Allacma fusca (assembly GCA_947179485.1). Classification (NCBI taxonomy): domain Eukaryota; kingdom Metazoa; phylum Arthropoda; class Collembola; order Symphypleona; family Sminthuridae; genus Allacma; species Allacma fusca. The sequence goes on from OX359246.1 coordinate 40,084,452, forward strand.
TATTCGTGACATCGTGACTGTTGGCCTGTAAGGAACGCCTAATTCTCTAATCTAATGACTCGGAAGTAGTAACCTGGGAATTATTTGGTGTGTGTATAAGTGAGAATATTTTTTTTGTAAGTACAGTATTTACCGATATCACAGCTAAAATATTCAAGCATAATTACTCCTGGTGATAGAAGTAATCCAGGATTACAACTGTTTACAGTGCAATGTCATTACAAGGGCACCCAAAAAAAAACAGAACACTGATGAACAGCTCTATAGAGAAATGAAATTATTAGGGAAACGAAAGCGTGTCTCAAAGTATGTGTCCTTGCGAGGAAAATAATTTACAAGTAATTCTCTCCCTATACAGAGTTCAGAGCACATTATATGTAAATGTACTGTCAAATCCGGTTTAAGTCATATACGAATACAACCATATGTACTTCACTGTCATTTGTATTGTCACGCATTGTCATTTCAAATGTTCATCTGAAAGTCAGCAAGAGGGAGCAAGTTTGGTTCGCCACAAAATCCAAAAATTCTAATGTTGATATTCTCTGCAATTTGTGAAAGTTGCCCACAATGATCCCACAGCTCGGGATAGCTTTTATCCTTCTCATGGCAAGTTTCATATCTTGAGGTGTTCCAAATACCTTCACAGCTACTAAAATCTGATCCTTGTACCGATGCATTTTGTCCGGGATGGAAAAGGCTTTGTTGTAAATGACAGTGAAGATAATGAGCCCATACACACCTAAATTGAAATTCAAGGCTGAGAAGATTGGGGCATCCATGAAATGTCGAATTGTAATGAAAAATCCGAAAATTGTCATGCAAAAACAGCAAATTTTCGTCAGAAAAATATTTGATCCAAATAACTGATTAAAAAATTTTATATTCAGCTGAATGGTCACACATCCCTTGCAGATACTGACTATGGTAAATCTCCGGAACCTGTATTTACTCCTGAAATCAGAATGTATTTTTGTTCATATTAAAATAATTGCTAGTCTTTTTTTGATAAAAAGTCCCAGAAATCAAATTGGCGTTTTAAAATAACCTGACGGAGCTTAAATCAGTATCAAGTTCTCTCAGGATTTTCTGAAAAAACAACGTTTGAAGGAACAAATTGTGATGGCCAATGATGAGCAATGAAAAGCAGAGGAATATCTCCAGGGAAAATAGCACGATAAAGACCGGAAGGGTTTGGTAAGCCGCTGGCAACACCGAAAACAGAAACTGTGGGGAGTCTCTGCTCAAAATGTAATAAAGTGCACCCACAGCAACACAACTTCCATTTCCAAAAGGAATTGACAGTAGGAACAACTCTGGGATGCTCAAACTCGTCAATCCCTGCGATTCTTCTTCCCTTACTCTTACATTTTGACTCAACTGATTAAACAGATAAACACTTTCTTGAGGGTATTTAATGAAAAATATGTACGACCCAATTACGATCAGATTAGAGTACACGGTGAAAACCAGATGAGGAGAGAAATTGTAAAGAACAAAATATTGAGTGTAGACTAGTGTTTGGAATAAACGGAAATTAATAAATATCAAATAGAAAACAGACAAGTAAAATCCTTTTCTCCAAAACTTCAATCTTCGGTAATAGTTTTCGAGAGTAAACTCCGCCGTTGCTTTATTAAACTTAAATGGGATGATATTCAATTTTGAAGCTATAGCATAAGCCACGTAATTAAAATACAGGTGGCGTTTGGTCAGCATTCCTTCAAAAATGAAAGTTTTTTTAAAAGTTGGTACAAACTTATGAATTCGTACTGAGTGAGTTCTGATTGTGAGAATCTGGTTGACAAAGTAGATACTTCTGCATTTTAGAGGATGCTTTTATTTATATTTTCTTATTTTATTTTCTTGTATATACAATTTCTAAAATTATAAGTAATTATATGATGGGTTGACTACTAGCAAATAAAGCAAGTCGTCCTGAACTAAATTGTGAAATGTTTTTAGGAGAAGGGGAAGGCATCATTAGACCATGAATTTGTACTCTGACGTGAAAAGCGTAACAAATATACGGAATGGAGAAAATATTTTGTGGGAACGAAAATTGTCACAATTCATACTGCATTCTCATAACATGCTAGACTGAGCTATTATTCTAACGACATTTGATAACCTACACAGTCAGGTATTAACAATTAAGCTGACGCGGAATCAATTATTTACTCTCAAATCATATTCTTTGAACAATTACGACAAGAAAGTGGTGTAAGTATTGTGTAAGGCTCGTGCATGCAATATTCCCTTTGATAACATGTAACAAAACGTTGTTTTACATAGAGTTTAAATGGTAATGGCATATACACAATAATTTGAAAAAAGCAATGTTAAAGATAGGACAAATAAATGTATGGTATATACATACATGTGTATTAGCGATTTTTTTACATGAAGTTTAAATGGTAATAGCAAATACATAATAAATTGTAAAAATCAATGTTCAAGATAGGAAAAATAAATGTATTGGGTTTGTCGATTTTTAAATGCAATGGCGTAAATGGAAAATTAGGCAGGCATTTAGAGCATTTATTCACATGGGCATAAAATGATTTCTTATGTAATTCTGGCAGAATTGGCATATAGTAATTATATTTTGCCTTAACGATAGTATGGTAATAGGATATATAGTTTAAAAATCCCGTTAATTATCGGGCTAAGTCGTTCTTCAAAAATGTACGATATAAATGATAATATCATACCGTTTTGTTGCAACGTACATCCCCAGTCCTAGTCGTACATTAAATATGAGGTTCTGAAATACGTGCAAATGAGCACTCGATAAAATTTCTTTTGTAAATTTTGGCTTGGATTAATTATTTGTATAAGAATAAAAGATGAAAATAAAAGATGCTTAAGGTGATAAGTATGTGGGAATAAAATAATAATTTTGAAATCCGAAAATTCCGTGTGTGATCCCAGTGACCCAAAAAATTGGTCATTTATTATTTAGGTGGTATTTTTTAGTTTTTGTTGTAAAAGTCCACATTATATACTTTATATAGCATCTGTCTAATTAACAAGCCTGTACTTTAAGATTAGAACAAGCGACTAAATTGTACGTGCTCACTATTTTTCAAAACAGCATCCAGTTTTGGTACTCACCACCATTGGATTTGTGGGGGTACACGTCGCCATGGGAGTTGGCATCTAAAACTTGACCATAAGCAGCATTCACAAATTTCAGGTAAATTTTCCCTGGGCTGGTTCCTAAAGCCGTGACGATGTTCCAGTGGTAGTCTGAATTTTCTATAACGCTCTCAGGTGACTTGGTACTTATTTCTAACTCCGGATCTTCCTTGCTATCAGGATCCTGAGGTATCCTAAATAAATTATGTTGGGCTGGCAATACCCTAACGTTGGAAGGTGTTGTTTCTAAGGTTTCATAAAAGAGTGTATCGTCTTCCGGAACCTTGTCTTTCCTGGCTAGTCCAAGAACTAAATTAGACTCAGTGTTTTTAATTAGGAATAAACTTTTCCCAGGGATTGGGACAAAGTTCCAGGATCTAGTTGAAGCGTGATGGTCACTGATGGTTACGGCCTTTCCGTCCCTGAGGATCAAATCTCTCCCAGTTTTGGCTGACTTAAGGATTCTGTTCTCCTGTGTGAATATGTCCCTCACTATTTCCGGGAGCAAGGATAAGTCCAAATAAGAGGACTCGATTCTGTTGATTTCAGCACCTATGAGGATCAGTACTTGGCTGTCGTTTAAAGTGTCTTTGGAAATTTCCATGCTTTGTAGAAGTTTCCAAATCAGAACAATTCTTCCAGTTTCTGTTGATTGGCTGTTAATCAACGCCAGGATTTTTTCTGTAGGGTAAGGCTTCTGCTTCAGAAAATCCTTCAGGGTTGAAATATCCTCTAAATGCTTGCTAGTAATAGAAAAGTCTGGTTGTTGGGAATGGTTGGAGTAAAGCGTGTTCATCCTTTCCAGGAGCTGATGGTTAGCTTCCGTAACGTTAATAATTTGTTCCTGGATCTGGATGAACTTTCTCACCGTGTTTTGACTTCCTCGTAATTGATTTTCAATTAAGAACATTTTCAAATCCGCCACTTCACTTTCTTCATCAATCCCAGCGTCTGTGGATAATTTGGATACGATTTCTTCTCGCAGACTTTCCATCGCCGGAATCAGCTGCTTCAAGGTTTGGAGGTACATTTCTTCTTTCTTCTTGTGCATATTTGTGTTGAGTTGGGCTTCATACGATTCCGGGGGTACAAGGAGATTATCCTTTAATGCAGGATCAGTCTTAGTATCCAAAATTGTTTGTGGGAAGGCGCTGGCATGCTCCTGGCAGAGAAGAAGAATCATTGCAAGAATGCAATGAGGAGCTAACGTGCTTCTTGTAATCTGAAAAATGTCAAGAATAAATTTGACAAATTATTTTTATTGCATGTAAATAATTTTTAAACATGATAGACATTTTCGTAATCAGTAATTATGAAAGGACACATAATCACGCGCACGTGCACAAACGGAGAAACATGAGAAATGCTTGTGAACCTTACCATTTTGAGTCTGAAGTTCCAAAATTTGTTCCCTATAGCTTCCCTTCTACAAATATAAGAAATCAAAATAATTGGGTACGATGTGAATACTTGTAGAAATTAATTATGAATGGTCTTATAGAAGCTGGATTTTCAATTTATACTCAGCATATGTACTTGCTGCAAAAAAAAATAAGCTAAGAAAAAATTCTGGACTTTTCCAACTATACTTCTTAAACAATTCAGACCCACGTCATAATCTTTCACAATTATTCTGAGGAAGGGTTAAAAAACGCAGTTCAATAGGGATGCTTACTTTGTAATGAATATTCAAAGAAATTTACAGACGAAATCTATGACATCATAACTTATTGTTCGCTGTTTTATTGTTATACATATATACACTGCTACTAACTGTAAGTATACATATATGTACATATCTGCATAGAATTATAACACATGGCATAATTATTGAGTAATTGAGTACATACAATTTAACATACATATACTTACACAGCCCACAGCAACACTTAAAACTTGTTTCAGATTTGACGAACGTGCATTCTCTGTACTGTTTGTCAATTCAAGATTTTTGTCGCTTATAAGGAAATCATTTGCATTGTGCATATGTGCCAGTACTAGACACTGCCCTTTGAATAATGTAGCGGTCATTTATGTACATATGAAATTATTGTAGCTATCCGGTCATTTGTTGTCTTCCATTTCTAATTGAGTGCATCAGAATTGAACAGCCTGTATTTTGACTTTGTAATGATTTGTGTCCAATAAGCTATGAAACCGCTAATTCCGGGGAAGAATCTTAAAACTCTTGGTAGTTATTGAGCTGACTAAAAATAGGTTTTAAGAGTAAAAGAGGATTTTATATTTATTCAAGTGTTCAAATTAACTTAAAAATAATACAGAAAAAAATATGCACACATTTTATCTTAGAATCTGAACCAAACTCTTTGGGGCACTGTAAAAAATTGGCTTATATGTACATACAGCACCTCATACCTTATCATACCTCTTACACATCAATTAAATTGTCATCAGACTGTATTGACATTTTGTGTAAATCATAGGATCGTATTATTTACCACATATTTTCAAATTTTTTCTTTTATTGCAATAAGGGGATTTATTTGCCAAAACTCAGGCCATTGCCGTCATTTCGGGATCAAATCTGTTCATGTCTCATATACTAACCGCAAATGTACTGATTTAGTTGACTCACACAACATTGGAAACAACCCATGGCCCAGATTTCAGAAGTCACAGTAACTTATGTATGATAAGTAACTCATGATGCTGTCTGACTATTTAAATCTTTCAGACTCAAAATCCTTTCAGTCATCCAAAAGATCGCAGCGTATCCATAGTGGTAGTATTTCCCGTAGTTGAAATTCTAATCAGACAAATCATGTCGGCGACAAATTTCATTGTTGTTGCTTTAATCTTAAGTATGACATTTCTTGCTTCTGGAGATCCAAATCCGAAACCACAAAGTACATTGAAGTTGTTAGCCTGTCTATTGTGAATTTCAGTTTAGAATTTCGTGCTTCACTAAAATTTATTTTCATTAATACAGATATCGGATTTGGGCTACTTCCTGGCTTCTCATCTTGCAACAAGGGACAAGTTTACAAACCTGACGATTGTAACAGATGTATTTGCCGAGGGGGCAAATATTTTTGTACCTATCTGGCTTGTTTGGACGCTCCAATTAGCTTCGATAATTAGTATCTATGTAATTTCAGATTTCAGAGAAATGTTCGTAAGGAAATATGAATGAATAAAGTTATTATAAAGGTCCACAATGCATTTAACTTGTAGCACCTCACACAATCGTCATGAAACTTCCACATATTTAGTGATTAATGACACAAACGTGTAGGTTGGAATGAAATTACGCCGTTGTATTTTTAGTGCATATTATGGGCAGGCGAAATTTATATTTATTATATGTTTCTTTTATTTTACCATAAACTGTACGTATTACAATCCGAATTCCAGTTTATTGTACTCCGCCCATCAAGTGTGCAGTCTGCTGTAATAATTCGTTTGATGGATTGAACACTTGTGTTTGCAATAAAAAAGGCTGGCAGAAGTATTGCATAAAGTTGTTCTTTAGAATCTTGTTTTGAATTTATATTACGTTTCTTTAAATGTGTACCATATCGTTGTCGTTACTTCATTTATTAAATATTGATTAAGAAGTGGAATGCGGACATTCCTTGAGCCTTGACATTTGAGTATATAAATAAAGTAACGTTTTTAATGTTTGGAGTAACTATAGCTAACTACTTGCTGGACTTGGTCTTATAGTGGGATTGATGTACGCGTAACATGTAGTTTCTAGTCTCTCTAGCATTTATTTTTAAGCAGTAAGCTACAGGGTGTAATTGACTTTCTGACGTGAGAACAAAAATGTAAATCAACATAAGCATAGGAACCATTATCGGAAACAATGCATTTGGTGTAAATGTAATGCATTTAAGTGACATAAAGCAATTAATCAAGAGAATGTTACCACTCCAAAACATCTGTAATAAAATAAAATAATAATGCAATTTGGGTAGACTTTGTAATGGCTCGTGTACATTGTATAACCTTCCAAATGTAGTTTTATTCAAAACGTAATTACCCGTGTTTTGTGACGATGAATTGAAACGAATTCTTTAATCTGACGCATGTTTGAATGGACTTGTGGTTTTGAAACAATGACTAATTCTGGCGCATTTTTTCTTCAAATGATATAAAATGTCAATTTAAATTATTAGCGCTATTTTAACCATGAATTTTTTCTTCGAGGGATTAAATTTATAAAAATTACCAACTTTCACGGTATAAAAGCAAACTTTCTGGAGGATTCCATGAGGTATTTCTGGTTCTCATTTCAAACAAGATACGCGGTCCATAAAAATTGAAGATATGGCTAATAAACGGGTTCTTCTTGGGACGTTGTTGTTGTTTGCAGTTTTGGCAGGTACAGTGGCAAGGAGTTAAAATAAATATCTATGCTTTGTTTTACATTGTTTAATAATACCAAAAATGTCGGTCTTACTTTCCAGACATGGGATTTGCGAGACCACCAGAAGACGGCCGTCGAGAGTATGAAAACGATAGTACTAACTATGGAGAGAACTCAGCACCTGCTGATTCTGCAGATAATTCGGCACCTGCAGATTCTGGAGACAATTCGGCACCTGCAAATTCTGGAGATAATTCCTCTCCTGCAGATTCTGGAGATAATTCTGCACCTGCAAATTCAGGGGACAATTCAGCACCAGCAGATTCTGGAGACAATTCGGCACCTGCAAACTCTGGAGACAATTCCGCACCTGCAGATTCCGGGGACAATTCTGCACCCGCAAATTCAGGAGATAACACTGCACCTGCAAATTCAGGGGACAATTCAGCACCAGCAGATTCTGGAGACAATTCCGCACCTGCAGATTCCGGGGACAATTCTGCACCCGCAAATTCAGGAGATAACTCTGCACCTGCAAATTCAGGGGACAATTCGGCACCAGCAGATTCTGGGGATAATTCGGCGCCTGCAAATTCTGGAGACAATTCCGCACCTGCAGATTCCGGAGACAATTCTGCACCCGCAAATTCAGGAGATAACTCTGCACCTGCAAATTCAGGGGACAATTCGGCACCAGCAGATTCTGGGGATAATTCGGCGCCTGCAAATTCTGGAGACGATTCCGCACCCGCAAATTCAGGAGATAACTCTGCACCTGCAAATTCAGGGGAAAATTCGGCACCTGCAGATTCCGGCGATAGTTCTGCACCTGCAAGTTCCGGAGACAATTCATCGCCTGCAAATTCCGGAGACAATTCGGCACCTGCAGATTCTGGAGATAATTCAGCTCCTGCAAATTCCGGAGACAATTCCTCGCCTGCAAATTCCGGAGATAATTCGGCACCTGCGGATTCTGGAGATAATTCATCTCCTGCAAATTCCGGAGATAATTCGGCACCTGCTGATTCTGGAGATAATTCAGCTCCTGCAAATTCCGGAGACAATTCCTCACCTGCAAATTCCGGAGATAATTCGGCACCTGCGGATTCTGGAGATAATTCATCTCCTGCAAATTCCGGAGACAATTCCTCGCCTGCAAATTCCGGAGATAATTCGGCACCTGCGGATTCTGGAGATAATTCATCTCCTGCAAATTCCGGAGACAATTCCTCACCTGCAAATTCCGGAGATAATTCGGCACCTGCGGATTCTGGAGATAATTCATCTCCTGCAAATTCCGGAGACAATTCCTCGCCTGCAAATTCTGGAGATAATTCAGCTCCTGCAAATTCCGAGGACAATTCCTCGCCTGCAAATTCCGGTGACAATTCTGCACCTGCTGATTCTGGAGATAATTCAGCCCCTGCAAATTCTGGAGACAATTCTGCACCTGCGAATTCTGGTGATAATTCCGCTCCTGCAGATTCGGGAGACAATGGTTCCCCTGCAAACTCTGAAGTCAACTCAGCTAGTCAAAATCCCAGTGAAAATGATGAAGCCTCAAATCCTACATCATCTACACCAGAAGGAGATTCTCAAGAATCTTCATCATCTAGTTCAACTGCTGAACCCGAAGATCCAGAACCAACACAGCCTATGAACTCAGATTCAGAAGGAGGTCCAACACCCCAGCCTGATGAGTAATCTGAGCCAGTTGAATCTGAGCCGCTATACTTTAAACAGGTGAAATGCTACACTAGAATATGGCCAGACTAATGTTGAATGATTTATGTAACCTACACCTTCCATTGCTTCGGTCTAGTTTGAAAATTGTTTATTAAAATCTTTCAATTTTCATATATCATACAAATTTCATAATATGGCGCAAATTTAAGAACAATTATCGTGTATTTTTTATCCAAGAATTAGTTTGTCGTGGAACATTAAAACATGATTCAAACGCTGAGCATAATAATTATTAAAATGGATTTACTACGACTAGATTTTAAAATATTAATGTTTTGAATAGTTCATGAAGTGGTAAAACTACCCGTTTTGCTGTTACGCTTTATTTTTATCGATAACTTCAGAATCACAGTATGAATAATTGAGGTCATCAAAAAAGTTTCAATTGGTTGGAGTTACCTTATGAATATTTTCACTTCCTCATCCCCAAACCCAACTTTTGTTTAACTTTATGTTGTGCATCTACATGCATACTTTATTACAATGGGTCTCCTACACTATATCAGTTGTAGCTTGAATATTATGAAATTTTAGACTTTTCTGACACAACTGATATCGCCCTTGATTTACAGAGCAAAGTAAGCCAAAATTTTATGGTCCAGATAATACCAGCAAATACTAGTATCACTGATAAAAATAAAAATCCCCACACATCCAAGGACCGTTTCATCCACCATGGTTGATGCCGGCAGAAAGGTTTCAAAATATCCGTAACATTTCTATCATTTCGCAAAATAAACTCCGTCCACCAAACAGCAGTTTCAAGAGCAGCGACCGGACGTTCTCTGGAAGCTATGGACAGTATTTTAGCCATTTTAGCGTACCTGCGTATATTTCACAAAATGCCCCATTATTAAAACCTTGTAATTTATTTTAAAATATTTTAAGCATTATAGGGTGTATGTAATTATTATAACCCGTTATTACCTTTTATCCTCCAGGAGTCTAGAAATAGCATCACTAAGAACTTCACTGGTCATTCCATAAAGCTCAACTTCAATTCCATTCCCCATGACTCTGACTCTTTTTGCATTGTAATCTTGATCACCATTAACAGGAATTATTATGACTGGAACTGCATTATAAATGGCCTCCTGAATGCTCACTTGACCCCCTTGCGTAATGAACCCTCGGATTCTAGGGTGGGCTAAAAATCAAAATTAAAATATTACATGGTTTTTACTTTTTACAATTAGTTAGCCTGAAGTAATATTGCAATTTTCAACTATAGTAAATACTAAATTCACTTACCGAGGAGAATCTTTTGGGGAATCCAAGGGAGAAGTAGTAAATTCTCAGGAATATTCTTTGGATGCACACCTTCCCATTTCCAAACAAATTGCAGCTTTGATTCCCTCACGGCACTGAGGAAATTCTTAAGTAAATGTTCTGGCATTGAGGAAATTGATACGATGCTGCCAAAGCTAATGTACATGAATCCTTCATCTCCTCCCGCATTAATAAAAGTGTTTAATTCCTATTTATGCAAAGACAATATTAATATAACCAATGCCATTTTATAAATTGGGAATTCCTCGAGAAAAATATTAATAGTCCTTGAAAATCTCACTTGTGACAGAGCCCCATGTTGCTCTGTTAAGTGCATTCCTCCCACAGAAATTACAAAAGGTGGTAAAGATCTTGGGAACTGGTCGGAGTAGTGAATGTTCATGAATATTAACTGCTCCGAAGTAATCACGTCATGGATCGGCGGCATCCCTTCAACGTCCAGGTAATCCCTCACTAGTCTGTCGATCCGGGGAAGGTAATAATTGTAGTAGTTGTAATACCATGACAGGAATGATATCTCAGTTGAAGCTCTCTCGTAAAAAGACATTTCACGAGTTTCATAGTGAACATCAAAACTAGGGATCCAGGAGGACTCAATGGGAATTCCGTAAGAGTAGCTATCCCAAGCAATCAAACAGCCAATCCCTGAGTAGCTCACGACCTTGGATTGCCATTTGTAACTCAAAGCAAAAGCACAGTCAGACATGGAGGATTTGTCAAATACGATCAAATCAAAATGAGAAATCTGAACCCAACTTTGAAATTGAGAGCTTTTGAGCATTATCTCACACATTTGGATCCCTGTGTCAAATAAGGAATTCCCTTTAGCAAGATCTACATTGTATTTTGATTTTATTCGGGACTCCAATCCAATCACTCCAAATTGCTTCAGAAAAATGTCATGAATGGACTTGACTTCAGGAGGGCAGAAATTAATTATTTTTGGATGCTTCACTGAAGGTCTCAAGGGTCCATAAAATGTTACGTTGTGACCCTTGTCAGCTAATTTGTTCGCAAGCGGCTCGAGTCCAGATCGATGGCTATGACTGGAGAAAGGACCAATGAAAAATAAAATATTATCTGCTTGAACAGTGCCAATAAGTGAGCTTAAAATTCCAGTTAAAAATAATAGTGTCTGGGGGATTGTCAAAGGGTTTTTGAAATGACAGAATTTTGAAGGAATTAAAAATAAACACATGTTGATATTCAAACTAAACTTAAAAAGTTTTAATTATATATACAAGTGCTGTATTTGACAGTTACAACAGAGATAATTAATTTTGATTGAATTTCAGAACTGGGAGTTAAATTGAGAAAGGTTGAAGAAAATCAGGAGGCAATGTCTGATTGTGTTTACGAGATTGTTTGGTGGAGTATACGTCCGAGTGAAACTTATCAGTCATGTGATGAGAGGCTGTAGTTGATAAAATAAGGTACAGAAACCTCAACCATGAACATATTGAAAACATTCGGCTCCTGGAATTGTATTTTATAAGTTATTCTAGATAATAGATGTAAGGTAAATAAATGAAGATAATGCAAGCATATTTCTTCACTGGATTTCCTGTGGAAATTAACACTGTTGTTCCAGTTTGAGAAAAATTCCAACTTGCTTTTCATTCGTTTGATTGCTTTGGCCGGCACTGTTGATCTATGTCAATGGTCGTATTTTGAAAAAAAGTACAGTAATAACACATTGACTATAAAATGTGTAAATGCTTTTAACAAGCCTGCTAAAGTGAACTAGGGAAGAAAATTCTTTTTCCGAAACTATGACTCATTCCCTGACAATTTGAGTATTCATCCTCGCAGTTTGCTCAAATAATGTAACCCTAATTATACATATGTAAACATTAGAAGATAGTTTTGCCATTGCTAAGATTGTAGTATATTTATATGCGCTAATTAAAAATATATTTAAAAGGGGTTAGTAGCAGAAAGCTATTATTGTAGTGAACTGCCAAATTGACGTTGTATAAACTAGAGTTTACAATGAAAAGAAAAAAAAAATAAAGCACTGTCCATGACATGAAAAATAAAATTTGACATTTGGTAATAGTTGGATACAAAAGTTATAGTTCTTAGAAATCAGCTATTCCTGCACGTTCAGTGAACACACAAGTATTAAGCGTTTGGTAGGTTGCAGTCCCGTAAAGCAAATTATGGGATAGTGAAGCTAAACTGTTTCCTCGTTCAGTGTGTTGAAATACTATTCCAACACACTGAGTATACATGTGATGTACCTACTGTATAGGGATACCTAATTGTAGGTTTTCACTTGTCATCAAGTATAAGAGTTCCATGAGTCGCCACTTTTTATTATCACATTTAATTACTGAGTGAGGGTAACATCATTGCTGGCTGATATTTGAACTACACAGCTATATGCCCATTGATGGTTGTAATGGTAGTTTGTTCAAGACAAGAGTACTACCCAAATGAAATTTTGCAGACCATTAAATAGATACGGATAATTCCGCGAGACGGAAATGTGAGTGAAATGCTCAATAGACTGGAGCTTCTAGCAAAATGGGCAGTTTCTTAAGTCTCATCCGTCTGAACTATCCAAGGACAAATCTAGGTGGCGGAACATTGGTAATGCACATACATTCATAAAATTTCTCAATTTTAGCTCTTGTTAGCCGATTAAAGCTCTCCCCAGTGATTGAAGTTATTGAGGTATTTTGCAAAAAATTGTTCAATGTGTTGTAAGTAGAAGTATCTTTGTTGGGGCTATGTGTATACAATTATATATTTGCTGAGAAATATTTTATCCACAAAATGAATTACGAAAATGTCAGATAAAGCGTTGCAATTTTGTGAATTGATTGGTTGGGCAGTTAAAATATTGCGCTGAAAAGGTTTAAATATGATTGGTTATAATTATACTCTTTTGTACAGTATAGGATTGTTTTGGCTGGGATTACGCCCGGGTTTTCAACGGAATCGATATGTGAAGAAATGTACGTAGAGACCGGGTTGTAAAACATTTTAAAGGCTGGCTTTTTAGCTGGTTCGGGCTCGATAAAATGCATGGTGGTCGAAAAGGGTCCGGCCATGGCCATATCAATAAATTTTAAAGGTTGGCGGGCTGGGTCGGGCTGTTACAAATTAAGACAGCCTTCTTTCGGGTTCGGACCCGAAAGTGAAGCCCTAATCCCACCTCTAGTGTATACTTACAGGCCACGTTCCATTCTTCTTCACCTGTCCTCCAACCAATGGGAGAACCGGGGTCCATGACCATAAAGGTTGTATAGCGATCTCTATCAATTTCGTCTGAAATCTCATAATATGATCCTTGCATGATCTTATTCCGTTTGAATGCAACAAAAATGAAATACTGCTTTTGTGTGAACACTTAAATCTCAAAAATCGAACTCGATTGGAACAAATTTAAAAGTCTTTCAAACTACACAACGTAAGACCCAAAGTGAGAATAATTCAAGAACGCTGCGTTCTTGTAGAAAACCACTACTGCCACTGTTGCCATAAGAGGTCATGTGACTGACTTTCAATGAGGTCAAAAGTTGAGAATACAGATATACATTGAAAAATGAAACAAACGAATTAATTTTCATGATTGTTTTTATGCATCGATGAATGAAGTGACTTTACCCTTATTGTGGCTAAATTTGGCTTCTCATTTTTATGTTGACATATTCAACACAGGTGACTTATCCAGTGCTTGCTGGAAAGCTCGTTTTCCTATAAATAGGAACGTTTTTAATTTGTTTTAGAGATTTTGCAGCAGCAAACAATTTAAGACTTTGCGTCACTTCATTGACTGCTCTGAGAGTTTGTGAGCCAGCGGGAATAAGCGAATTTGAAAGATTTGGCGAAAGATTTGTTCGATTTTGTGGGAATTTCCCAGTACTTCCCTATTTACGCTTGGGGATATAAAAGCTACAAATCCTATGTGTATGTATGGACTGTGAGTTTTGTGTGCTTGGATCTTTGAACCAAAGATACCCCTATCACAGGGGTTCTTGAGCATTTGTCAACTCTTAACCGCTGTACGTTAGGTAGATTCTTGCATATGTACATGCATGTACATACCTGAGCTTGCATTTACGCGGATAGCACTTTATTTATATTTGGCTGCTTTTAGATGAAAATGTATTTTAAATTAAACTCGTTACACATTTATTGAAAATACAAACATTTTGTAGGCATGATTTCGTTTGATTTCTACAGAGAGTTTGTGAAAACTTGATGAACAGTAAAACCACTACATTCAGGAATATTTCTTGATCGATCGAAGCAATTATAACCAATTTACTTCTATTAACATGTCCCGTCCCAGTGAACCAAAACATGACATTTTGTACATATGAATCCTTGTTGTGCACTCCTTAGTATGTAAATAAATATTTGAGCTAATAATTTATAGATTGGAAACTACCGTAGGATAGTGTATGGAACATGGAAAATAATCTGATGATTTTTTACCAACCATCAACACGCAACGAGGCACTCAACAACAAACTTGATATGCTGTAATTACTTAAATATATATTATAGAATATTTGTTCAAATAAAATCAAATTTGTTTAAACTGTGAGAATCAGGAAATCTTTACAAAATACATATCGAAAAACCCCGGCAATTTTCACTTACAATGTTTACAATGAAAAAAGGTATTTTTCAGTAATGTCCCAGTTGATTATTCTATCCTTAGCAGTTATTGCATGTGAGCTAACGTGTTTCAATGGTGCTATGAAAAATAGATATAAATAATTACACTATGTATGTACACATACATATGTATGTACCCCCGCAAATCCGGACAATTCAAGTTGCATTTATTTTTATAGGATTAATCTAAAGATTCTACAATCTTTCCCATTTTATAAATGTTTCAGTTATTAGTGCCATAATCCCTTTGAACTTGTGTGGGAAAAATATACTTTCAACTTTAATGAAATTCTATAGAATTACAATTATCAGTTGAATACACACAGTTTTAACGGGACAGGCAAATGGGACTAGTAATGCAAGTATCCGCTATGAATATATAGTCACTCATTTTAGTGGGATTTCCTTATAACATATGGAACATATTTGCTTTGAAAAAAATATCGAGAATTTAAATATCATAAAAAATGAGCTTTCACTCAGGATGAAGAAATCAAACGTTTTGTAGTTCAACAGTTCATATTTATCGTAAAATTTACTTTCAAATTCATTGCATTGTTCCCAGTTCATTTACCCTTAAAAAACAGCTGGTTAAGAGCTTAGATATTAAATTCCAGGGATTACCTGCCCTTATTAAAAATGCATTCAATTTGAAGGGTTAGGGAATACCTTTCATTTTTTAAGTTCCTGGAAACTCTCTTTTCCTCTGCTAATCCCTCTCACCTGTCATATTTTTTAAGGCTTTAGCAGGGAAGAAATAGTCTCAGTGAACGCTACTGGACTTCTCATTTTGGGTCACTCATACTTTTTAAGTTTCACACCTTTTTTTTATGCCCTATTTTTATCGCCAGTTTTTGAGGAGACTCTCGCCAGAGCTACTATAAATGTTCCAGGCAGTCAAGTAAAAAAATCAGAATCACTCGGACTTCAGTTCAGTAAGCATCCCAAAGTTTCAAAGGAACAAAATCCAAGGAATATTTCCAACACTTTAAAAACATTTACTCAATTTATAATCATGGAGTTTTTGCAAGTTGTAAGTCTTGTCCTTACTTTGAGCACAGCAGGGCTTGCCTCTCCCACATCCACTTCTAATAACCCTCAACAAGGTCCAAACAACCAGATGCTTGTGCATGGAGATCAGAAATCTTCGGAACAAAATCCTGCGAATCAGTTTATGTATCGGAACAGCCCCGGGAACAATTCTCCGTCATACGTGCCAAATTATCAACAGCTTGCGAATGGTAAGTTTTTATCAAATCCATATTTGTGTGCTGGGGAGGATGCATTTCAAAAATGTATCTGTTGTGATAATCGTGTAGGCTGTTGCACATGTGTACATACATAGATATAATTGCACTTTTATTGTTGGTTATAAAAATGTTTTTTCCCTCAAAATTTTAGTTCCAACGTACCCACGAGACACCCCGTCACCCTCAACTTTCCTCGGTCTGTCCAGTAACGGAGAGTTCCAGCTGTCTGCGTACTTCAGCCAAGTCTTCTGGGGCCTTGTGGGATCCATTGTTGGGATTGCCGTCATCATCTGGCTCATCAGAATTATCTTCCCAAAAGAAAGTTTCGACTCCTTGGTGGACAAGATCAAGTCAACCAAAACTGGGAAGAATATGGATATTGATCGGATTACTAACATGGTGTACGGGGCCATTGACAGTTATAGCAAGTGGGCAACGAAAGATGCTCGAGCAGGCGTTGTTAATCCCAAACGTCGATAGAGGGCTCGGGTTTGCTGGTTATAACATTCCAAGACATTCGGTGATCTGTATAAGGGGGCTGTGTTTAATGTAAATTAAAAAATATATGTAATAAAGCTGATGAAATCGATTTTTCGTGTTTTGCTTACGTTCTTATAATTTCTCCACTGTGTACTACAAACTTGTGCTCACATTTCAATTGGAAATCATCTTACGTAACATCGATGACATTCAGGTGTATTATGGTAACTTAAAAAGTATTTTTAGGAACGCACATTCATTTTTCAAAAAAGCACGGACATCATGCAAATTTTGATTGATTTTGGGAGCATGTAGAACTCTGGAAAAATGCAATAATTTCTGTCAGCGATCTTGGTAGATAAGAGCTCATTTTAGAACTATCTAAACGAATTTTCAAAAATATACAAATCCCAATGTCCTAGACAAGTTTTAGCGGGACAGGCAAAAATGCGAAATTTTTACTCTATGATAGAATTCCTTGTAAGCATAGCTGTTCTAGTCTAGTCGGACTAGACTAGAAATGACTAGATTTGACTAGACTTTTGACATTATTTTTGGAAAATGATTAGACTAGACTGGACTAGAAAGACACGCGAGAATTTAGACTATGAGTAGACTAGACTTGAACTGCTAAAAATTCCTTGGAATAGACTTGGACTTGACTGGACAAAATAATTAATTCAATTCAAATCCTCCTTTCAAAATCTTGAGTAAAACCATTTCCGGAATACTAAACCCTGCGACTACAGCACAACGTTCATGTATCTCGCTCAAATCAATCACATGCCAGGAAAACATAGTACCTCTCTAGTAATTAATGTACAAGGATCGTTTGTGGCACTTTGAGATGCCGTTTTCAGCATTCTTATTACTTATTTCTAATGTGCTACCGTTTAATATCTCATAATTATGCAACAATCTAATTTGCATTGTTTGATCCATCTCATCACTTGGATAATCAATAAAACAAAATCTAGTTTTTGTGTTAAACTGAGTTCCCAAAAATCAGAACGAAAATCTGTGCACACTTAGTTCACTAAGAGTAAAATCATCGTCGAGAAAAATGCCGAAACTGTGCCCAAAATTGATACACCAGCAATAATAATTCAGAACAGGTCACAATTACCTCCCAGAAACACATGACACAACTAGTAATAACAGAAAACAAACACGTTATTGCCAGTACATCAAACAATCCTCCTTTAATCGACTGAACTAGCCGTTCCATCAAACATTAGCGAATCTGCATCAGGAATGATTGCTCATATGGCGACAAAGAGGAAGCATGCAGGTGATGGAAACACTATAAAGAAATTGAAACCTATAGTCTTGTAAATGGTAAAAGTGACAATAACAGTGATGACGAAGTTTACGATTCAGGAAATCCCTTATAAATGTAAAAAATCTATCTATAAAATTACATGAAGAAGTAAAGATATTTTTACACATGTTGGACATAAATTCGATAACAATAATCAAAAGGGAATTGTTGTACTGTGCTTATTGTGTAACAAGCAATACGTTTATAGTAGCAGCGCTGCAGGAGGTTCTTCTAATCTGGTTCGACATTTTAAGGTAATTAATCTAAAAAGTTAAATGCATTTGTCCAATTTGGTCTAACTTGGTCTTAACCTCGGTCTTAAATTTCGGTATCTACCAAAATTTCGGAGGAGGAACTGGAAATCATTGGACATTTGGAACCTAAGAATTGCTTGGAATTAATAAATTATTGTGTAAAGCCTCCCTTGTAGCTATTTTTGTTTAATATGGATTTGGCATAAATTTCCAATAGTGTTTCACTCAGTTATACCGATCTAGAAACATCAGTACGTGAATGTTAAGTAGCACCTCTAATAGCACATATATAGTGGACTAGACTTGAGACTAGACTAGACTAGAATACTCGTGGGGGAA
Organism: Allacma fusca; assembly: GCA_947179485.1. Classification (NCBI taxonomy): domain Eukaryota; kingdom Metazoa; phylum Arthropoda; class Collembola; order Symphypleona; family Sminthuridae; genus Allacma; species Allacma fusca. Next base: position 40,103,241 of record OX359246.1, read on the forward strand.
TCGTAGGTACTCGTAGAATGGGGAGCTCGTGAACAGCTATGCTTGCAAGTCACTCACTTTTAGTGGCTCAACTTCAGGGAATCATTTTAGAATGAAAAAAATTTTTGCCCAAGGTACATATTCTGTGTATAGAAGCCGGGAACAAGTTTTGTCTGATTTTTCGGAATTATTTCTATTGAAAATATAATGATTGTTAAAGCACAAATACATACTGTTGCATTAATAAGAATAATAAAATTGCCAAGATTATAGTAACATAGGAATGGACAATTCCTATGGATTTTATGTTCGCATAAAATATTTTAGAAGTAATTATTAGTTCGTAGTAGTAAGTATGCTAAAAGTATTTTTATTTTAGAAGAAATGATTGTCCAGGTTAAATTTACGATTCATATGGGGCACATGTCCTTTTGTACCATGGCTGAGGACAGCACGTGGCATTTTTTTGTCAAGTAGTTCTAGGAATAAGAAATAGAATCAAATGTTGAGAAAGAGTGTGTATGGAAATTTTTGTCGAAAAATTCTATGCAAATACATATGCATGACGTAAATATGTACATAAGTATTTCACATGTAATTATGATAACTTTGTTCACATGCATAATAGATAATAATAGGTGAGAATTACTACCAGTGAGTCCCAAAGGGAAGTAGCACAATCCACGTGTAATCCATTAATTGCAAGATTTCAAAAACAGCTTCCTGGAAATCAAAAGTATTTATGGATGTAAATCCAAGTTAAAGTCAAAGTTTGTCAGAACTTCACTCGAGTTCCAGGGTACAGTACAAATTTTCTACTCCTTTCCAACAATGCTTTGTAAATGTTTCTCAGTGTTGCCGTACATGCTGGTCGCCCTTGTTTTCGAATCGGTGGCTAATGTAATTCCTCCGAATAGTGACTCCAAGGTTTGTTAAATAAAAGTTACATAAAATATTTTTTTTACAACAGATGTTTCGGGTATTTTTGATTTTGAACTTGCGGTTATTTTCTGGGTAGAATGTCACACAGGATAATGTTGAAGTTCCACTGAAGAAATTCGATTATTACGTCAGCGGTTTTGACTATGACAATCGACCAAGTGAGTCTAAATATCAAATTACTTTTATTATATTATTGTGATTTTGTGATCCAACCGGGGTTTTGCAAATGAAAATACCCTCGGTTTTATGCCTGCCCACCTGAAAATGCCCAGAATTTCCGGCAGGTCTTTACGGCATATTGGGTATTTCGGCAGAAACATATAATTACACAATGACCACTACTGCTCCTTTAGCGTATCAAACCCATCCAGTTTTGGAAAATATTATTGTTAATTTAAAAAAATATTTTTAGTTCGCCTAATTCGTTACTTATGGTCAATGGTTTTTAAGGATTTCAATAATACTTTAAAAATTTTGAAACCCCAATAAAGTTGCAAGCAATCAACAGTATATCGTCGCCGAAGATGCAAAATGATCTAAGTGGTATGTAAAAGCATGTGCACATAGACCATATTTTACCACTTCGTCGACGATACATTACAGTCAACTCTTTCTATGGGAATCCCTTTATCGTGAGAGTTCACTTGTATAAAAAACTTTGGGGGTTGATAAGAACAACTTGCACACATCCTGTATGAGTTCCTGTATAAAAATTTTTGTAATGGGTTGTAAAAAATATAAAATAATTGCTAGACGATTTTAAGATTTGACAGTCATTAGCGGTTATAAAATATGTCAAAACTTGGAGCCTGTGTAGCAAATCTTGCATCGACTTTGAAAATTGCATTTTATCAGTCCAAGTAAAATATTGTAATCCAAGGAGCCAAAATGTAACAATAAATACATTTGACGAGTTTTCAAGCTCACAAACAATGGTACTTTTAATCTAGTGTCAACTATTTAATATTTGTGTTTCATCTTTGAACGAATATAAGTTTGCTCACGAAGTCTAAATAATTATTAGAGACACTGTGCAAACGAATTCTTACAACAATATAAATAAATTATTTATTGATTTTTCCTAAAGTTGTAATGCCATGGCATTGTCAATTGTACAACCCTGGGTCCAATTATAACGACTTCTAATTGATCTATAATTTTCTTAAGAATTCTGGTCATGACTGCATAAATAAGTATGCATGTATTTATAAGAAGAAAAATTCATCATAATTATTTCTATTTCTATGGAATGTCAGTCATTATTATGGACTCTGGGAAGTGGGACACTGAATGGCTAGTTGAACGTCCAGATGAGTGTAGCAAAGTCCTGGGAAACTATGCCAAATACGTGGACGAGCTTTCTTCAGGAACATTCAAATATAAATTCAACAACACTTACGGGAAAGATAATGAAATTAATGAGGAATTTGTTTTCATAAAAGATTACGATAATTATGACTTTCGTCGGGTCCAGAATTCTGCAGGTACAAAATTCGAATAACAGTTCCAAAGATCCTTTTTTTCCCTTGAAATTTCAAGATGATTGGTGTAACCTATTGTCCTGGTTTCAATTCCAGTAACAAAGTTAGGACAACAGTTTTTACATTTACTTAAAAAATTTGAGTCTAAACTGGGGTACGGCTTTATCATCAATGGTAAGTTCATGTAGTACTTTTTAACGGAGCGAAAACTTGGAACATTATTCCATTACAATTTAATAAAAGTTTAATTTGTATCTAATTCTTAATTTAAAAAAAGCAAACCCTTTAGTACAACAGCTGATGGAGCTATCTAGATCTACTGTCGGAAGGGTGTTTGAACGAATTGATATTTACGGGACCAATTCTCGCAAATGGATTCCTCAACTTCTGAGGAAGATCCCCGTGGATCAGCTTCCACCTAAATACGGGGGAAGTCAACATGAACCTATTTTTAAATATGATTTTCTTTTGGGGGCTAAAATATGATATCAGGTATCCCCCTGAAGAGAATGTTCAGGGGAAGAATAATAGTTATTAGATTCAAGAAACTTGTTCAGGTTCAGCTCATAAACTATTGTACGCTTTTTACTACCAGCATATATGTATGATGATTATTCTTAAACCTGCAGAGCAGTAACGGCCTTTTAACTGTAAGACTGACAGTTTCAAGTTAAAATGTTAAAGATAAGGTCCTTTTAAATAATGTGATCAAAACTGTCAAAATATGTCTTTTACAATTTTTTGTATTCGGATTCTTGATCTCCTCACAACTTTTTGTATTCGGATTCTCGATCTCCTCACAACTTTTTGTATTCGGATTCTCGATCTCCTCACAACTTTTTGTATTCGGATTCTCGATCTCCTCACAACTTTTTGTATTCGGATTCTTGATCTCCTCACAACTTTTTGTATTCGGATTCTCGATCTCCTCACAACTTTTTGTATTCGGATTCTTGATCTCCTCACAATTTTTTGTATTCGGATTCTTGATCTCCTCACAATTTTTGTATTCGGATTCTTGATCTCCTCACAATTTTTTGTATTCGGATTCTTGATCTCCTCACAATTTTTTGTATTCGGATTCTTGATCTCCTCACAATTTTTTGTATTCGGATTCTTGATCCCCTCACAATTTTTTGTATTCGGATTCTTGATCTCCTCACAATTTTTTGTATTCGGATTCTTGATCCCCTCACAATTTTTTGTATTCGGATTCTTGATCTCCTCACAATTTTTTGTATTCGGATTCTTGATCCCCTCACAATTTTTTGTATTCGGATTCTTGATCTCCTCACAATTTTTTGTATTCGGATTCTTGATCTCCTCACAATTTTTTGTATTCGGATTCTTGATCTCCTCACAATTTTTTGTATTCGGATTCTTGATCCCCTCACAATTTTTTGTATTCGGATTCTTGATCTCCTCACAATTTTTTGTATTCGGATTCTTGATCTCCTCACAACTTTTTGTATTCGGATTCTCGATCTCCTCACAACTTTTTGTATTCGGATTCTCGATCTCCTCACAACTTTTTGTATTCGGATTCTTGATCTCCTCACAACTTTTTGTATTCGGATTCTCGATCTCCTCACAACTTTTTGTATTCGGATTCTCGATCTCCTCACAACTTTTTGTATTCGGATTCTCGATCTCCTCACAACTTTTTGTATTCGGATTCTTGATCTCCTCACAACTTTTTGTATTCGGATTCTTGATCTCCTCACAACTTTTTGTATTCGGATTCTTGATCTCCTCACAACTTTTTGTATTCGGATTCTTGATCTCCTCACAACTTTTTGTATTCGGATTCTTGATCTCCTCACAATTTTTTGTATTCGGATTCTTGATCTCCTCACAATTTTTTGTATTCGGATTCTTGATCTCCTCACAATTTTTTGTATTCGGATTCTTGATCTCCTCACAATTTTTGTATTCGGATTCTTGATCTCCTCACAATTTTTTGTATTCGGATTCTTGATCTCCTCACAATTTTTTGTATTCGGATTCTTGATCTCCTCACAATTTTTTGTATTCGGATTCTTGATCCCCTCACAATTTTTTGTATTCGGATTCTTGATCTCCTCACAATTTTTTGTATTCGGATTCTTGATCCCCTCACAATTTTTTGTATTCGGATTCTTGATCTCCTCACAATTTTTTGTATTCGGATTCTTGATCCCCTCACAATTTTTTGTATTCGGATTCTTGATCTCCTCACAATTTTTTGTATTCGGATTCTTGATCTCCTCACAATTAATTTATGCTTACATGCAACTGATTTATCAGTGGCCTCATGAAAGCTAAGATCTACAATAATATTGTACGTTGCTAAAACTAAAGTTGTGTATTTAGTTTTTTTAAAGCCGTATTGTTAATATTTAGTGAAGTGTCGTCCTTACTTATTTCTATACATGGTGTTGATATTATGATCAAATAAGTCTCGTGAAATCCTATCTAAAATATTATTTTCTAGTAGAATCTTTAAACTGTTTTTATAACTGTGAAGACGCCTGTGCAGTATTCGAAAGCAACTCTCAAAAAGGAGATGTGCTGCAATATTACTGAAAATGAAATATTTGTTTGAGCAATAGTTGTTACATACCATGTTTTACGGCTACTCAATTTATTCCGACGTATTGAATCTAGTGTTTCTATAGGTAACAAATAAAATTGAGCTCGACTCGACTCGAAACAAAAATCCTGGGTAAATTCAACTTTTTGTCCCGAACTCGAACTCGTGACATTTGAGTCGGGATATTTTTTTGTACCCGAAACCGAGACCGTTAAAAATGTTTTATCCGAAACCGACTCAAACTCGAACGGAAACCAGACCCAAAATGTACATAATTTTTTTTGTGAAAGTAAAATAATGTAGCAATCCTTGGGTCGACTTTTTATTTCATTATAATTAGGTACAACCGGCAAACTTCTCTTCCTTTTTCTTCCATAAACTTGTTAGATGCCGACTTTAACTACGATATTAAAAGCAGTAACTTTTATATTGTATCTTGTTGAGTAGCACACATTTTGGTGTTCAAATGTCGGAGCCAAACGAAAAACCACGCAATAGTTACGCGGTGTAATTTGCAACGTAAGGAGGCTGTCCTTTGTTTTCTTTGATGTTTTGCACAAAAACTGCTTATTTTTTATTAAATCGGACTAGGTAGGTTGGACGAACAGGCCAATTTTTATTATTCAGGTAACATAAATCAATAATTCCAAAATAGGTTTTTACTTTCGAGTTTTGGTGCGGATTTTTCAAACTCGACCCGATTTTTTCGGGTCGAAAACTTGATACCCGAAACCGGCTCGAAGGTAAACGGTACCAAAAAAATTAGACTCGAACTCGACTCGAACCCGAAACCTCGAGATTCCCGAACTCGAACAGAAACACTATATACCTAATTGAATCCCTGACTATATTTCATATCTTTTAGGGCATGCTTTAAACTGTACGTTTGACTCTTTGCGTACAGATTTTTGTATGTTTGTTTATCCTATTGGTAATTACATATATGGAAGTCATGGTGGAAATAAAGGTCAACCTATTTTTGACTATGGATTCTTTAACTTACAGATAGATACATATATAAATGTATTGATAAATTATATCTAATTAAGTATATATAGAATGTATACATTTACGTCTCATATCCATATTATGATTCACAATGAGCTGGAGGGACCTAGTGACTTCAGTCGGGAATACTGCATATGAAATAAGCTGAAAATTAAAAGTATTCATGTACATAAGCAGTGTAGAGGTATGTGTAGTATAAAGACATTACAACATATAACAATAACAATATATTCATCAATTCCAAGAACTGCTTGAAATACGAATATCTAAGCATGTGAATATAATCAAAGTTGAAGAAAAACAAATAGAAGAATATATTACTAGTCCAACGTACTTAGATCTTGAACGATAAAAGCGTAATCTAAGAAATAAAATCTGGGCTTTCTCACAGTCCAAGCGGGCATTAGAAATACAGCCTTGCAGGTATGTAAAGTATTGATTGTTGGGTTTCATAAGGATGTATTGTAGGTACAAGGATTTGTATGTGACAAGGATGTATTCCTTTACAGGTTTAAATTATTTAGAACCAGAATGTTATTTAGCATTAAAAAATATTACAACGAAGGACAAGGTGGAAATAAATCTCATTGAACAATGTATAAAATTTGAAAACAAGTGAACAGAATTTATTTATGAATATCCTTCTAGTAACCCAAACCGTACCTCCAGAACATTTCCTGTTGCAATACAAAAACCAGGGATTTATATTGAACAATTGAACCTCAGTCGTTCTCAGCAAGTTGACATTATATCGTCCTGTTGTTCCTAATCCCAGATAAAAACGGAACTTTGTCGGGTAAAACAAATAGCATTCCAATTGTCTGTCGTTACAAATCAGGGCCCATATCACTGAAGGATTTGACATTTTAGCAAATACTAATAAAACATTACTATAATCACGGAATTGTCATAATCCTAAAGTGGGATTTAAAAATGTTTGAGATACTCCTTAAAGCCGGGAACTTCCTACTACTCCTGGTCCTGTTTCTACCCCTGTTTATAATTTCTGTCGTTTTTATCACCCCCGTACTCTGTGTGCTATTACTCTACCGTTTAGTTGTGTGGCTTATGGTAAGGATATTTCGACGGGACTTGCACTCCTTCATTACTGGACTCAACGCGAATTTTACGTCCGATTACCCGGAACGGGCAAATTACAATATAATAGTAGGTGTTGTTGTAGCAGGGACAATCTCATCTGAAAGAACTCGTCAATTATTTCAGGAAAGAGTATTGTATTTACGCAATGAAAAGGGGCAACTCGTTTATCAGAGACTCCAGCAAAGCTGGACCTACTTCATGGGATATGCATTTTGGAGGAATGATCCTCTATTCGAACTGAGTAATCACATCCGAGATTATGATTACGCTGGGGATTTGTCCCTACCAGAAAAATGCACGGAGCAAGTCTTGACTCAAGTTTGGTCGAAATTAGCGACAGCTCCTTGGAAAAGTCTTCAAAGTCCTTGGGAAGTTTTGACAGTTCCTGAATATTACCCATCGGGAAAAACCGAGCGTCATACTTTGATTATATTTCGTGTGAATCATATTCACTGTGATGCTTACAGTATTGTGACGCTATTTCGGCACCTTTATAACACCCCAATGGAAATGCCCAAACCCACCCATAATCAGAAGGAAAGAACGGTGGTGTCAATTTGGGAACGCTTGAAACTTGTGTTGGCAATACCTTACAACATGGCTGAATTTTTCCGGTCTGTGACCCGGGGAAGGGTCATAGGTGGATTAACATCCAGAGAAAACACTCATTGTAGCATTAGCTCCAAAATCCATGTAGACGATATAAAATCCATTAAGAATGCTCACAACGTGGGATATTCCACTGTAGTTTATTCAGCTGTCCTAGGCGCTGTGGCTCAAGGACTCAAAAATGCTGGAAGAGACCCCCAAGCAAAGTTGGACCTCGCCTATGTCCTGTTATTACCAAACCATCCGGGAGGCTGGTCTTGCCATACGTAAGATTATAGAGCGTCATTTACAGGGTTGCTGATTTTTTTGATTTTTTTGAAAAAAATCAAAAAAATCTGATTAATTTGATTTAAATCGGATTTTTTTGATTTAAATCAACATTTTCTGATTTTAATTCAGAACTCTGTTGTACAATTGAATCACTGTACAATTTTTCGGATTTTAAATGTCTTAATAATATTGTACGCTGTTAGTACCAATGAAACTTGAAAAATTAGTAACAAGCGAGAGAAAATTGCAAACAAAGCCAACTAATATTAATACTAAGTTGGTTGCAGATTATTCCCAAATATCAAAAGTATTCTTTTGAGTTTTGTCTTTGAAGTCAAACGCTGTGTACAACAAATTACGGCTGTCTCATTTGAATTTTTTATTTCTAAGGTATAGATATTGACGGGATGGTCAAAACTGTCGGGGCAGAAAAATTATTCGCAATTTGAGAATGTTCAATTCCACAAATGTGGATATCTGTCGGTACAAAATTCTAATATTTAAATTGTGTCACTTTCAAAACGGTGCTTATTAAGGAAGATTGGATGTTGGGATGATTTTGTATTTACTGGTTTATTTTCGGGATGGGATAATTTTGGGACTTGAGTATTTTACATGTGATATTTCGGGACGGGATCGAGATACATATTTTTGTCCCTGGATTTCAGAACGAGACAATTTTCTGTGGGACAAAACAAGCATCCCCGGCAGAACATGTAGTAATATTTAATATTTCAGAACTCACTCTTATGCAACTTTTATGGCACCGTGACAGCTTGTAAAGAAAATCCAACAGCAACATACCCAAATTATACTGAAAATGACCAAATGTAATTTGGTCTCATGCCCAAAATTCATAAAAACGCACAAATGTCCATTTTACAACGTTTTGAGACGCCAAATTACATTATATCTAATCGTGAAAGTTGAAGAGTCAATATTGATTTAAATCAATGATTTATATTAAAAAAATCAAGTGATTTAAATCTTGATTTAAATCAAGATTTAAATCAACGTGATTTAAATCAAGCCACCCTGGTCATTTACTTTTCCACCAGTGATATTTTAGCCTTTCTTTTCAGTTCCAGCCAAAATTATTTAGTGAAATTAGCTTTCACAGCTTTTACATCTTCCTAAAATAGTTTTATTTAAAAGGATACATTTGGTTTTTTATAGGGTCAGTTTTTGAACACAACTTGATTAAGATTTTTGTTTGGCTATTTTTGCTGTTGAGCTTTTGGTTGTAAGCGTGTCTGAGTGTGAGTTGAAATGTTTAACCTTGTGAAGTTTATATTCCTCTGAAAATTTCTTTCCTTTAAACGGCACTCATAGTCAGTAAAATGTCGATGTGCTAATTATGAATGTATAAAAAAAATGCAAAATATCTAAGGATGTATCAGGCGATAAATGTTAGACTCTTGCTACAAAAACAAAACTGAAGAAGCTAGATTCGTTTGGTTCATGTATAATTATATGTACATACTGTAGATTTACGACCATTCTTTAAAATACCATACAGACAGTAAACTGGAACGTGACCGGATAATTTTGCCTTTTTGATGAGCCTCTTAAAAGGGCATCTCTTATAAGGAAACTATGGTGAATGTGTGTATCTTAATTTCAGGACAGTAGGGGTAGCGGATATGCCTTGCTATTCGAAATCTGCTAAAGAACGCCTGCATGAAACCCAACGTATCCTAATGAATTCTCTGTCTTCGTCAAGACCTGCCTCGGTGATCTACTTTGCGAGGATCATTTCACTTATTCCGACAAGAATAATAAGGAAAATTTCAAAATTTATTAAAACATTTGGTCCAAGTTGCATCATTACAAATTTCCCCCCAACTTTAAGTAAGGAGTATGTGGACGGGCTGGAAATGGTTGACGTGTTTGTTGCTTTGTCGGTCCATGAATCTATAGGTTAGTTTTTTTTTCTCTGCTCATCATATACATATACATATGATATATATATGTACATATGTAGTACTGCATGGGATTTATTTTTGTTTTAGGACTGGTGGTCTCCAGCGTAGGAGTTAGTGGTGAACAGAGATTTGCGTTTTTCCTGGATAAGTCTATCTTTGGGGACGACACTTCTGCTTTGAAAATTGCTGAACTGTTTGAGCAAGAACTAGAGACTTTAAGAGCTTTGAATGATACTGAGGTTTAAAGAAGACCCACGAGAAAATATAACATATATAAACATATTCCCTTTTATGGAAATATTTTTGAATAATTATAATTTGAATCATCTATTTTGAAACCCCGGTTTTGGAAACTTGTAGTTATTAACCCTAAAATTTTAACTTTGTAAAAGTAATAGGTTCCTATCTTATGAATTATGCTGGATATGATCGTTGGCTGTGACAGTACACCCAGTTGTTCCACGTTATATGATTTATGTAAGTACAAGTGGGTAGGCATTAAAAGTCAGCTCTTTTTTCTGCACAAACCTCTCAGTATGGGAGACGGGGTTTAAAAATCAGTGAATTTAATCGCTGATTTAAACACATTAAATTTTATTGTGTTGCGGCTACCTTGACTTAAATTTTTGCAAACACTGGTATAATAATGCACACCAAGCAGTAGTAAACCAGCTGATATATAGTTAGCTGATAGTTGGTAGTAACAATGGGGGAAGACAGTAATTTATGTGATACACAATTATATTGATATGTAGATGCGTTTGCCATTTACATAATTATTAAAATTGATAATTTATTGATTTGATTTCTTCTCCATAGGTAAAGAATTCTTTGCAATAAAAAGCACCGTGTACTGATTATATACTTAAAGCAAATTAATTGGCTTCCATGAAAATGTTCTTACAGTTACGTCATATCTTCAAAACATAACTCCCACACTGTAGTGTCAATAGCTATAATTAGATATAGATGTAAAATTTATCTATTTAAAGTGGTTCAATATTATCCTCGCCGTGTTCGATTCCATAGTGTAACTCATTGTTCTGAACGTAAGCCCAAGACATTCGATGAGAATTGAACTGGAAGCCCACTTCACCTGTTTTGGTAATGGCAATTACACCACCATCTGCCTCAGGGATCTTATCTGTCATAAATTGCAATCCTGCACTTATGGCAGTAGACGCAGGTGTCCCTATAAAAGATTCATGATGCTCAATTATGGGAAAATATTTAGTGCAATTAAACCTAATTATAGAGTTCCCTTAAAATAAAAGTTATAATGAGTCCTACCATTTTCAATCAGGTGAGCTATTCGAGAGGTAAGATTTGCCCGCATGATGGCTTCTCCTAAGCCTGTAGCACTTGCTCCACAAATTGAATCATTGCAGAATGTTCCCCCACCTATGATGGGAGTGTCCCCGATTCTACCAGGGAGCTTACCCGTAATGCCACCTGTTGAAGTTGCTGCAGCTATTTCCCCTTTTTCGTTAATGGCAACTGCGCCCACGGTCCCTTTTTCGTTCCTTTATTTCAATAGTAAGGATTTATTAGAGCCCAAACTTACGGTCATAAATTGTCAAAAGTTATTATGTACTTTAGTCTAACTCATGTAAATTGAAATTCATACCCTAATTCATTGGTTCCAGCTGCCTCATTATTCAAATAAGATTGTAATGCTTCTCTGGCTGGCGGTGCAATTAATGATTCGTTGCTCACTAGAGTCATACCCTGTTCCAGTGCAATTTCTTCTGCTCCAGAACCAACAATGAAAGTGTGGGGAGTTTTTTCCAGGACTACGCGTGCCAAAGAAATTGGATGCAGCAAATGTTTAATTTCGCCCACAGCCCCTTAAAAATAAAATCGAATTATCATTATTTAAATGCTGAGAATAAGCCTTGTGTTTAGGTCAAATTTACAGCAATTACTAATATCAGATAGAGCATCATTATAAAATAGGAGGTTTTTGCATGAACAGGGGGTTCTTTAAATTGTCCTTCAAAACTGCAGGCACTAGTCAGAGGAAGATGAGTTCGGTATTTACTTACCGGCATTTAAATCAGAACCTTTAATGATCAGGGCATCTTGTTCGACTTCTCCTTTACTTGTCAAAACAGATCCATACCCTATAACACACAAAGATTGTAAATAAACAACATGTTTATACACTACAGCAGACAGTATAAGATATAATTACGTTGAGTTTAAGAATAGACAAAGTATGACTTAGAAACCTGCATTGAAAGCAGCATCTAGCTCCATAACGTTGATTGCTGCTTCCACTGCATCCAGAACATTGCCATTAAGAGCAAGTCTTGTGAACCCTGCTCTTACAGCTCTTTTTACCCCCGCTATCTTCAGTGGGACTCTTGATTCAGGAATGTCTCCGGCTCCTCCATGGACAATTATTGTTGATGGAATTCGTGACATCGAACACCCAAACTGCTATCCGCTTTATTAAATACAATAAGCTGTAACCAGAAAGATTTTATGAGGATGGATTACTGCTTCTTTTTTGCTTCTAATTAATTACACTGCTATTTTCGTAGTATCAACTATACTCTACTACGGTTAAAGCACAAATGACATGTTACTAAAAATAAATCAGTTTTTATGCACACATGAAACTAGAGTTTATCAATATTTGCCTATATTTTCCTCCAATGTACGTAGCATTTATGCGCGTGCTAGTGCTTACCATGGGAACGGGTGACATCCGGGTGTTTGGGAACGGGAACAAAAACAAATTGGATACATTTTTTGCTCTTTGATTTTGCTCCCGACATTTTTGGGTACGATCAATTTTGAAACAGGAACGGGTATAATTAAACCGCGGTGTCCCCGTCGGGAACGGGAATAACATATTTGTTCAAAATCTAAGTATGTAACTTAGAATGTATAAAATTTCAGTATGTCGAAATACCGAGTGGGCGGAAATACATACAATGAATTTCTTATTGGTTCCTACGGCATGGCAAACTATGCTTGCGAATTCATGGAGATCTCAATGTATCATGCTACTATATAATGTGCATAATATTAACCATATGAATATTTGGGTTTGAGCTCAATTATTTAATGTACCCGGGAACGGGTTCGTGACTTGTACATGTATGTAGGTTAGGATACGGGTCCATTTTTTTTCAATGTTTTGGGAACGGGAACAAGAAAGGGTTCGGATGCACAAGCCAAAAATAAATTGTTCGGGAACAAAAATTTTATTCCCAAATTTTTGGGAGCTGAACCGGTTGGGTCCATAAAATAACTTCCAGAAATTCGGGAACAGAAACAGGATGGGTATAGGCCAGGGTTTTTGTTCCCATGATGAGCACTGACGTGCTACATATGTACTTATACATAAACGCTGTTAGTAACGTCACTTAATTACTTGAGTGAGTGCGAGAGATAAATGTTAAAATCCAACTAGTTTGTTGCTTTAGAATAAAGTCACAATACGTAAATACCTACTGCAGATAAAAAATATAGTACTGGTAAAGACCAGTACAACAGATTTAAATGTCAACAATCACATTAATTGTACTTTAACCTCAGTGCGTCAGTTTGCGAAGACATGAAAGTTTATTATAATATGATAAAGTTCGTTCACACTAAAGCAATTCCAATTTAACCCATTTCAATATTTTACAAATTGGCAAAGGCGGGCAAATTATTTCTCCTCTCCTACATTCAGCCTAAGCATTAATTAAATCGTTGACCCTATAAACCGTGCAAAGTTCAACTGTGAAGTCACGGCCTGGCGTGTTTCGCGCTTTCGCAGACGGAATTCATTTACACACTAACAACTAATCGAATTAAATATCAATGAATGTGCTAATCACAATGGACAATATCTGATATCTTTAATTATTCTAATAAGTACTTCATGTGTTTGAAAATATATGTATTGTGTAAGTGTTGCGTATGCGTCAAAGAAAATAAAACTAATTGTTATTATACACAGCTTATAAAAAGGCATACGTATCAAGCCACAAATAATATAAAGGCTTCAACAATCCCTAGCCTATTTAAACCCTATACGTACATATATGAATAGACAGGTTGGGTGTACATGTCTGAGCCTGGCTAGCTATTTATGCTACAGAATTTGTAGCAGAACGTACTCAAATGCTTATTTTTAATTGCGTACTTAATTTTGAAATATTTTAGCTATTATAATAATTATTTAAAGCTCGTATTAGGATATTTGAATGGACAAACTGGTTTATCAATTTAGCTATTTGTATTGATGCTGTTTGTCTGACTATACAAAACTGTCGGTTTAATGTAAATTGCAAGGTTTTCTCACCTACAGATCCTCTCTTCTAGTTTGATTGAGTAGACCGTCTTCGTCTTGGTGTAATATGGATTTGAAAATCAAATCTACGCGCACTCTAAATGCATTGACGATCAACGCACTTCTCAGCAAGTTTTTGCGTGCAACTATTTACTAATTTACATTTGCCTTGCTGAGCCAGCAATCGTTGCCTCTGTAGTGCTTGCTAGTGTTTTGTAATACAGAAAAGGTCAACAATACAACTATGTACCTGATTTTATTTTTGAAGCCTTGATGTTATTTTGAAATATTTTTAATCCAAACTTATTATATAGCAATATTGCTAAGTTTCTACGAGTTTCGCCGAGTACCCCGCAAAGTTCTGTGAACTCTACAGGTCAAACGCGTGGGCTGATCAAAAAGATTTTGAATACCACCAAGGGGATCACAATAACAAACCTTCGTGCAAAATTTGAAGTCATTATATCCATAAATGCCGAAGATATATCGTCCCCTTTGTAAAAGTTTCCGTTGACCTAGCACGTTAACCGTTAGAGTAACGACGAAAATATTTCGGTGGGAGGTTCTATAGGGTTTTAACTTTGCTTAGAGCAAATTTCACGACATTTTGAGCTGTGATAGATTTTGGCCGGAGATAGCTGATGGAGTTATACAATAGTATTTGGTCAACTAGTTTTTTGTTATAAATACAACTGATAAGCAGGCAACTTTATACCTGCACCTTTAGTATTTATTTGGTATTGTTATTATAACAAAGGAATCTTATTCCCAATAAATGCGATTTCTACTTACTGAGGGATGGATTAAGTGATAATGGAAAATTTGCGGTGTTGCGGAATCATTGCGGATCGAACTGACCGGGGTGCACAGAAGCGGTTAAACAACAGCAAAAATTCTGTACAAACTACTCTTCTTTTGCCGACATAACCTCTAGTATTATTCATCCAACCCTATAATGCCCTCAAATTTCATAAATTTATAACATTTTGCTATTGGTAGGGTTTACATGTAGGCGAGGCGCCCAAGTATGAAATTGGGTGCAATGATAGCGTTAGCGAATATAAACACACGGGGCAGCAACCATTAACACACGAAATGCCTGCCCTAAAGCATTTACTACGAATTGACGACATATTCCTTACCTTTGCCTATAATAGGATGGATTTGTTCCTAATGGCCTACCCATCAAAATAGGGACGTTAATGCTAACCCAATTGGTAAGTAGGAAAGATTTTCTCCTACATTCGCGTTCTTGATTCGCAAGCCTTTTATGTACCTGTTAATTTCTACACTCACACTACCACCTCTCGAAGTAATTGTCCCTGTGAAGCACAGGGCTTTTTAGTAATCATGTATCAATATTTTAAAACACGTATTTTATAACGTTAACATCTACCGGTTAAATCGAAAGAATATTTAATATAAGCGCCAAATCCGACTATAGGTGGCGCAAGCTTAACATCTCTACTTCTGTACATATGTATTTGCATGTGCTTATATGTGACCTCATTTAATTTTCTGAGGTCAGGCGTATGACCCGAACTCCTTCAAAAACAATGGGCGTCTTACTTTTGTCATTAACTGCTAGTATAAAATAATTGAATTGTCTGGAATATTTGAAGAAAAACTTAACCTCCCAAAACCTATTAACTTGCTGGTCATGCCTTTACTCTGAATGTCTGAATCCATGTTACTTGCGAAATGTAAAGTAAATATAATCAAATGTGTAATAATTAATGTTTACTCCAAGTATAACCCACTTTACTCTTGTTGTTAATACATAATCTTTTTATGATAAGATTCAGCGGATAGGTAGCGTAGGCCCACCTTCGTTCAATCCAATGAAAGAAATTAAAACCTTCGGATGCCTAACGGTAATTTTACGTGAAAATAATTAAAACATACGAATGTATATAGCTCAGAGATGCGCAAAAGAAATAGCCTTCCTTCAAGCCTTCGAAGGCGAAAATTCAGTAAAAATTTCCCCTTCAACATATCCTAGAATGAAGCCCTCTAAAAAATCTGCCTTCCTTCACCCTTCCTTCCAAAATATTTACGCTCGTTTTTGCCTTCAGCCTTCTTTTTAAAAATAGCCTTCCTTCAATTTTAAACTACAACCCACTTAAAAACTTTTTTCACCAGCAGGATTCAGTGCAGTGAAGAGAGCGGGCACACATTGTCAGTTGTGAGTTCACGAATTGGCTGCATTGTTGCGCGAGCAGCAAAATGTCGTTTCATATGCTATGCTTACACGTTATAGATATGTCGTGTACCTGGAAGCCTTCACGGCCTTAGAGGGCTAATATTTAGGAAGCCTTCCTTCACAATCCTTCATTGCTAGTTTTTGTGAAGGCTTCCTTCAGCCTTCTGAAAAACGTATCCCCATCCTTCCATTCCTTCTGCAACGTTAAGAAAGTTACCTTTCCGCCTTCAAGGAAGCCTTCTTGGAAGGCTAGCCTTCGAAGCCTGCGCATCTCTGATATAGCTTCTTTCACACTATATGAAAATACTTGTAACTAAGTCTGAAGGATTTATACTTTAATAAAAAGTTAATAACGGGGAAAAATGTTTTCTCCACAACGATTATAACTATTATTAAGGGTATATAGATAAAGGAATATAGCGATAATTATCACAAGCTAAATGAAAGAATTTTTAGGGGCGAATCGAAGCTGAAAGACCTTTATTATTTATTTTTTCTATTGTGCAAATTATCTATCACTTGCTTGTTACTGTGATAATGCCAGTCTGTTAGATGTCGAAAGATTTCAAATAATTTACTTTTATTTAATAAACTTAATCACGTAAGCCAAAAATCTGGAATTTATTATGAGAAGCCTATTGTTTTTGAAGGTGTTCGGGTTTCGGGTCATCCTTTTGACCTAAGAAAATTAAATAAGACCACGTAAGTATACATATATACAGTAACTGGGATATGTGCCATCTATAGTCACAATTGTCGTTTCCATTAAACCGGACATTAAATTCTCCGAATCGCCCCCTTTCAATCCGTTGCTAAATTTTACGCTGTCAATGAATCAACTCCGAGTTTTTATTGTGGTATTTCACAAAGCATTAGGAATACCAGAAAAAATGAAGGAACTCATGGCTTTACTTCTCGTCTCCGCCAGAATTAATAATAAATCCCAGCACCGGTATTTTAGTGTCAAAACTTGTTCTATTCCTAACATTGGAATTAAAGGCAAATTTAGTACTTTCGAACGAGTCTCCACTCTCATGTTCGTATAGATTTTGTGGGGAGTAATGTCACAAACCTTTTAGTCTCTCTCTCTCTCTCTCTCTAAGGCAAAGCAGTATAGTGTCCTGTATGACTAAAATGTCTATAAATATAGGAGTTTGTTGACTATTAGTCAGTAAAATGATTATGAACACCGGGGCGCATTAAAACGGGACGTACATACGAACGGAAGGTCTTTACCCATCACTCAATGCTATTATCACGAATCACTTTCACGGAACCCCTATACGGAAATAACGTTTGATGACAAGGAGCCAAAGGGTAGATGATGATTAAGAAAGTAGCTATCCTTCCAGAACAGGCTGTACTTATTTACATAGGGGCATGCCTCACATGCTCCATTTAATGGCCTCATGCCTTGACCTACATTACAGATACTAATGCCTTAATTGTCATAAGGTTCAAGTCCTAACTCCACTTTCACTTTCTCCTAACAATTTCTTAGAACTCGAACAATTCCGAATCATGTTTTTCAGTCGCTAATTGAAACTACTCCCTGAAACATGGACCCGGAAGACGCTCAAGATATGGAGTTGGACCCGAAGCCACCAAACGTAATAATATTTTTGAATATTTCGGAATTGGATTTTTGTATTTATTACTCTTTCATATTTCTAATTACTCCTATATTACAATAAGCAATAAAAATAATAGCATTACAAATATGACACGTAAATAGAATTGTCATATTTGTAATGCTATTATTTTTGAAATAATAATAATGAAATAATAGTTTGTATAATATTATTTAAATCGAGGAAATTGTACTTAAATGTTTTTTCACTAATTGTAGGCACCGCTGTCCCAGAATCGACTCATGAATCATGTCTTGAACATATTTGTGGTAAGTTCATTCAAAATTATTAAATATATTAATGGCGAAATTGAACACTTGGCATACACACACACGCATTAGAAAGTCATTTCCTTCAAAATTTTGGAGAGATATTTTTAGTGGAGAAAATAATAGTGGAGATGATTTAAATAATAGTGGAGATGATTTAAATAATTGTATTTCTGGATTAATAATATAATGATTGAAATTTTTTTGTATTCCCAGATTTTTCAAAACCTGATGTCAATGCTTGAACTACAAAACATTCTCAAATGCGGACGCCTCAATCAGAATTGGAACGCAAATACGAGAAAATACATCCGGGAACGGAGAATCTGTTATGCTCAAATAGGGAAGGATCTGCCTTGTAAACAACTTGAAGTTTTTTGTCGTTTCCTCCGAACGTGTAAGAATCGCTTACCCTTCAATGGAGTCTCGGTCAGTCCACAATGTTCCAGTGAGCCATGTCCATTATCAGGGGTCCATGATTTCTCAAAAGTTTTCGACGAGACTGCCTTGGAAACTTTTGTAAAGCATTTGGAAATCCTTCCATTAAATCAGAGCCTGGCCCAACATCCAAGTCCCATATGGAATCAAAGTCCGAGGATCGGAGATTGTCTTCTGAAAGAGTTCCTACACGATTTTATGTTAAAGATAGCCCCGGCCCTTAGCACCATATCAGTGTCATATCCATCCATTGATCAAGGTTTCGTGACTGGTTTGTTACAATCCAATGGGAGTCAAAACTGTTTGCCGAATTTGAAAGCTATTGAGTTCAGACTGAAACCAGCAAACATGAATCCTTTAGTGCTTGAATCGATATTTGCAGCCACTCCAAATCTTCGGTCATTTATCGGCTTCCTTCGCTCTGCTCAATTGGAGTCTTTGATTTCTAGAGGGAAGACCGGCATTGTACGAGAGTTAGTGCTCACAATCAATCAGCGTGCATCCCTTCTTGTACAATTTGCTTTGTTAAATCCCAGGCTGAAGATTCTTACCGTACCTCAACTATGGGACTGTTCACGTTCCAATTTGTCGGAATATAAATATATTTTACATTTAATTTTGAAGGGGAGCTTCAAATCTCTAAAAGAGTTGAACGTAGATTTCTCTGTGTTACGAATTATAATGAAACATTTTAGAATTTCGTTACCTAACCTCAAAGTATTGAGAATTCGTTATTGTCAGAGTTTGGATAAACAATTGGGATATCGACTCCTGAAAAGCATTGATTTTTCAAGTCTATTCCCATATTTAGAAATTGTGGAGCTTCATATGTACGAGAGTGCTGACTTAACAAATGAGTTTTTAGTGGAAGAGTTTGAAGGCTTTGTTCCGGAACATGTCTGCACTTCAGTGACCGATTTGAGATTTCGAAGTAATTGGGGTGTCAGTTGGAACACCGAAACTCTGTGCGTTATGAGGGAGACGTTCCCGAACGTGAAGCACTTCCAGGTTCAACATATTCGAAATTTGAGGACATTTTTGAGAACACTTTGGACTACTTGGACGGACCTGGAAAGTATTGACATGTACGTTCTGGATGACACCGTGAGAGTGAACTTGGATGAGATTTTTTGTGGGATTTCCGAAGACGATGTGGAAGAGTTGCTGGCAGTAACCACGATGGAGGAGCTGGTTTGGGCTGAGCCTGAACATTGTTCCATTACTGATTTGAAAAGTGAGTTCTTCAAAGTTCGGAAAAAATTGTTAACTATATTTTTTGTTGAAACAGGCGTTAATTTTTTTATTTTTAATCATTGTTAAAGACCTGAAGCGTTTGCGGATACAGCTCCAACATTCATTCGACTGCTTTCGACAAGACACTTCTAACAATGCCTTCATATCTCGGGTGACTGGATGTTTAGCCTTTGCAAAAATGCCAGAACTTCAAGTCCAGATCATTCGGAATGAGTGTGAATGGATTATCTTCGAGGGATTTCATGCTTTCAGTTGTTGTGAGTTTTTGCTGATACATTTCTAGAACTACGTTTTTTATAACTATATTCCTACATACTAGTAATCTACTATACTTATGGGAGGACGGAGGAGTCTCATTTTATTTGTATGAATAACTTACGAAACTAATTTTTTACAGTCTTCAATTTCCGACAACTGCAGCCCTTTGCGAAGATCATTTCCATTGATCCAGAATACTCTTGGAAACAGAAGTTCGATTTCAAGAATTACAATGAACCCCTGATGCAGTTTTGATATCCCTTGCGTTTCTAATCAGCATAAATTAGTCCATTGTCATCCCACCTGCGATTAGTCTCGTTTTCATTGTACTTTTATTTTGACCACCTAATTTAGCAATTTTCTAAAAATATTGCAATATTATATGCAAACTAAATTGGAACAGCTTTTTGACTAATATTTTCAAGTCTAAACATCAAAAATTGTTACATAAATTACATCCCCAACTATGTCATTAAATAATTATATAAAATAATTAGTTACATCCGCATGTAAACGCAATATATCCTGTTATACGATATGAGCTAGCAATACATTTTGTTACAATCGGTTGTGGGAGCAGTCCCCGGGAATGATTTCTTCTATAATTTACTATACTCCAATAAGTCTTGTAACGAGACCAGAGATGGTGCTTGCTGCTCCCTAAAATATTGTTTGACGCCCTGAGTTTTTGTGTTTCTTCCCAATATTTCCAGATTTCTTGTCATACATATAGTAGAGCTTACAACCCGCATTTAAAGTAGTAATAATACATATATTACAACTTTCGAATTCCGACCAGTGTATCAAAAGATACTTCAAAAATATTTGATCTAGTTCCTCTTCAAATACTGCAGTACTTATCCAGCTACATGTATGTCGTTATGTCGAGTGGGAGGGGGAAAGTGATGTTTCTAATTTTAGTCTTCAGCAACAGTCTATTTTAAATCAGTGTTGACAATGATTGATTAGTCAAGATTTTAGCCAACTTACATGTAAAGCATTATCTAAATAATTATCATTAATTTTCGTCATTTCAATAAATAAATCAATCGATTTAATTAAATCGTATAACACACGCAGCTAAGAATGATAGTACAGAAACCTTGCAAGATAAAAGCGTTTGTGTAATTTTATAATTAAAAGCGATGATAGATTGATTTAATTTGATGGATTCTGACAGTAGTACTTACGATTAAGTATTTCCTTCCAGCTGTAACACATTATCTCAATTGTATCTACTGTAACATTAAAAGTAGCATTTGCTACAATGAGAGTCAATTTAGTAGCATGCGTTATCTTCCTATGATGAACAAACCCTCAGTCAATGAAATGCGACACAATTATTTTGAGCATTTAAGCAAAGTATATAATAGTTTTTTAATTAATTATTACATATAATTACTGAAACATTATTTTATTTAAGTCTGCCGAGTCATACATAAAAATTAAACAGCGTACACACGGACGTAGTCAACCTGCAAAGCAGCATTTTCACCCGCCCAAGTTGGGTACCACTCGTTACGGGCAGCCCAGAAATCCGCAAAAGCATTTCCGCCGTTGTTTTGCCAAGGCTTTCTGGTACCGGTGTAATCATCGGGGAAAAATCCGTTTGTACCACCGACGGCGAGATTGAGCATTATGTAGAACTATTACACAATAAATCAAATTGTCATAAAATAACAGACTCCTTGAAAGGGTGCTTATTTCCTGAATTTCCTTAATTTTTGTTCAAAGCTCAACTATCAAATTTTAATAGTAATATTTATACCTTTTGGTCAAAAGGAGCCATGCGAGGATTCTCGGCGTTGCTTCCCCAAGGGGAAGGAATGTTATCTGGGAATCCACCGAGTTCCCAGAAACCTCCATTAGGTGGTGTAATATCTCTACGTTCAATCCCATCCACAGTAAATCTCAAATGTTCTGCAGGTTAAATTGTAAAACACAGTCATTCATTTTTATAAAAAAAATTGCCAAGAATTACAATCTGGCAAAATTTCAAAGATTTCATTTGAAGTTGTAGTATTTGAAGTTAATCTGTAATGAAAGACTCACGGTCAGTCCATTCAACGCCATAGACATGGAAATCCCGATCGTAACCATCCGGATTGTTGGAAGCGACCGTGGCACGCTCGTAACCATTGTAAAAGTAGGAAGGTCCGAAGTGAAGAGTAGAAGAGACTTGTTGCTTGCCAATGTGGACACCTTTGGAGTAGTAGTTGAGGTTACCACGGGATTCCATGATGTCAATTTCTCCGGATGCTGGCCAACCTCCATAAGCATTGTACCTGGGCATCATCCAAATAGCAGGCCAGAGCCAGTCTCCAGACGGGATTTTGGCACGGACCTCCACACGCCCGTATTTGAAGGTGAATGTGTTCACTGTACGTAGACGAGCGGAAATAGCTGGGTTGATGATGTTTCCACCGGCCCCAGAACGAGCACAACCGTAGAAAGAGGGGTTGGTACATCTGTAGAAGATTCCGTCGTATTTTTTAAAAAATTTTTAAAAGAAACTTTATTTAATCCCCTATTATTAAATTATCAGGACGTACTCATCAGCAGGAGCACCTCCATGCATATCTAGATTCCCGGTCTCGACAAAATTGTCTCCGTACAGATCGTTGGCCAACGAGGGTTTGATGTAAAGGATGCCTCCACGACAGTAGGAGTTCTGTCTGGAGTTGTCGTAAATTTGGAACTCCCAGTTCTAAAACAGCCACCCCCAAAAAATCCATGATGAATATAATAAATATTGCTGTGAGTTATATTGATTTTTGCATAGAACATTTGAACATATATTTTGTAAAAATGCAATTCAAATTAAAGGTTAAATCTTACTCCACCACCGCTCAATGTCCTCTCATGTTCCCATTTTTCAAAATTGAGGAAGTCAAAGTTATCCTCAAAAATCAAATCACCTGGAGCGTAAACCTCTCCAGCCCGGTTGGTGGAGGTGATGGAAATTTGCGAGACATTTTGGCCTTGAAAAGAGGGAAAAAATTATAAGAACAGTTGTAGTTACATGTGGCAGATATGGTGATTATTATGTGTAGGTACAGAAATTAAGCGAAGGATCCATCAGAATTTGAAAAGCGATATTCTTATTCAGATGTTATAAAAAGTTTGTAACTTACTCCCAGCAGCCAAGGAGAGTATGGCTAGTAAAGCTAAACTCAAAATCGGACTCATCTTGTCGGCTTGATTCCAAACTAGTAATTAAATTGTTGAGATAGTTTTGCTTTTATGTAAACCCTTTGGGATTTTTATCAAGTCACGACTGGCAAAGTTATCTTTCAACAAGCAGACGTCATCCATGCTTTAATTGGAAAATTATCTGCAATTTACCTGCTGATTTAGTTTTAGGGAGAAGAGCTTTGCAAAACTCTGCATGTATTGTCAATGTTATTTGTTGTGTTTGCAGGACAAGGCTTACATACTTAGAAGACGAATCGGGTGTCAATTTTGATGGATTAGGGCGGATTCTGTGTTTCAAGGTGGGGTAGGCTAAATGTTTTATTCTCAATAGCATCGTAATATTAGTATGTGCCACATATAATGGGATATACACACCTGCTGCTCCTGAAATATATCATGGGAAGATGCTATATATACTCATTCAATTCCGATTAAAAAAGATTAATAATAATTACATTCAGTTATTTTAAATAATTACAGAATGGACTACGTACAACTTCACCTAGTGCTGGGAATGTTCCGGTCTGTTCCATGATTTTTGGTCTCGTCTGGTCCAAGCGTAGGACCATTTTATATGGTCTGTTCCATACACTCGGACCAAGAAACATATTGGATTTTCTGGGCCAGAAACGTATGGTCTACTAGACCATTTGGATACAACATTATTATCGGCGAATTATTTGAAACAAAATAATAACCAATCAACATTTATACGTTGTTCTATATTCGGCTGAAATAGACTCCTTTGTTTGGCGATTTTTGGAAGTTTTAATAATATACTTTTGGGTCGTTTTTTCAAAACAATCGGGTCGGAAAATCTCATCGAGATAGTAATTTTTCTGACCAAATGGTCCAGTCTGGTCCTTATACCCTAACGATGAAATTAGTCTCGCTAAAACATATTTTCCATTCTTACATAAATTTGGAGCAGATCATTTTAAACATTACCAGACCAAAATTTTTGCTTCGTACCGGTACAGTCCCAGCACTAGTTTCACCTATAAATATGAAGAACTAATGGAATTGTCTCTTTTAGCCGCATGCAATATCCTCGTTTAGTTAGGGAAAAGTACGCGTAGCTCATTACTTGTGAGGTTTCTTTATCCAATATCATCGTTTTATTTTTTATTTAAGCGAATAGTTATGTAGAGCATTTTAATTTATTCCAAAAAAAAAACATTTAGTTCATTTTGTCTCTTCACCATCGATTTACACATGCAATCGTTACAACATGATATATGTTTATCCATGCTCACGACTCACAGGAGAGCGTTCTCAGAGCTCTGGACCTCAAACCTGAATAAAGATTCTAAACTCCTCAGGATTCTTCAGTGGCTCTCGCATTTGCAGAATAATATGGAAACTCTGTATATTTCAGTGGAATAAAATCAAGGGGCTGTACTGTAAGTAAAATTCAATGATACCAAATATTTAAATTTGACTATACTTTTTGGAGAAACACTTCCTCGCAATGGGTGTCGTAAAGTTTAATTAGCTCTTACAGCGATTGGAACCAATCATATTTATGAAATGTAGAGTTTCTTGTCCAGAAAGGATTTCCCTTCTAATATGATAGGACGGCAGCTTGAAATGGAAACATTTCCTTTCTTTGGATAAACCTGGATAATAAAGATTTTCGGCTTAGGTTTATACATGTATAAACGCTCACAAGGGCATATTGATTCCTAGGATAAATATTAGGAGACAGGGCAAATGGCTGGTTGGAGAAGAAAAGTGATAAGCATTTAACATTAAGGAAAAGTTGGAAATTATGAGAGTCATTCAATTCAATGGATTTTATTATAAGCCACCTTGTCGATTGTACAAGGGAACATTTTAACCTATCAGTGTACCTATACGTATGTATGTATAAGTATGCGCAATAATTTAAAAGGTGTATATATATTCTATTTATGCAGTATGCCGGATTAAACGGTACAGTCCGAAAGATTTTGTGATGTTTCTCCCGTACATTTGCGTTATCCATATCGCCCCGAACTATACATAGAAAGAAAACACACGCTAGTATTATAAATTTCCATTGAGGTTTGAGGGGAAGGGAGTCTTCCTCACGTTTTGTAATTATTGTACACTTTACAGTAACTTTAAATGAGTTAAGGCCAGTGCCGTACATTTTAGTACTTACTGTATTGAAGGCACACGTGCGGGAAATTAACTTGGGGGGAACAATTATTACACATAAACAATAAAACCAATGATGAAGTGTATTCGTTCTGAACACTGAATCTAGAGAGCGAAGGCAAACCCATGGACAAAACTATTGAGAATAACACACTGACGGAAGTCTAATATCTATTTGTTATAAAATATTACTTCCTTCAAGTCCTAAATTAGCTTATACTGAATTGATCTGTAAATGATCCCGGTAAAAAAAATATTTGAAGGCTTCAACAAACCATGTCAAAGTTGCACTGACATATGTACATATATGTATGTATATACAAATGCACTAGCACTGTAATAATTCTAAAATCCAAAGGTTAAAAGGAGGATGAAGGAATAAGGTGGTTCTAAAAGAGGCGAAAATGTAACTTCAATTGAATCCCAAATAAAATCGAGTAAATCATTCAAACGTATAGCTTTTATTCCTTAGTGTCGTATTTACAGGCAAATTACACAATCTCCATTGAGTTATCTTGTTCATCCTTAAACCTATTTATTTAATGACCTCACTCTACAAAACCATAGCACAAGTAATATTTATACATTCTTATAATAAGAGTAACATTAAATGTATGTGTGTGTGTGTGTCTGATTCAAATGAGAATGAACTCCACATTTATTTTGTAGAGTACAAGCACAAAATCCCGTCTGAGAACCGATACAAAGATAATTTGTTTTCAAGGTAAAAATTTTAATCTAATATCTAATTGTAACTTGGAGTACATTCTTGGTATACATTATTAGTTTCTAGTTATTTTGATTTTCACTTTGATGCTTTATACTTTGAACATTAATTTACAACAGTGTTTCAAATTTTTACGAATATTGATATACAATCTCGTTGAGAACTGCTATAAAGAAATGTGTTTCCTTCTCCTGCCTATATGTGTAAGGGTTTTCCCATAAACTTTTAATTATTTGAATTTGTTTACAACAACTGTAGGTAATTTGCCTCCATGTAAATACATACGTGTATATACATAATTCTACATAATTTATCTGGTTGTCCTGTTATGTTAATATTATTATCCGTTTATTAGAGAGTAGATCAATTTATTATTGCTCACCTTTTTAACCTTTGGATACATTTTCAGGGGAAATTTCATACAACTAAGAACTACATACGTCAATAAGCAGTCAATAAATGAATGAAAAGCTTGAAATTAGTAGGGGCAGTTAATGGAATTAATATGCTTATTCCCGGATTTAATTAAAGGCAAAACTACACTGAATACTTGAATTTTACCAAAACGTTTTTTAATCAACTATAATAATTATCCATATTTTGCTGCTAGAATATGCATCACATGTTTTAATACTTCCTTTTATGCCAACCCTACAGTTGGCAATTACAGGACCATCCTATGTGACCTATCAGCCTACACTTAATTTGTATTCGCAGTTTTCGAAGTAACGCCAACTGTCGTTTACAGTAAACCCTTATTAAGCCACAAAGATATTGCTAACCGCTCGAATCATAAACTCTTCTTATTCTGGGCTTTATTATTACATGCTATGTATGTAATTTATGAGTAATTTATTCCTAATTAATATAGCCGGCGTAAGGTTGAACAATACAGCGAGGGGTATTTGGAGTTTGTTCCAAATACGCTGAAAACAGTGACCTATGTATGTATGTATCTATGTATATCTTATACCAATTACTATTTTTCCTCAGCAAAAACTAAGGATTACAATTTTGTGGGTTGCATATAATTACTCTAGTTTAATATACACATACTTGGTGTCATAAGTCATTCTTGGAAAATGTATTTTAAATTTTTTTACCAATGAATTCTGGATAATGTTACACTCTTAAGTTTTACTGTTCTTCCTTGGAGGGAAGATTTCGTATACTTGGTTCAGACTTGAATTAATGTTTTTTTTACAGCAGTTAATAATTTATTTACAACGGTTTTAATATCAAATCGCAAATGAAGTCTCACATGGCTCATTGTATACCGCTTTAGATATTTGGAGATTCATGGGAAACACTTTCAATGTACCTAACTTTCTATATGTGTTTGGATATTCTACGAAGTTATTCCTAATAATACTGATCAATTCCAAATTTAAAGGGGAAATATCTAAAATTGGGGATTGATTTCGTTCATAAGACAGATTCTCATTCAAATTTTACCCACTATCACGACCCTTGTTCCACTGGAGATTTATAGACGCTAATTATAATAAATGTAGTGACATTCGTATACCAGTCAGATCTTTAGCACTATAACCCCTGAAATTTAAAAAAAAATGCTTTACTTTTCAATCTTCACGTGTGTGTAACTATACTTGGACATTTTACAAAACGCAGCTGTTGATAATACGGACCCATATCGTCATGACTGTATACATAACTACAAGGCTTGGAGAAGTCAATAAATTTGTTCTACAGGCTTAACAAATTCCTGGAACTCAAACACTGGGAAATTTTTGAAGGAAAAGGTTTTAACCAAGGCTACTTTGTTTTAACGTAAATTGTTATAACATTGTTGGCTAACTAAGAACCAGATGTGAACGCAGATTCAAATGTAAAATACGCGCACAGGTACATATGGTGACGCACCGGGTATAGATAATTATATGTAGATATATAATTTCTAATGTTAAGTTGGAGAGGGAATTTTGTCTCTTACGACATACTAAATCCCACTCTCGAACCACCATAAGTGCCGCAGCATATCTAAAATAATATGGTTCTAATACAATTGATAGCACTTACAAGCCTACCCTCACACAGGCATCCCAACTCAAGCCCTAATAAATTTTAAATTGTCATTGCTAAAGGGAGAGGAGCAACAGGACTCAGCCAAAAATCAGACAGTGAGAATTTTCCCACAAACTGAAATGTTCGAGATGACTCATTGAAATCTCCTTTAAAATCTTATTTCTGCTGTCAATAACTCCTAAATCTCTATTTTTTCTGACCTGCTCGGGATATTTATTTCAAACCAGAAAAAATACTGTCTTCAAGTAAGATATCAATGAGTCATAAAATTTCCAAAAATATTATTATTATTGCTAAAATGAGAAACATTCCCCTCAAAATCCCACAGAGACTCCCATAGCACTATAAAAAACCCAGTCCTTCAGGAAACATGTAAGAGTTACTGTTGATACTGAAATTCTGGGAAAAACTGTGCCTCACAAAAGAAGCAAACTTGTGTGAGTGTATTGAAACATGAAGTAGATACTTTAGACAGTTTAGCATTGAATTCATTCCTTGAACAAGTAGTAGAGAAACTTTTCACATTCAATGCACTCTGAATATTTTTGAAAGTAGATACAGTGCACTCCCTCTATTACAGAGTATCTACCAGTACAAAAGCCGAAAAATTAAAGATTTAGAGTGAAATGCTCTTGTGAGGAGAAAATTCACTGTTTTAAATAGAATGTGTCCAAATATTTTGTGGTGTAAAAAATACGCTGCATGTCAATGATGGAAGCCTCTTACAGTGTACATTGAGGGTCCACTGTACATACACATGTCTACTTCTATGGTAGATTTATGTGGATGCACATATGCTTGTAATTATGTACATTGGGATTGTATATCGGGAAGGATTGCGAATAGTCCCTGGAAAAATAATAAGCAGAAGGATACAAAAAAGTACAATGTGATAGAATAGCCTTCCACTAAAAATGCATATTTACAGGAAAAGCACGGATGGAAAACAAGTAAAAGGAGTAGGACAACATGTGCCTGCTTATGAGTGCAAGGATCCGTCTAATGTAATAAGCTCAACGGATGGGAAGACTACAATACTCCCAGTCCCGCTCTCCAAGTACATATTTAGTTCGTCATTAAGCCAAAATCTGGATTTCAACTTGAAGGCTCAAGCGTGAAATAAAAGTAAAATTAAACTGGAGTTGAAAATCTCTTATCAAACTTGTGTTAATTCAAGTAATACTCTTCATCTGTGTGTATATGAATCCAGCCTTAATTATAAAGCTCTGAAAATTCCCTCCATCCCGAGTCCATAGCTCAAAGCATGCATAGTACAGTCCTGTATTAAAAAATTCCTCCAAATTTTCCTTTGCAAGCATCCATAGTCACTTAAGTGTAATTATTTTATATTGGAACTTCTATCCCTGTATACAGAGACACAAAGGATTTTTTTTCTGTACCTTTGTACAACGCTCTGAGAGACAGGGACTATATATATATCAACCATTCATTTACCTATTACAGGGGCATACACGTTGAAGGAATAATAATTGCATGTAGGAAATCATATCCCATATCTATATCTATGTACATATGTACTTTCACATAGTAAATGGATCCTATAAGTCTGGGTATAAATTCCCTCTAAAAAGCAACCCACTTGAAATTACAAACACTTGAATAAATAAATATCTAAAAAATGGATGAAGATGAGGAAGGCTGAAGTTTCTGCCAACATTTAAGCATTCACCGTGGTTTGTTTTAAAACTGAGAATGACGAGGGAACTCACACTTGTGTAGTACTTGTTTCAAGTAAAAGTTGTTAGCAGTCGTCGTCCTCCCTCCACTCCTTGAATACAGACTGAATTTCCATCTATGTATACATGTACATATGCACAAATACACACACATGTATATCTATAATTATTATTACTTACATAATTATAAAACATATACGTAGATTCTACATACAGATGAAAACACTACTGTCAAGATTTCTATGGTTTTTCATTTCAGCCCACATCTCCCAGATCCTTTCTTAGTAGCAACTCTCTTTTATGTTTACCATAGATATATCCTATCTAAATGTAGATACATAGATACACAGAGATACATATGCACATATCTACTTATGGTAAATATGGATACGGAAAAATCCTCCAATCTTGCTCCTTACAAAGCCAAATTAATTCCCTGGTTTTGTAATCAGCCTGAGAGAACATATCATTATTTCTTCTTCCTCAATCCCCTCATCATCATCACATGTCTACGCTTTCGACTCTAACATCTTCACTGTAAATTAGGAATTTTTTTTCTCCGGGAAACAAAAGCTTATTGGAGATTATATGCTGAAGACCGGCTTGGAAAACAGACCCTTGTGTCTCACTGGGGCATTTTCATATTACAAAAAAATACAGAGATAGATGTCTACATTTACATTGACGAAAGATTTAAGTCCAGAGTAATAACTCCTCTTTATTTGTACAGCGTTTTAATACACTACTGTAAGGTATCGATGAAGGAAATCCGGAATTAGAAAGGTGGACCAGGAACAATAAGTAATTGTAAATTGTCGATTGATAGAAATATTATAAATACAGTGTGGAGGCTTAAAAGCAAGTTCCAGTATAGGAAGGGACGCTATTGCTCCTGTAACATTGAAAACAATCAGATTTTGATACAAGCTCAATAAATACAGTACAAGTGATTGTAATGTGCCTTACAGTAATTTATTACGAGGGGAAGATAAGTTGTTCCTAGGAACTAGGAGCAGGGAGGCCCTATATCAGGGAAGGAGGCACTGACTCGTAGGTGAATTAATGAGAATGGAGACTGACAATAGGAGGAACACTATTGTGTCCTGTATCTTGTCTACATAGCTGCTATATGAATGGGAAACCCTGTCCGGGCTACACAGGAGACAGTGTATTTAGTCCTGTACAATTATTATTGTTGTTGTTCACGGGAAAGCGGAAAGACAAAAGGGAGAAAGAGAAGAATAAAAACAAGACTATCCGTAGGATCATGATAAGGAGAGAATGGGATGATAGAATATCACACCCACACACACACACACTCACTCACTCACTCACACATACAGTACACACACACACACACACACACACACACACATACACAACACACACACATCCCTAGAAAGCTACACCCATATCTTGAGAGACTTACGGAGAAAGTTGCATAAACAGAAATTAATTTAAGAGAAGGAGAGACTAGTACCAGGAGGACAGCTATACGTGAGGTTCCTTTGCATTACCATTAGCGCACACTCTCCTAATTTTCTAAGATCAATCAATATTCTCGCGCGTCTTCCTCTCTGGCTTGCCTCTCTCTCTCTCTCTCTCTCTCCCTCTCTCTCTCTCTCTCGTCAGAGTCATAGCACTTACACCGTGGCTCATACTACTAAAACTGTGAGACGTACACATAGTCCCATTAACATCCAGAGGCTCAAGCACTCGGGACTTTTGCATATGCATAAATATGAGAATAAGCAAAAGTATGGGAGCGGAGTGAGCATCAGTGTTTCCTCTCACAAGAGATGAGTGTGCATAGTAAGTAGATATAGATATATATTCACATGGTACATGTAATTATGCATGCTCGTACATACATAGGTACACTAATGTGTGAGTCTTGGGATAGAGAGGACCGTTTCTGTATGTGAATTTGTGTGTGTGTGTGTGTGGTAGTGTGAGTGTGAGTGAGAGGAATGCATGTGTTTATGCTGAGACTGGCGACCCCCTCCACTTGAAATTAATGTCTGCTTTCTTTCTTATACTCATGAGGTATTTTATACCTCGCACTCTCACGCTTCATAGCACATTTGCATGCATACAAAGACACAGGAGAAAATACTTTCTCCGTTTCTCCTGTGTTTTTGGTACTTATGTGTAGATATATGTATGTATGGGTTGAGTCCTGGGCTCCTCATCTTGTCCTTACACTTTTACCCACACAAACATACACAGTCTCACTCTAGGCTGCCACACTGTTTATGTGTATACTTACATGTGGGGACATAACATGTCTGAGCATGTATATTATAATTATATATAGCCATCCCTCACTCAACTACAGCCTTTACTTAGTTGGCATTATCTTAAATTACGTTACTACTACTTCCTAGAACACTTTCTTCTTTCTCTTCCCACTCTCTCCCTCCTATTTACAAGGAGTTGCTCACATGTGAAAGCCTACATACATTACAACACTAGCTCAGCATCCCATCACATCACACACACACACACACACACACACACACTGGGTCCCTCAACTCCACGTACAAATGCAAAAGAGCACCTAGTCTCTGGGCTAGACACTACTCTTTCCATTTGCTACCCACACACACATACAAACACACACACACACACACACACACAAACACACTCACACACACATATACACATACACACTTCGTAACACAAAAGGATTAATTCTCCTGGAATAATACGAAGAGGAAAACTTCTCATGTACATGTAAACTTCTCAAGCATAAGCATAAGAAACACTGATGGAGTGCTAAGGAAATCTCTAAAACAAAGCACATGAAACAGGCTTCAGTCAAATGCAATGGTATAAAGTTTGAGATGGAAGGGGTAGATTTTATAGATATAACTCCTTGGAATTCATATGTGTATCCAAATTAATGGCTCAGTGCATATATATACATAAATGCTTCTAATATAGGACTCCATCCTGCTTACAGTCCCACATATATTCCATGTATTTTCCTAACTGCATATAGTAGTCCAAGAATGACTAAGTGGAGGCAGAAAGAAGGCAGACAGAAAAATCTTGTGAACCAACAACCTCCGAAGTGAAATTCGGGGCAGTCACAAACAGCTTTAACCCCTACGTCGTAGCTTGAGATCCCTCAAAAGTATTCCTGTAATTTTGTAAATTATCTTCTATCAGGGTTTGCAAAATTCCTGGCTGTCTCAATCCCTATTCTATTTCATGTAATCAGACTGCTGGAGTAAAAACTGAGTTAACCAGCATTAATTTTACAATGAAAGTAAATTGGAGATAGTCCAGCAATTTTGATCTAATTTTCAAACTACAATCAACGTAGGAAAATACGTAGATACTTCTATAATGACAGTTGATTAGAATACACGGACCTTTTATTAATATAATTCTACCGTCAACAATATATTGGATTCAATTTTTCCTAGAAGCATACATATGTAGGTGCGAATCTGATGAAAAATCATTTCAGAGTATCCTCGACAATGATAACGTTTTCCCGTCCCAAGATATAAAAACAATTGTCTAAGTTTGAGGTCTGATATTTTAAAAACAGACAAAACCGATTGGAGACCATGACGAGAGTTAGAAGAAGATGAAAGGAAGACTTGGTAGAAGGAAACAATGAAGCAACATTATTCGTATGGAAGCACGGCAATTCAATGACAATAGACGAGCCCAACCAGGCATTGAGCGAAATAATGGGGCATTGTGGCATTAGAACCTTTTTTCGTCATCTTTAAACATTAAATTAACTTAAAGAAATTGTGGAACGAAATCGGGAAAACTGCACGTTGAGACATGTTTGTTTTCATATAGTTGCGAAATAAAATGCATTTAACAATAAATTAATAACATTTTATAAATTTTTCCTAATTCCCATAATTACGGTTTACCAAAATGTTCATTCAGAATTTTTGAGTGAATTTTGATGTAACCAGATTTGATTGCAATGACACTGAGCCCGTAGTAATAAAAACTAGTATACAGAACATCAGACCAGAATTTGGAAGGAATAGATCTGTGACTCCATGAGTGGTCCTCTTATCTCTAGGCTATATAGCTTTACGTTTGATGTCTTGACACACGCTACTATACAGTACTATAGTAAATGTGACTCGTACATACATATATACAGACAGACAGGCACTTACCTATAGTACAGTACTCATATAGGGATGTCACTCACGTACATATACAAACACACTTGTTAAACAAGGATAAGTACGGAGTGGAAAGGTATAGAGAAAATTGTGGAGTGAAATGGGAAAAACCATGAGGTAGTTATTGTTTCCATGAAGTAAGTAAACTAATCTGTTCATCTGTAGAGATGAGAAAATCCCTCGCCCCACTGCCTCCCATCGCCCTCCGCTTATCTCTCCTAGGGCTTCCGCAAAGTGAAAATAACAATCATAACAATCCATAGGGGAATTTCCCCAGCCAAGTACAACTGAATACATATACACTTACACTCACACACTCCCGAATCTCCCACTATACTATAAGAGCAACGGATCGAGTCAATAGGAAAATGTAAGTTCCGCTCACACTCTATATACAGACTCCAGTATCTCTGGAACGCTCCAGCAGTCATCAACCACGTCCCCATCAACACTCTTGGCTCATGCATGCCGATGCAAGCGGAATATGAATGGGCTCACACACACGTACTTATGCAAAACACTCACACACATATTTCAACAATTTATGCACTCACGATTAGACGCTCCATGCGACAGATAAACTATGAAATTTCATGTTCCTAAAACCTTATTCCTTGACTCGGCCCTTACAAGCCTTTACGTATCTTGTCTCCATTTGAAAACATGTACATAGATAAATGTAGAATAGGATCAGAATCCCTGTAAGTATCCCCACATTGGAAACAACAATGCCAGCAACTAATCCTTCATGGGTCGTGGGGGAATTCCCCAAAATAATAATTTCACATCCAATGTCAACTGAGAGATAAACATTTTTCCGAAAGTAGATATAAAATGTAAATCAAACTTCATATCACATAAAGTATACGAGACTTGTACAAAATGTCAACCCCAACATCACATTTGAGATTTCTCAATTATCCCACACTCTCCAGACCCATTTGCATTAGTAATCAAGCCCGATGACTAGGAAGATATTTTTCTAACCCAAACACACAATTACCCCTCCCATGGTAGTCACTATACAAGGAATGCTCATCTGGGACTCCCATTCATTTCCAGGAGACATTCTCATCAATAACAACCCTTCCCTATATATTTTTTACCACCCCTCAAAAACACGACAGGAAATTAAAAGAGGTGATAAAAATTGTGGTGTATGTATGTATGTGTGTGTGTGTGCCTGGTTCTGAGAATGAGTGTTCATATTCGCATAAAAGTTATAATAAAAAAAGTGTCATAAAAAGTAAATCGATTTTTAACGCATTATTTTAAGCTTATAAAATTGTACGTACATCTTAAATTTGGAAATGAAACTTCGGATTTTTAAATTCAAGCATAATTCACAGTGTTTTTTAAATAACTGTCAAAGGATATAAGGCAAAAAAGAATAGTTAGTAATAATAATTCTAATTCCAAGGCTGTAAGAGAGCCCCTCAAGATTTCCCAGTGAAAGGTTAACCATTGATATTCTGAGGATGGGATGTTAATTCAGGGTAAAATCCATAACTTGGACTGGTATTTTGCAAAGATGTATAATAATTATGACTATGTTGAGAATATATACTCTGGAAGGTAGGAAGAGAGAAAGGAGAAGACTGACAAAGCTCCGAAGACCAAGTGCACCAGAGGAAAGTAGAGATTTCAAAGAAATTTCCAATCCCCTCATCTCTCTTAATCTTAATTCAATTAAAATGCCCCAGCAAACTTAAGAAGCTTTTACCTGATTAATACATTATCGCTTCAGAGTCCACAGGAGAGCTTCTCCATAAACTTGTACACACACACACACACACACACACATACATCCACACACAGTTCTCAAGCACATGAAATCAGTTCTTAGGTCTTAACTGGGAAAAGTGTGTGTGTCTAGGTACGTACATAATTACATAAGCATACTATTTGATAGCCTCATATTTGCAGAGAAGATATCAATTCCTGCAACAAAATCTGTCTGGATTGAAGAGTTTCCTCTCGTAGTAAACTCCCCTCTTGTAGATGATAGATGCTCAAATAGGTAGTTACATTATATATGTACATACGGAGATGCTCAATAATACATAATTATAACCATTTCCTGCCTTCACCTATTCCCTTTTCGTAAATTCCATTCAAATTTCTCATACATGCTTTAATTCTCAACCGTGAAAATTTAAAGGTTTCTTCTTCCAAACCACCAAACAAAATTCAAAAGTTTCAGTAATTTAAGTCAAATCGTTTCCGAGAATTGCTCGTATTAAACTTAATTCATTTATAATTTGAAATTTAAAAAAAATCAAAAGTCAGTCCCTCATAAATACCATTACTACTGTGTGGCGAAATCAAAATAAATTCCTTTTTTCAGGAATTGCAATCCACAATCTTAAGAGAGGCAATTTGGATCCGTATTATCGTAATGTCACTGTAACTTATTTATTTATTTAAATACAAACACGTACATTATTCTCACTGGATTTATCCATAATGTAATAAATTATAGCTCTGCACTATAATTTACCATACGGTGGTGAGGTGTGATTACTACCCGTAAATATACATAATTTAATTATGGGAAGCAGAATTTAATAGGTTTTTTTTCAATTAGGGATTTTTATTGTTTCAAATACAGCCACTAAAGATACCCGTCACTCCCGTCAGAATCTGATAATTTATAACTTTTTTTTATGTATGTATAATACACACTTTACCCGTCCTTCGGTGAACCTGATCATATACCTGTTCCAGTTCCTACTCTAAAAACCCGTCTGATAAGAGGTAGACATGATAGTAACGTTTCTTAATGCTAGAGTATTAATTACATGTGCATAATTACAAGAGGAAACTTAAATGTCTGTGCAGTTCCTTTGAGGTAGCAATTTTGCTCTTCGCCTAATAGTATTTGGCTAATACACAATAATTCAACCAACTATGAGATAAACTATAGCCCGATGAGGTATATTCCGTTGAAATAAATTTTAGATATCACCTGATACGAACGAAATTAACTACATGTTAAAATTAAACTTGTAGCTATTTATATTCGTGAGCTCCTATTACTTTCTATGGAGTTCTAGAATTGTGAGTTGTTTAAACCTGCAAAAGACAAAATACACATTGATCTCACCTTGCCCCAAAAAGGAATTTGTGCATCCCTTATTCCCTATCAATCTGTAACATTACCTGTGCTGTATAATTATTACTGTAGTTGTGTGCTCTACATGCAGGACATGTACAATTTTGGGACAATTACCTAAAAATCTTAAAATTTGAACATCCATACACTAAATCCTCTAGATCATATCTGTTCTCACAGTAAATACTAATTATATGGATGTAGTAGTGTTCAGAAATCGTATACTTGGTTGCATTTCGTATTTTTTTTCAAGCTATGTTTATGTACTTAATATGGCACTATAACTGTAAGTTTTTTATGTAGGTTTAAATTACATTTATGAGTTTTAGGTATCTATATATTTTTTATGAGTGAATCGTTTAGGATGACATTTTTGTATGCATTGGTGCTTTTAACTACTACAGTTTTAAAGGGTGTGTAGTAGTGCTTACGTAAGTAATTATGTATGTAGCTATATGCGGAGTTAGATGAAATTACACTGAATTTGCTAGTACATTTAGAATTGCATGTAAAGTTGGCTTTTGTATTAATTGCCGTAAAAATGATAGGCAATATATTCGGAAATGTGTAAGAAATTTGAGAACCGATCATTCCAAGTCTTCAGTCTTCCCTCGGTCAATATTCGGGTCAATCGGGGGTGGAGGTAGAATGTGTGAAAGAGCTGTAGCAAACGGAAAGGGTGGAGGGTACTCACCAAATAGACCCATTGCAAATGCATTAAATTCAGGGGGGTGTGACTCCGAAGATTTGGATTTCTTATTATTCTTATTTTCCAGGGCCATGTCCAAGCCCTTCTTGAGTAAGTCCAACTTCAGGGATTTCCCATATTTCCCTCTCACGTACATCAGTAGGCTATTGTATGGGATCCCAAATATCCTGGATGCCTGGGTCAAATAACCAATTCAAGAGTCACAATCCAGGTAACACACAAAAGCGTAATTAAGAATCTATAGATACATCCCACAGATTTATCTTCTTCAAATTATAATATTTCCGGAGGCTTCTAAAATTTAAAATAGCTCCAATGAACATAAATTTGACTACAGTATTTCATGATTGTACTACACAAATTTCCACTCCAAAATTGAAAACAGTATCCTATCCATAGGGGATTTTTGCAAGCCAATAACTTTCTACATATAATTATTCAAAATTGTGATATTTATTATCACCTGGGAAGTAGTCATCTTCTTATTCCAGACATTATGGAGTGCCTCTGTTAAATCAGCATTGCTCCAGGCTCTAGGGGGTCCACCTCGAGGTGCACTATGTTGAGCTCGATGACGTCCGAAGATAGGAGCGGGTCCGAGAGTTAAACCCGGCCAATGACCGGTTTGACCAAATCCGTTGGAAAAAGGTGGGAATATCGTCGGTGGCGTTGAACAAGCATGAATTTCCTCTGGAGAGGGTGGAGATGCCTTATTAATAGGAGAGGAGTATTGTGGTGAGTTTGGAGGAGATGCAATGAAAGTCGGGGATGACATCCCATCTTCCGAGGTAATATTATACTGGAATTGGGATAAAATGCTAATTATAATCTTAATTTAGATTCCCCTGTTAATTCATAGCTGTTTAAAATTAATATTTAACTGTACACAGAGTTTACAAAAATTGGAGCGTTAAAGCGCAGAGCATGCGTTAAACACAATGTTAAGCAAAATTGTCCTCAAAGTCTTACTGGCGATGGTTCTTTCGTTAATGGCAAAAGATCGCAATTGGGATGACAGTCATGGCAAGGTTTTGGAGGAGGATTTGCATTACTTGACATGGAGTAGTCAATCACTTCGCACTCATCCGTGCTATTTTTCCTCAAATCTTGAGCTACATAATCCCCAGAGCGTCGACGAGGTCTTGGCTGAAATTGTTCAAATTCATGTAGAAACTTTTACTAATATTAATTATTTAATAATAATAATAATTTATTTTACATCCAGGTTTTTGTACTCGCTGGCAAAAGTAAAACTTTTAATTAAAAAAAACGTGTTTCAATTTCAACTCCATAGAGCTTTCAAATGTAATCACCGTGAAAAAATGTCTTGTGTCTTAAACTGAACCAAGAACGCTAAAACCCAAATCCTCTGAAAAGCTACATAATAGTCATACAAACAAAAACATAACTCAGTTCAATAAACTCTTCCCTATTATTATAACTTTTGGTAAATTTGATTTGCATTAATGACAGTCGTCACAATATAACATAAATATTTTTGACTCTGGTTGTACAAATATATGTTGTGTTCATAGCACATTCTACATAAACAAATAAATACTTAAGTTTATTTCTGCTTGAATGTACGGAGCAATTCTCTTGCATATACATGAGTATAGTTATAGTTTTAACTATCCATAGATACCTATACTTACTTTGTACACGGAATAAAATGCAAATTCAACCATCGAAAATATTTACCAATTTAGGGAAACACCAAAAAGCACTCAAATGTTGTTTATCCATTCTTGAGTGCAACCATCCATACTTTCTATGAGGAGTAGGGTCGGGGGATATAAGAGTTAGAAAAAGTACTTATACTTTTGAATGAGAGCTCTACATAGATATGTACAAGTATACTTGAAACACTTGTGTTTCCATTAGGCTCCTTCAAAATCTAAGGTTACATATATTTCCCATGTTGTTAAGATGAAGGTTCCTCAAGTTCTGGGATGGTTACAGTACACTTGAAGCATCCCATGAATTTAGCGTAGTGTTGTTAGATTACGTAGATATGAAGCCTAACTCATAATTTCAGGAATTCTATATCTATCTATCTTTGGAGGAAACTTGAATTATTACCAGAGAGATCCAAAATTCGGAAAATTAAAAATTACTTTCTACTCATTACCATTTAGTGCTTACTAGTAATCCGGATGTTTGATACATAGCTAGAATTTTACTACGTATTTTTAAATATGTATTCACTGGAAATTCTGAGTCATTCACACGTAATGAGATAAGTAGTCGTCGTCTCTAAATTGGTTTTGATATTGAATGGAAATAATTGCATCTAAGTACTTGTCTAATTGTAAGTTTGTAGATGTATGAATGTATGGTAAGGAACATTCAGATGTAATAGGTCTCTATAGATAGATATTTGTATCTATATGTGCATATAAAGGTAGAAAATAAATTGAACCTGTTTTCTCCGGAATCTGGAGTTCCGAAGTAATGCTGCCGCTCCTCCAACCATCTTGGCTGCGGTTTGTGGGCTCTCATTCAGGTGGGCTCCCGTCGAGAGATTCAAACATTTGGGAGACGTAGGCCTGTTTTCATACTCTAAAGCCATATTTGGCTCAAGTGGCTCCTCCGTCATTATTACTGATGAGTCTCTCCTTGTTGGGGTCATTACACGATTATTTCCCGTTGTCATCCGTATTGATAATGGCATTCTCATCGCCTCATCTCTTCCAATTTACCCCTGCAGTCAGCCCAACCACACGAATCTAGAGTATCCTCCCAGACACGATAAGTACCTGGAAATAAAGTCAAATCTCTTTGTGAGAGTGGAGTTCTGTACAGATAGAAATTACCTACTACAGTAGACACTCGTACATAATGCAGGAGACTCTCACTGTAAAAAGTACCCAATAAAATCACTTTCTCCGTAAACTTTCGCACCATTTGTTTTCGCACCATCCCCCTTTCATTGTAATGTTAATTTTTCTCCTTATAAGAGCATGCCATTACGATTCTTTTTGACCGATTTTCTCATAGTGTTAAATCCCTCCCTGGGTTTTATCCCTGGACTTTAAAGCTTTAAGGATCGCTTACTATATTAATTTTTCCCACGAGTTTCCTTACTCCAGGACATTTAAATTATTACCCTTCAATTTTGCCAGAACATGAAAAATAATTTTTAAACCAGATATCTATATATACACAGAGATCCTCAAATAATTATTAAAGTAATCCGATTTTTTTTACTACAGCTCACACTCCAAGATAAGAATATCGAGAGATGAACAGTAATAATTGTTACAGGAAGTGTGTAAATATGAGTTTAATTTGGAAGAATAATTTTGAGGAATGTTTGGTCCACGTCATTTCCTCAAAAGAGATATTAATATGAAATTAAAGCCTCCAAAGTCATTTTCAATGTAACCAATGCCAGAGTCCAAGGAAGGAATAATTTTAGCTTATCTGAAACCAAGGACAGGAATAAAAGATTAAGGACCCAAGCAACTGCTGATTTATTCAAATGAGTTGCATATACCTGACTGACCTGACGTACATAATTACGTTTATCGCAAAAACAGAGTATAATATAAGTATATAAGTAATTACATATATAATTAATTATGTATGTGGATTAGTTATATATAACTGAGAAAAATATCCCCTCAGTTTCATATATACATAGTGACTACAAGCAGGAGGATTTGTTATAGGAGTAAATATCTATAGATATACAGTAGATATATCTATGTAGGAGAGTATCTTAGGACAGAATAGGGATCAAGATGAGTGGAGTTTAGACAGTGGAAGTTATAAATTGATAATAAGATAATGCGTAGAATGTTAATGTTTTAAAGTCTGTCAGTTAATCCAGGGAAAGGACCAGGCTTCATCCGCAAATTGAATTTCCTTGGTCTCTCTGTCAGTCAGTCATATCTGTTTTCTAGTGTCTCAATGTCTCTCTCTCTCTCTCTCTCTCTCATTCGCTTGCTAAAGCACACAGGCTTCCATTCTTGTGACTTTCGGTCGCTCCTTGTGTATATTATTTAATAGAGAAACCCCAGAGAATGTTATCGTATCAGAGTATGTTTCCGCTTGATGATTTCATTTAAAGGACGGTAATGAGAAGAGACGTTTCTCGTCTCTCCGTCAAACCTTGCTTTGTGTATCAAAGGGTGGTTTGGTGTACCACTCCATTTCTCTATCTCTCATCCTGCTCCCGTTATAAGTATCAGGCTGATGTAGTACAAATGTATGCACCCTCCTCATCAAGATGACACAATGTACTTTTGCTTTATGAGCAGAGTATCAGCAAGCGAGGCAGAGTACCTTAGACAAAGATGTTACCAAAGGATAGGAAAAGGCATGGCTTTCTCCAGCCCCGGAAAAGTAGCTATGGATGATGGAACGGTGTGTACATATGAGTTTATACAAGTGAAAGGAGAGAGAGAGAGAGAGAGAGAGAGAGAGAGAGAGAGAGAGAGAGAGAGCGAAACGACGACATCTCGTTTTGTGACTTGTTCCACGGATGCGGAATTAATTTGTTGCGGTTTCAATGGGAGAATTTTTTTCCGCATTTTTACTCCGAGACAGCGTTTTTAATTACTATGGGTCCTTCTCTCTCAATGGGAACACTGAGTACTATTTCTATAACGAAATTCTTCCAGGTTGTCTACACCTCATCATGTTTTTTCCCCACTATAATTTCTGACGCTACGCTAGATACAGTAATTATACAAATATCCATAATTACTAAAATGTATATATACATATATAATTATCTATAGCTACGTAAATAATTACATACAAAGGTATAATGCTATAGGAAAAAGAAAAAGCTTTCCTGTACTTTCTCTACTTTCTCTTACGTCATTTACATTTACACTATTATCCTAGCAAGCACCTTTAAAGCTCAATACAGGCCCAGGCTCTGTAGTATTTAATGCATTCGTGGGTATAAAATACCTAGCGGGACATATTGCAGTATTCAGTGTACATTGATAATATGACCAGGTATTTTATTCCTCAGTCCTTAGTCTTCACAATTCACAAATTTCTGTATACGTCGGAAATGAAATTACAGTATCATAACTGAATAGAGTGAAAACATACAACTAGACTAATAATGGCACGGACTCTCTATACAAGCACCTCTGAGATGAACAGATTTTGAACTCTTGTAAGCAGAAAAATTTGCACTGTGTTAGAGTCAACTCTTTTCATTACTACACCCCAATAATTTACCACCAATCCAATACCTTATAGCGTACTTTATAGATTTCACTAGGAGAATACGCTTCAAATACCCAGTATGTTCAGTATGGTGAAACGTTTGTGAAACTTTATATAGATATGTAAATTAGACTGTCATTTTTGTCTGTTATAGGTACAGACACGGTAAAAAAAATTCAGGTATTTTTAGCATCTGTAATAAAGCAGGGAAGGATTTATGTATGTACTGTCACAGACGTGTTTGATTCGATCCACGATTTTCCTTTTGACTTATTCCCATTTTATTCTCTAATAAAAATAATCAGGAGTAAAGATGGCAAATAATTACTTAATCTCCTTCAAATTTGTAAATGTTTGAAATATTGTTAGGTATGTATATAGAAATTACATAAATTAGTTAAGTCTCACATGAATAATTAATTAAGTTGTGAAACACACAACCCTAGGTTAAGTCAGTTCAAAGTTACTTAAACACTTATTGTAAAGGTGCAATGTAAGCACTTCCCATCGGCTAAAGCCGACGAGTGTCAACGTCCCGTTACATCCGTTATGATGTAACGTCTAGACTTAAGATTGTAAAAATAGGCTCAAGTAGCCACTTGTTAAGTTTAAGATTCTTCCAGACTCTTCAGTGAATAACTGAGAGTCATTCCAGTAACACCTATTTTTAGTTGTTAATCTTCATTTCCTTTTCCTTTTAATTTCAGTTATAAATAAAAGTAATTAGTCTTCGGATTAATGTAAAATCATTCTCAATCGTTTATTCATAATCATTCCTTTCATCAGCACGATTTCCAATTAGTTACAATTTCTTGACAATTACATAAGTAAATAACCCAGGAGTTAGGATTTCATGGTATGACCATAACCTACTCTTACATGGTGGCCTTTGTAAAACATTGCCAAAATATTATTTCCCTGGCGATGCTCCCGAATTACTCTCAATTATCACTCCCCTTGGGAAACAATCGATTTACTTTAAGAATTGATTTCATTACCAGGCAAGTTTGACTAATGTGTCATATTTCGTGAGAATTTTTGAGATTTACAGTTTTGGCCACGCAGAGGTTA
Organism: Allacma fusca; assembly: GCA_947179485.1. Taxonomy (NCBI): domain Eukaryota; kingdom Metazoa; phylum Arthropoda; class Collembola; order Symphypleona; family Sminthuridae; genus Allacma; species Allacma fusca. The sequence continues at coordinate 40,147,536 of OX359246.1, forward strand.
CATTCCTGCAATTTTGACGTTGCAACACGCACAGTTCATTCGGGACTACCCCCAGTGGAGTCAACCAGTATTGACTGTGACCGGTCGAAGAACCCCTCGTAAGTTTTTATTGATAAACGGGGTTATTATTTCTTGTCCACGGAAGGCAGACGGATTTACCTGCGCTTCACCGACCGATGCCCTGAGGATTTGGGTATACTCAACGGACAGCCACGGAGCTCTGTACCGTTCCCACCTCATCCAGGAGGAATTTTATATAGTAAATGCACATTGTTAAGTTTCATATCCATGAACCACCGTCACGGTACGTACATACTTACGTTATAATTTATGTCCGATAAAAAGAAGCCCTCAGCATCCAAACCTGACCCTAAGCCTTCTACAAGTCGCGTCACTCGTAAAAATTCTGACCCTGATTTAAAGGACGCTTCTGAATTAGCCAAGGTTTTACAACAAGCAAAAGCCAAAGCAAAAGCTACCTCTAGCAGTAGTAAAAAGTCACCTCAATTACCTCCGCCATTACCTATAAACACACCACCTCCACCGCCAGTTCCTCCAGTAGTCCCTCCCGCACAAGCTTCTCCTCCGAGAACTCCCAGTCCACAATATTCTACTCCACCAGGCACTCCACCGCCGATCTCTTTACCTCCACCACTCCCTCCACCGTTACCTGCTCTTCCATTAGTTACTCCAGTTACACGAACAGTTCCCTCTTTTAAGCGACAAATATTAAAAGCCCGTAAAATACAACATTTTTCACGTCACGGACCCTCTACCAAAACTCGCAAAGTCAAACCATTCAAAATGGCCGCCGCAGCAGCAGCAGCAGCAGCAACTCCAGTCAATGTCACGGTAAATACCGCTCCCATTCATTCCATTGTTGACTTCCAAAAGATTAAACAATTCCTTCCAGCAACTCATGATGTTCATGATTTTATTATTGACGTTCAACGTGTCGTGGCCCAATACCAATGGGATTGGCCCACTCTCCAAGGACACACTCCCAATTTATTAGCTCGTGACCCTTATCAATGGCTGCAAACCCAACTCGCCATTGCTCCACCCATTATTGTTAGTATTGATACATTTTTCACGGCTCTCCGTGAACGCTATGCAAAACCCAGACAGGTTTATCTCAATCAATTAATTTCCCGCAAACAAAAAGATAATGAGACGAGTGCCAAATTTTTGTATGATGTTGATAGTATTTGCACTCGCTATGACCCAACCATGAGTCAACCTGACCGTGTTGCTTGGGGAATGGAAGGCCTCCTCCCCAAGTTCAAATCGGCAGCGGCAGGTTTTCCATTTACGAGCATAGCTGCTCTCGTTCGTTTTTGCGAACAACGAGAATTTGCAGATACAACTGCTGGCCCTTCAGATATGGCTGCAAAAGTTAAGTCCTTGGAAGAAACCATCCAAAAACTTACCTTGTCTGACGCGCCTAATGCCCAAGCTAATTTTGCTTTTGTCCCTGGCCGCGGACGAGGTCGTGGCAATGGCCGCGGCAATTCCCATAATAATAATAATAATAATCACCGCGGTAACCAAGGCAACATTCATCAACCAGTTCCCCATCAGCCCCGAGGTAATAATAATAATAATCATAATAACAACAATAATAACAGAGGACAAAATCAAAATCCCCACAAAGGCATGCAATGCTATAATTGTAATAAGTTTGGTCACATCAGTCGTGACTGCCGTTCGGGAAACCAACAGAGGGGGCCCAACCAGCGTGGTCAGGGTCCCCGCCCGAACTTTCGGAACAACAATTTCCGCGGAAACAACAATGGCTTCCGCAACAATCAGAACAACGGCAACAATCGCCGGAACGACCAAAATGCCCACAGATTGGAAATTTCATTCAATCCCAATCCGCCCCAAACCAATCAAACTCCCCAGAATCACTTTGCGAATCTTCAATATCCCTCCATAACTTACCCACAATAAACCTGTCACCTGCTTCATCAATGTGCCCATATATTATGTGTTATTTTGATGATGTCTCCATTGATGCATTAATTGATACAGGAGCTTCTCATAATTTAATTCAAAAGAATCACATCCCCTCCAGTGCAGTCATCACTCCTTGCCCACAAAGATTTGTTATCACAGCAGATAAAGCTCGCATTCCTACGTCCCATATAGCCTCCTTAACGTTCCAACTTGATAACTACTTTTACACAACAGAAGCCCATGTCCTTGAAACGCTCACTCCTCCACTCATTCTTGGCTGTAAGTTTATTACACAATTTGACTTTCATATACATCTGAACTCTAACTCACTATACAACTCTCATGTATGTCATTACTTTCGTAAGCATGCATACTCAGCCACTTGCTCATCTGAGTGTGGCTGTTCCTCTCCCGTCAAAACATTATTTACTATCCAACTTCCCCCTCGACACCAAATGTATGTACCGACTACATCATTACACACGTCTCACACGACATTTTTCAACCCTCATCCACTCATTGAAAAACAATACAAAGTAATTTTTCCTCCAGTTATCAACCCAGCGAAAAATGTTTTGCTCGCCACAAACATTTCCACATCTACCCAGATTATTCCCGCTGATACTCTTTTAGGTCATGCTCAACGCTATGATTTTACCCAAAGCTTAAACACAGCTCCGGTAATTCCTCAGAATCCCACCCCTTTTACTCCAGAACAAATTCAATCATTAAATATTAATCCAAAATTACGGCCCGCTGAACGCGCCTCGATCATAAGCCTCCTCAATAAATATTCATATTTATTTGCATGGACACTTATGGATCTTCAAGTTTGTACCCTACCCCCCATGCGTATTAAATTAAATTCTGACACTCCAGTTCAAGCCAAACCCTATCGCTTGAGCACTACGGAGCGTGAGATTTTAAAGCAGGAATTAGATAAATTAATTGAAGCAGGAATAATTGTCCCTTGCGAAAATTCCAACTACTCTACCCCTGTGTTTTTAGTACGCCAAAAATTAGGCAAATGGCGACTCGTCTGTGATTTTCAAAAACTAAATAAAATCACAGTAGACGAAATATTCCCTCTCCCAAGGATTGATGACTTGCTTTTTCAGTTACGAAGTGCTGCGTATTTTTCTCCCTTAGATTTATTTAGCGGTTATTATCAAGCCCTCATCCACCCGGATGATCAGCACTTAACTGCTATTGTCACTGAATTCGGACTATATATGTATCTACGTGTATGTTTTGGTCTGAAAAATGCCCCCGCCTACTTTCAAAGGCTAGCTGCTCGTACTCTCGGTACTTTAAGATACACGCACGCTGTATCTTATATCGATGACATTATACCCTATAGTAAAGACTTTCCCTCTCATCTGGTCGCAATAGAACTTGTGTTTCAACGCTTAGCTAAAGTTAATTTTCGCATGAATCCCAAAAAGTGTTTCTTTGGTATGCAAGAACATGTAGTCTTTGGATTCTTTTTGTCCCAAAAAGGTTTATCCACTGAATCAGCAAAAGTGGCTGCAATTATGCAACAGCCCAAACCTAATAATTTAGAAACTCTACGTAAATTTTTAGGCACTATAGGTTATTATCGCAGATTTATTTGGAACTTTGCTCAAATAGCTGCTCCTCTCCAAGGATTATTGAAGAAACATTCTCTTTATCATTGGAGCCCAGACTGTGATAAGGCATTTTTGACTCTCAAAAATGCGCTATGCACAGCTCCGGTCCTTCGACACTATGATCCCACACTCCCATGTATTTTATATACGGACGCAAGTAATTTAGCCATAGCTGGCATTTTACATCAACATTTTGAGGATGGTGAACACCCAATTTATTTTATTTCCAGAGCTTTGACTCCAGCTGAGAAAAATTGGGGTGCTACCGAAAAAGAATGTTTAGCTGTAGTATTTGCCACAAGAAAGCTTCGAGAATTTTTATATCTCAAACCTTTCATAATTGTTACTGACCATCATGCTTTATGTTATTTAAAATGCCAACGTAATCCCACCGCCCGACTTACTCGTATGGCTGTAATTTTAGAACAATTTCGCTATGTAATTAGGTATAAAAAAGGTACTCTACATAGGAACGTAGATGGTGTCTCTCGTTGCCCCTACGCTCTCTCCACTTCAAAAGACACGGAAGATGATCTTACAATTCCAGGTCTGACAGCCCAATCTCCCACATCCAGCCCCAAGCCACTCCCAGCAATACCTCTCATTAATCCTGCTGATTTACAGCATGCTCAAGCAATTGATCATACTTTAAATAAATTATTGCAGAAAAAGCGCTCCAAATTAATTCCCAATGATGATGGTATTTATTTTATTCAATTTAATCCCCGCAATCCTAAACTTTTAGTCATCCCAAAAGCTATGATTCCCATCGTGTTACAAAGTGCTCACAATCATCCCCTTGGTGGTCATTTGAATTTTCAGAGGACTTTGGCACGTCTCCGTCCATTTTATTGGTGGAGATCAATTACATCAGACACATTTAAGCACTGTACTCATTGCCCGGAGTGCCAAAGTCGCCAACACCTCACCAAATTACGCATGGACAGTTTGAAAAACATTCCCATAAAAATTCCAGCAAGCACATATGCTATGGATTTATTAGGCCCCTTTCGTGAAACTCCAAGAGGCAATAAATATGTACTCGTCCTCACCGACTTATTTACTAAATGGGTACATACTTCCCTCCTTCCCAACAGAGAAGCTGCCCATATAGCCATGCATTTGGAATCTTTTATTTTAACATTTCCAGGCATGTCTATATTAATTTCTGACGGAGCTGCGGAGTTTAAATCTGCAACTCTACAAGAATTATTAAAACGGTTTAATATTACACATCATGTAAGTATGCCCTTTCACCCCCGTTCCCACGGAATTGTAGAGAGATTAAATCAAACTCTCGCAATTATGCTCAGCAAATTTGTCTCGGACAATCAGTTAGATTGGGACATATTTGTTCCGTATGTAATTACTGCATATAATACTTCCGAGCATTCAGTTACAAAAATTTCCCCTTTTCAAGCATTTTTCGGTAGAGCTCCTCCAGCACCTCTACTCAACTCCATTCCCAATACACTTTTACAAATGACTCAGCTCAGCGCTTCTCAGGTCAAAATCATGCATCAAAGAATATCCCAATTAATTAAAAAGGCTCAATTACACGCCAAAGAACGATTTGATGCTATGTATCAACCCTTAGAGTTTAAAGTTGGTTCCCACGTTCGATTTTATCTCCCTCAGCGAAAAATTGGTTTGTCTGACAAACTTCTTTGTCGTTGGGTTGGACCTTATACCATAACTTATATTGATAAGAACAATAATGCTGACTTAGTTTTAACCTTTCCCTCTACTAAGCTTAGACCTAGTATTAAGTGTCACCTCTCCCAACTCAAGCTCATAAAAATTGATTTGGGGGATGGCATCATTCATCCCGAGTATGTATATACTACGGAAGACCAGCACGAATTTGACGCTTGGTTGACACAATTTCCCTCCGACACCCCAGACTCCGGTTCCTCTCTCCCTTCTCCCATCCGTAAATCTTCTACACGTCCTTCACGCAAAATGAAAATACAACCGTCCACTTCATCTGAAGACAGTCCAGTTAAGCGTTTAACTTCTCCTCCTCCAAACTCCTCGCCACAAACTTCTGGTTATCACTCCACAAAGTTGAAATCAATTCTCAAACCACCCCAACCAATTGATACGAATCATCCACTTCGACGTTCTGTACGTTTAAGACATAAAACAAAGAAAGTTACATTTTCCCATGTCTGACCACAATGACCAGCAACAATCCCCAGTCCCCGCCTGTGTACCCTTATGTGCCAGGCATTGTCCAATACCCGACAACTCTGGGTATCAATCCTGCTATCCGCCTCTCCGACAACCCATGGACGGAATTGATCAAAGTTTATCTCCCCGGCACCCCGGACACACTCATCTGTTGCCCGGTATCAATCTGCACAGTTCAGATATTTCCATATCAATTTGCCGACGCGTCTGGGAACGAACTACATTGTTACGACTCCTCAACTCCTATTCTCAAGAGGACCTTCCGCCATGTTGCTGTCGGAATTGTATTACCAGACCAAGTTCCTTCTCTTCTGGATCAGTTGAGCGCAACTTACTTTCAAGCAACGGTGAAACAATCACAGATGTGGAACGAATTTCTTCTACAACTACGCGACGCCCCACCGAATTACGTCTCAGCGACGCCCGTTATTTCAATCGAACCGCAAATTCGGTTCGAACAAATATCTCGGGCATGGTTGGAATCAGCCAACACTTGTGCCATCCAAACACGTCGATCCAATTGGGTCAAGAAACACGGGCCGCGTCAAGGCCCGACTCTGACATTGCCTCAACAACTCCTGACAACTGCTCCACCGGACCCCATTCAAAACCCTCTCGCCCAGCCGCCTCAACCAGGCCCTGTACATATACCTTCACTTCCGAAAGTGACTTCAGCGGAAGTGATGACGACAGTTTGCCAAACTCGCCCTCTCCCAACTCTGACGCCCGGCCCCCCGCCAACGACTCATATGATGACTGGTACGACGCCTGTCAAGCCGCCGCAGCAATGGACTCAGACGACTGGGACGGTGATCGACCTCAGACCCCAAACGATAATGGAAACCATACAACTCACTCCTCTCCATCAACCTCACCGAATCTACCCGGAACTCGTTCTCAACGAACAAGGGGAATTTGTGGAAGCCCCGTCAACTTTTCAACCCTAATCATTATGATTTTTCTTTTTATTTTTGCCTGTGAAAGTGCTCCACTTGGCATTTGGGGAAGCCTCCCCAACCTCTCCAAGCTGACAGGTGCCGGAACAAAACTAAACATGGCCCGGACCAATTCAATGCACAAAATGGTACCCCTTCAACGGTCAGTCAGTATCCAATCACTACCCTCCATGGCTCAGAACGGTAACAAAAATTTTAATCTTCCCATGCAGGCTGCCCCTTCCAAGAAAAATAATGCGGTCAAAGTTATGGCTGCTGGAGCTGCTCTTATGGTAGCCCCACCAATTATAAGTAAAATCTTGGATTTTATTCCCTCTCGCTCCAACACCTTCCCCGAAATTCCAAAACCTGACCTGGAAACTCCTCCTCCTCCTCCGCTCACTCCTTCACCACTCGAACAACGACTCTTGATAAACTCACCCATTACGATTGACGATTATAAAGACGATACTTTTAAGCCTTTCAAAGATGTTAATAAGTATGATGCTAACATAACACAAATGTTAGAAGAATGGAAATCTATTCATAATTCTTTTCTCTCTTTACAGACTAAGAAGGATGAGCCCGGCCAGACAGTTACTATCTCTACTACCCTCTCTCCGCCAGTGCATGCTAAGCAAACGGCGCCGGAACCCATTCCTCCCGTCCTTCCGGTTCCAAAGATGGAAATTGGCGTTGGCGAGGGAGATTCCCAAGTTCTTCTCCGTATTTTCACTTTGTCAAGTACGGCCCTTTCAACCATTATTGGCTTTGGTTTAATTGTATATGGTTTATATTGTTATTACCGGTATCGTCAGCGAAACCGCCAGAACTCCCGAATCTCCCATGCCCTACCCAGCGCCTACTTCATCAATAATCCCCGCCCACACAACCATGACCCGTACCCACCCATCGTGGCCCTCAACAATTTATCCAACCAGCTGTCTGCCCGGACTCCAGCCTAGATTTAAGCCAACTTTGATTTTATATCGATAAGATGTACTAATACAATATTGATTTTACACCTGTTATCACCTTCGCCTTAAATGATTCCAGTGTGTGTACTAGCTTGTAAAGAAAAACACAAAAATAATTTTTTTTTGAACTATCTCTTCTTTATTCTACCTATCTTTAGCTCAAACATACATACCAATTGTACTAACACAATATGAATTTTAATTCCAAATTATTAAATTTTGGGGACAAAATTTTCCCCGACCGCGCGGGATGTTAGGTATGTATATAGAAATTACATAAATTAGTTAAGTCTCACATGAATAATTAATTAAGTTGTGAAACACACAACCCTAGGTTAAGTCAGTTCAAAGTTACTTAAACACTTATTGTAAAGGTGCAATGTAAGCACTTCCCATCGGCTAAAGCCGACGAGTGTCAACGTCCCGTTACATCCGTTATGATGTAACGTCTAGACTTAAGATTGTAAAAATAGGCTCAAGTAGCCACTTGTTAAGTTTAAGATTCTTCCAGACTCTTCAGTGAATAACTGAGAGTCATTCCAGTAACACCTATTTTTAGTTGTTAATCTTCATTTCCTTTTCCTTTTAATTTCAGTTATAAATAAAAGTAATTAGTCTTCGGATTAATGTAAAATCATTCTCAATCGTTTATTCATAATCATTCCTTTCATCAGCACGATTTCCAATTAGTTACAATTTCTTGACAATTACATAAGTAAATAACCCAGGAGTTAGGATTTCATGGTATGACCATAACCTACTCTTACAATATTAGTAATAAATTACAACTGACATTGGAGCATTTTTATCCCAATGATTTTGTATGTCTATAAACGTGTGCTACTTTCATGTAATTCTCACAAAACTACTTTACCATCAATGACTCCCATTAGCTCATTTCATACTCAATTTGTTCTAATTCCAAATTATCTCCTAGACATACTGTAGGTACTTGAGATCACAGATTATAATATGTAATAGTAATTGTAGGGATTCCGACAATAAGGAGTCAATCTAAAATAATAGAAGATTACACCCCCGGCCAGGGTCGTATCCCAATAAATGGAAGTTGGTTTATTGTTTATAGGAGGAATTTTGTGTACGTCGGGGAGTTCCAGCGGAAGGTCGAACAGCGGAGGAACAACAAGTCAGTAAATCTAATGTGATCACGAGACATATATGAGAGTTTAATGGTAGGAATGAAGTGAGGCCGATAATACCCACTGCCCATGCTCGGTCATCCGTTACTATTTACACACCCGATTCATTCACTCGAACCGATTAGTTAGCCATGGGACGACTTGGATGACTGACCTTCCGCCTTCCTCTCACTCCCCCCTTCATTCATACCTCCTCACTAAATCTATCCATTGTAAATGTACAGACGCTGATAATCTATAGTTATGGCATTGCCTTTCCTGTAAGAGTCCCCCTTACAGTATTACATAGAACATTGCCGGTACAAGGAGCAAAAATACTTGGACGCCCTCCCGATATGTACTGTTTACAGGGACCTAACCTGGACTTGTATTTTTATGAGTCTCTTCCCAAGACTCTTATTTTGATTCTATTAGACTTTAATAAAGAATGTCCGTTATTATATGAGCTAATGATGACTAATTAGTAAATAATTAAATGTTAATATTTTATTCCTAGTGGGAATTATCAGTGTCTGAAAGCAGTATCTATTTACTGGCGTCTGGAAACGTTTACAGTAATTGTTAGGTTTTTGGCTCAGAATTAGATACGTATACAAGGATTTGGACGGAAATACTGGATGTGTGAATTATCTACTCTATATCCGATTGTATATTAATTAAGTGTGTAAGTTGTGACTAGGCCTGGGAAAGGCTACAGATAGGAAAGGTACAGGGAGGAAGTGAAAGTCGGTTTACGTCCTTAAAGTTTCCCTTTCCGTTTAAATACTTCCTCCGACGTTCCTCAGGAGACGATGAGAAAAGAAGAAACCAATGCAATTACATTCGCTCATGTAGATACATACATACAAAGTATATAAGCATTCGCATTATAGAGGCAATAATGTTTGAACTTTCCGGTATATAATTTTTCTCCATAAAAGAGCACAATATTTCCAGTCAGCTTTGTACCCCTTGAGAGGTACCCTTATATAGTGAGTGAGCTGTATTTATACATCGTGTACTTATATTTGATTGAAAGAACGTACTTATGTACGTAGAATAGGAAGGCATATGTGAAACCTTTCCTTTCTCCCTTCTCCCTTGTTGCTCCTGTACAAAACGGTTTGGATTTGTAGTGTAATGTTAATAGCTACAGTAGGTTTTGACAATTTTTTTCAAATAGTTGTAATAGCTAGTACAGTACATTCTACAGTAGGTTCTCTTATATTGAAGTCATCTCTTCATAATGGGAAGATTATCCATGCAACTGCAAAGCTCTTCGAACATTTTGGCTCCTTGTAAAATGCATGCAATGGGTTGAGTAAAAATAAACGAGAAATTTTGTATAGAAATATGTTGCTTGAATTTCCTTAATAAAAGTATTTAAACCTTTTAAATAATTAAATCAATTTATCCCAAAAGGGAAAGGCTATAATAAAGTCGGAGATTATATAGAGAATATAAAAATGATAATGGTATTAGGTAACACATATTACTAATTCAAAATTTGTGCGAAATTGCAAATATTTACCTTCAATGCAAAGTAGTCGTCAACCAATTAGCAGGCCGTTGACTTGAGATTCATAAAAAAAGCAATCCTTTGGTGGCAATTAGATTATTGGAAGCAACTAGTCTTCAAAGAATTTCTATCCCACTGTGTACCTCACAATATCATCTCATGAAGAGGGAAAGATTTCAGATGTTGTAAAATCCGGGGGATACTCTAGTACTGGAAGTTTTCAATTTTTTATCTTGACTTTTTAACTGTACGTTCAACATTTAGATTTTGAGAACTAGAGTGAATGTTGGAATTTGAGGGGAATTAATTACAATAGTATCAAAAAGTATTCACATTTAGGAGTAATTTTTATTTTGTCAATTATGTCCCGAAATCATTTCTGACTTTACTGAGGTAGTCGATTTCAAATGATTTAAATAGTAATTAGTCCAACACACCCGTTTAGATTTCACAGTTTTTTTTTCAAGTACATTTACATTCTTTGACACGCAAAGTTTCACAGACATAGGAATGGCGAAGTTATAGATACGATTTTACAATTTTTGTTCACGCAATTAGATAATTATACTTTGAAGACATATAAGTAATTATGTATGCCTGGAATAATTCTCTGAGAACTCTGTACTTAAATTAGATAGATATACATTTCTGACATTAATTACTTTCCCTGGACTTAAGTTTTTCCCGTATACATGAACTTTGAACCTGAGACTTTGAAATTATTTTTGAAATTTTTCTATCAATTTCCTTTCTCCAGCTGCACTCAAATATAATGCCTAATAATTGTCCTTATATGGAAGTACATACAACCCCAATAATGAAGATACTTTCCACACACTTACTCCCTTTATAACATATATACATATGTATCTATATATGAATACATAATTATAATCAACTTTGTCCAACTTGCCGGCAGACCAGAACTATTCCCTGAACATTACGCCTTTCCCTTTTTTTCCCTGAGTTGACGTTCCTTTCTCTAACAAGTGTACGCCAAAAAAATGCACATGAAAAGATGGGAAGAAAGTTGCGGGAAGAAAGAAGAACTTTTGGCTAACCACGTGCTTTCTCCCAATTTCTTTTTACCGCTTATTTTCTTTGAGGAGATTCTACGACAGATAGATACATACAAGAAATCCTACTCTTACTGTAATTTAATCCTACAATCATTTTTAGAGGTAGATTTGATGACAGAGAAAGTCAATCGTATACTTTCTATCACAGACGTTCTTAACGACTTTATTTTCTTTAATGGAACAATAATGCTTGTAGTATAATTTCACTATAAATGTCCAGACTATACTGCCCGGCAAAAATTCCCGGGAAAGGTCAATAGATTCTTGTCTTCTTTAAAAGCTGATTTTTTTTGTATTAGATACTGTTACAGAAGAAATATTTATATATAATGAGATTGATCCGAGAAATTGAATTCTCTTTAATTGAGTATATATTTTTTGCACTTCCCGTAAAAAAACAAACTTGATGAGGATAATGGAATAATGAAGGAGAGGGTAAAAGAAAGTGTATTTTTTGGATATAGGCAGCAAGTTTCACAGCTTGAGCTGAGTGAGAGGAGGATTTTCTGGGGAAATGTGAAAGGGGAGAGACCGTGTGTGTGAATGTGTGTTGTATGGGAACGTCAACAACGCATTCCTGGGAACCCTAAGTTAATGAATCCGATTAGACAATAGATATGAAGAACGCACGCGCTCATTTCACCCTTCCAACACATACACACACACACACACATACACACACACACACACGTTGCATACGAGTGCATCATGTAAATATGCAAATATATTTCATCCGGAACTTTTTCCACGCTTTCTATTCTTCCTCCTTCCACTCTTTGCTTTTCTTTCAACTCAACCAGACATCCACAACGTCACATTAAACTTTTCTTTCACATATCACATAACAAACACAGAGAGGACGTATGTACGGGCGTATGTATACTCAGGAGGGGGTTTAAATACACGAACATCATATTATACCCGCCCTGTATTCCTTCTCATTCCTAAAATTGAACAAATCTCAGAATTCTTTCTGTCTCCATCCCTAGATATACATGTATCTCGTCTCTGTTATATATCTGCTTCTTGTTTTGCGTGAGATTCCTAAAACTCCTTTTGCTAGGCACACTTCATATGCATATATTACTACTAGCCCCTAAATTTGTGCACACACACACACACACACACACACACACACACATGGGGCAGTATGCCTGTATCTGAGTATATAACTATTACAAATATAGAGGGGCTAGATTCATCAGAGTTTAGAAATATATTTCACTTGTCTAAAATTCATCTGACTATGGTTTGAAAATATGCTGTACATTTTTCAACACACTGTATCTATATATCTACATGTGTCTAAATACTGTACTACTAGTACTGGTTGAAAGAATAACGCCATAGCCGTCTTTTCCTACCCCTTCAATAATTACTATTCCTCTCGCAATTAAGTGTGCCTTCATAGCTGGGAGAAGACAGAGAAGCAAAGGTTCTTCCGCTTTGAAATATGTCAGTCAGTGTTGTTTTTAATGAAATTTTATGCACACAACTTTCCAGTGTCGTGTGTTCCTGGATGCTCATATTCGTCTCTTTTTACGTTCCTTTACAGTTTGCTATTCAACTTTGTACCGCATCCTTGCGGGAATCTCATAAATAGTGACAGTACTATACACGCATGAAAACTTTTGGTTTTTGGTGAATTAGTATAAACCTGTTGTAATAATAGGGCTGGATATGTAATTTGAGGCTAATCCAGACCTTTTCTGACCAATGAAAAATCCATGGGAAAAGATCTCTGACTTTAGGTCACGTTTGTCTGACGAAGGTTTGCTCTACATTTAAAGCACCGTAGTTTTTTCAGGCATACAAAACATAAGTGTATTCTGCTTTTTCTGTTTTTAGAAAAATATTGAAAGTAAATAAAAATAGAAACTTGAGACTATAGTCCTGTGTATTCATTCTTTAGAATTAGTCATACGGTCTCAGGGGCATGATTTTATTTTAAATGGATAATTTATTAGCTCAAGAACCCATCGTTAAATATTTTGGATCGATTACAAAAGACACAAATAGATTGGAAGGAGAAGAGTCAAAATTAGAAAGCAGGAAGACGGAGGAGAGAACAAAGGATAAATTGAAAACTGTTCCCCTTGAAATGATGAGATAGATAAGGTAACCTATTAGAAATAATCAAGCAGACACGACACACTAGGCTATACGTACATATGTACGTCCGTGTCTGTGCACATTATTTTCTATATATCTACATGCGTATATAGATTATAGCATACATAAAATAAATATAGATTGGATTGTATGTAGGAATATTAGTAATTATGTACATGCATAGGAACAGACTGCATTTAGTTTTATCATCCAGAACCTAAACCTTAACCTCCCCTTGTGGGGTGCCATACTCTGCCGCTGCAATTCCTAAATATCACTGGTCTCCTCTCTTTTGAAACCCTTTAGTTATAATGTTCATAGAAGGCCTTCACTTTTCATTAGGTAAAAGACTCGCGGGAAGATAATCACCATAATATGTGTAAACGTAGGAGGACCACACTTTCTGTCTGAGGCGCGAAAGATGCCTTCTTCAATGAAAACTTTATATTTTGACAATCAGAAGGTAAATACCTATTATTTTATTCATTGGATTCTAAAATTGCATTCAAACATACATACATGAACACACTTACATATGTACTTACATAAATACCAAAAGACTCTGGAGATATTCTATTTCATATGTGTGACTATATACGGGATGATTCCAATCCTTTAAAAACTATCCTCCAAATGTACACTTCCAAGTTTGACTCTAGAGAGAGAGAGAGAGAGATCAGTGCATGTAATTACCAACATATTCCAAACGAATTTGTATGACGGATATCTACTTGACGAAAGTGTTTAGTGTAGACTTACACCTAAGGTTTATAGTATATAATTACATATAGTGTACATAGTTATAGCATTATTAGGAATCCCAGGAGTAGTATTTTCATTTGATATAGATACCTGCGCTAAATCTGTGGCTAAACAAAAGGATCAAATATCGAATGGATCTTGGAAGACGTAGATACGTGTATGTGTGGATACATAATTATGTGTCTACAAATAATAGCTATAGTTTCACAGGGAATTGCTGTAGATATATCTATAATTACATATACATGTATGCACATGGGCTTGTGGTATGAGTGACTGCAAGACATGCATTTCTATAGGATCCAGACTGCTATTATGAGGATGCCCGCATGCATCTGTATAGTCCCTCTCTCTCTCTCTCTCTCTCTCTCTCCCTCTGCCTGATTCTGACTGGGAATGTTCCCCAAATTGTCCCTTTTGTTTTCCACGGAGAATTAATTATGCCATTTTATGGACATTGCCAAAGCTAAAACACAGGCAATTATTCACGGGCTATTGTTATGTATTTTGGAATTTCGATTCACATTACAAACAGTCCTGCTACCTACAATACATTTTGCATCTCACGTCTCTCCCCAATGATAACCTATAAGGAGAGCTAATTCCCCATTGGCTAATATTGTTTTCCACCTATATCTATACTTGTGCACTTTATTTTACTTAACTGTAAATTGTACACACTTCACATTTGAATAGAGCCACTACTCTTCTCCACTATTTAAAAAAAACTGTAGATACATACATACATATTTAGAGCAGATATACCTTAATATATGTAAGAGCCTAATAATGACTCAATCAGACATCAATTTTTACTGGAAAGCTCTGATTGGCCACAATCTTCACTTTTTTGTAAACAAAGTTTCCCAGCTAGCATTAATAAAGGAACCTAATAATTATTACCTATAGGTGCATAAAAAATACAAACACTCTGGCAGTTGACGAAAATACATTTTAGGGAAGGGAATTTTATTCGTGTAAAAATTGTGAGGAAAGGAATTAATTCTGGAAAACTGGAATGATTTTTATGAAGGGAAATCAAAGACTTTTGATGTCAACATTATAATTATTACTATTGACATACTAGCAGGAATTCTTGGAATAAATTAATTTTATTTGCTGTAGTTATATATGCACGTAAAACAACCTGTAAAAATAGGATTTAAAAATTGCTGAGTTTACACATGTGTAATTAGATTCGTATGCATATGAATCTATACCTGTGTGCATTAGTGATATGAGCATGTATGATATATGTACCTTGGGATCGTTGAGGAATCTATGATAATAATACTCGTCACAAATTTCCAGAAAAGTCTCACATACAAAATTGTACTCTTGAATATACAAATAGTAGCTAAATAGCTGCTGGAGAAAACATGAACATAAGCATGACAAACCCCGGAGTTGCCTCCGTGGATTCCTTCCAACAACGGGAATATCATTGAATATGGGATGTGAGCGAGAGGGAGAGAGAGAGAGAGAGAGAGAGAGAGAGAGAGAGAGAGAGAGAGAAAAGGGGAAAGAGAGAACCCCAGATCGGAGTGAGTTGGGAACTGAACCGTGAGACGCAGAAGGAATGGATGGAGTTCTCGAGAGCTGGCAAATAATTACCATACATATCCAGGGAAATTTTCACAGGGAGTGCACTTAATCCGCACCAGAGAGAGAGAGAGAGATATATCTATATATATGTAGATACTTATATATAATTATATGCATGTACCATAGTCATCATTATGTTTAATACCATGTAGGGATAAGGAAGGATAGGGAGGAGGTATTGTATATAGTAAGGACCATACTATATGTATATGGGATGTAAGTATAAGATGTTTTCCTCATTTATTCCTTCCAACAACTCGAAAACTCTGTCTCAGTGAGGATTCTCTCCTCACCAAAGGAAATACCAACCCTTAGTCTTCCGAATTCTCCTTACCCTACATCCATCCATACAAGTCAAACTCAACGGAATAACCTTAACTCATGTAGACATTCCCCACTACCTATGCATTTACATACAGAGCAGGTTAAAATACATACGAACATAAACCCCCTTGCCCAACATATCTTTTAGTACAGGCAGTCATGCAGTTAAACATAAACTGCATCAACATAAATTGACTTTACAGAGCTCGGAATTAATAATTCTCAAGAACAGGGCTCATCCATACATATGTACAGGAAATAAAATAGTGGGTTTATTTATTACAGGAAAATATTTAAAAACCAACCCAAGGATTTGATTGCATTGGAAATATTATTAAATAGATATTGCACAGTAGAAACAAAAGTCTTTTTATAATATAATGGAGCAGCTAGCTCCGTAGGGAACAAAATTTTAATTGTCATTATTTTATGATAATGAATATTAAAATCCTGGTCAACGCAATTCTGTCCCATAATACTTTTATCTTTGTAGTGAGAAAATACTGAGGTAAGAACCACTTTTGAAGTAAGATTTACTTGCACTAATTAACAACTGATCATCTTGTTTAGTAATCAATCAACTGGTTCTTAAGAAGCTATTTTAATATAGACATATAGCAGAAGTAGATTTGATAGGGGCAAAAGGATGTGGACTCATTCTTGTCTACTACAATGCTATTTTTCTTTTTATGTACAAGGGCAAAAATAATTGCAATTTCCCTATTCTTAGGCGAGCTCTACAGATAATGGTGAGGTTAGACCGGAAATATTAGCATTTTTCAGAGCTGGGGAAATTCAAGTTGTACTGGAAGTCCGCATGTTGTGGGTGATTTAAAGAGTTGACTCGTCAGGACAGACTACAAAAAGGGAAGGAATCTGGAGGAGTTAAAACCGAGGGACCCTCTGTATTACCTTTCATATTTGAGTTGGATTACTTCGAAGGTTCCTCCCCTGTTCCTTAGAGAGAGAGAGAGACGATGGAGACAAGAAAATATACATACGAGGAAATTCTTGTCAGTGTCAATAGTATACGTGCATAGTCATAAATATACATTCCCACACACCAGTCCTCGGATGCTAAAACAGAGAAAGTGTTGGATGACTAAATTTTACAGAGAAAATAACAATACATGGGAACATACTATATGCATCGTATAGAGATGGGAAGGTTCAGGAGCAGGGAGATCCACATGCATATGCATGGATGGTTGGAGAGGGCATGTATGTAAATACATACATGTGAACACACGACTCCCCGAATTACTTTTGCATTAATTTCTTACACACACAACGCAACGTCTCTCATTTCCATTTCCTTCACTTCACTCTTTCTCTCTCTCTCTCTCTCTCTCTCTCTCTCTCGCCCAACAAAACCTAGCTCTCACTTTTCATCTGAGAGAAAAGCAAAGCTGAGCCACTCTCTTAGGAAAACTCACTTGCATATGTATGATGCAGTATGCAGATGAGGTTGTGCGTATGTATGATTTAAATGTATGTTTTAGTGTTCCTCCGGCCTATAAAGAATCTCTACTCCCAACACATTTCGACGTACACAATGAGTGGTCACAGGGAAACACAGGCTGCGAAAGTGAGTTCCTTATTCTTTGCTTCTTTCACTTCTGCACACACGTCTTTTTTAAGCCCATACATATTACATACGTTCACATACTCACTTACATTCATAGTGTATCTATGCTTATTTCTACTTTTTTTTTCCTCCCCAGTCTGCCTGAATTAATGGCCGCCAAATAATACAGCAAGGTGTAGATGTATTGTATGAGCTATGTTTAAAAATACAATTGGGGAAACTTGAGAATTAATTTTTGAAGGAAGAGCTTCGTCCAAGCTGAACTCACAATTAGAATCAGTCAGTACTTACAGAAAGATATACGTACTACGTACTATGAAGGATTTGCATTTCCTAGTATTTTTGAGCTTGTGCGCATTAATTTACAAAGTTTCCGAAATTACTTTCTCAGCAAATACAGTACAAAAAATTGGAGGCGTAAGATATTTAAAACAAAATACAAATACATTGCAAAAAACCGCCCCTTAGGTAAAATACAATTTTGGAGGCTGAAAATGGGAAATGCGAACTATAAAAACAATATGTAATTTAAATACAATAATGTAACCTGGATAGTTCTGTATGTTTTTTGTATTCATCCAAAAACTGTTTATTTTAACAAGAATGATGATGCTTGGCTCAAGGCATAAATCACGAAAGTTAGAGTTTTGTGGAACCTTTTACCTTTGCGGGACCTACAAATCACAAAATACATTTATTCCATGAAATTACAAACTTCAAGATACGTACCTACGTGCTCTGTGATGAGCTAAAATACGAAGTACAAATTACAGCATGTATTTTTAATGATTACGTATTTTATAAATACCTGCATTTAAAATACACAATTTTTGGATGGCTCCGTTGATTTGCAATCGAACACGTGATCAAAAGAAGCAAGAATGAAACATTGAAATTGAAACGTATGTAAATGAATTAACTGTAATGCTATGGATGTGCTTGCTTGAGCTATGGCATATGTATGAACAAAACGAGAACGTGTGTATATAAGACCCTTTGGGCAAGTGTTTTCATTTTTCTCATCTTCTTGTATCCCCATTAACAACTTCATTGCCTAGAAACTAAGGTAAAACAAACCAAGAAACAATAAAGGTATAAGTATATTTTGTATAGTGTACATCGGAATCAGCTACATACAGTAATAAAGGTTCCTATATTCTTATATACAGCAGTAATTACTATAATATAATTATACATATCTATATTATGTATATCTGGCCACAAAGATTAGTTGTATATTTTAGGAAGTTCAGGCAAAAATTCCAATGTCAATGAAGCTAGACAGAAGATGTGTTGCTGCTGGGTAGAAAACTAAGGACTATGAGTATTGAATATTTTGCATAAATATTCCAGCACCCTTTTCACATAAATTGTGAAGTGCCTTGGAGGTCTTACAGTTTCATGAAATTTAAATTAATCCTCTAATCGTCATCCTACCTCTGCTTCTATTATTTTGCTCTTTACAGGGGTCCATGCACCATCACGATTGGCACCAAGGGTACATACTAATACTTGTCCGGCGTCCTTCTTATTCTAATTTTGTGCAATAAGTCCTTACGTTTGTGTTGCTCCAGTTATTGCTCAGTATTCAAATACACACGCCTGAACTTATATATGTATTTTCATTCAGTCCAACGTGCTAGTTAAATATGAGGAAAGGACAATACCAAAAACAATTAATTCTTAGATATTTTATGATAAATTTAACAGGAATGTAAGTGTAAAAAACGTGTAGAGAAAATAAGCTTAAAAGCATAGTTTTCAAATTATTTATTTACTTGAACATTTTCACTCGAAATATTCATGAAGCAATAAAAATTGGATAGAAATGATTAGTGAATTAATTAAATGGCAGTCCAGAACATTAAAATGAGTAAATAATAAATTAGCCAAGTTAAAGAAAGCTGGGAAGGAGTCTTCATTAAAAATTTGTGTCCCTGAGATATTTTGTGAATTTTTCACACATCTTCAATGGGTCTCAAGGGGTTAGCACTACCAACTCACTGAGAGACTCGGAGCGGGGTAAGCTTACATATATGTGAGAGTTCAGACATTGCAAACCCCAGCGCTTAGACTCTCTCCGGAAATTCAAGTGTAATGCATGATATCATTTGCAGACAGTGTGGTGAGGATGACTTTTGCATGTAAATGTAAATGAACAAAATACGCGGCTATCATAAAATATTCCTAATCAATACAAATGAGCAAGTAAGATGAAGACAGGCCACGGGAGATGTTCTTACTGTTACACACACACACAAAACATACACCATACCATAGCCTGCATGATTATGAATGTTATATAATTATACATATATGTACATATACGCTTTCAAGGGGAAAGGAATGCTCACCATCAAGCCTGAAATGAAAGTTCATAAGACAATGTGAAAGGCTGGATGGTGAAGATATGAGTATCTATATGGAATATATATGTATACGTGAGTGTGTATGTATGTGTGTGTGTGTATATGTGTTATATGTAATTATGTATGAGTATTTACTTTCCTTTTAGCTTTCCCCATGTTTGGACCATACAACTTAATGTTACCGTTCCTTAACATCTCTGTCCTTTCCTTGAGAGTCTGTATACACTTCTGTGGACATATGTACATAGGTATGGAACTGTGTCTAAATTATATCCATATACCTATAGATGTAAGTAAACAAACACTCTATGTGTGACTCGGCTCATAGTCATGTTCATTGCATGAGTAAAGTATGGGAGTCGTCCCTTGATTCCCGCCGCTTCCCATCCTGTACCTCAAGAAAATGCAGATTTCACTTGATGCATATTAATTTTTACACATAGGCTGAGAAAATAGAGGGCTTCCAACCACATCCTTGAACACTATGTATATACATATCTATATGTAGGTGGACGCTCTGTCTACAAGACTCCAAAGACAGATTATATCTTCCTTCAAAATCACATTCTCAATTAAGCTGCGGGGATACTTAGGAGGAAATGTACAGTAGGCTGCTGTTATAACAGCACACCTACGACCATATACATATATACCAGAATTAAGCTCTTTTACAAGAGCCCTCAAAGCTCCAAATAAATAGGACTGGAAGTGATGGGAGCGTCTAAATTGTTATATGTACATATATTAAGTTATAATGTAAAAGGATATGTGCACAACATTATATCCCCAAGAAGTACCTTCATACAAAGAGAACACACTATATGTGAGCATTCCATGTGAGGAATATAACCAGCTTAGGGAACATATACTCAGCTAAATACACGGATACTATATAAGCGTACGTGTATGTATATATATATATATATATATATATAATTATATATATATATATATATGTAATAATTACATATGTATATCTATGTGCAGAAGGAAGAACGACATCACACTTTGGACTCTTTGCTAGGCAATATTGTATAACCGCTTGTGGACATATTTTGAGGAGAAAAAATGTAGAAATTGTAGTCCACTTTAAGACGCGCTCATCATTATACAGAGCCACATGACTATCTTTAACGTGACATCCACAACTCAAGAGCCAGAGAGTGACTTTCTCATTGTCAGCCGAAAGGACAGAGACTTTTGGTTTCATACCCCGCTCTTTATACTGTCACTTTCCCTGACATCATACGTAGAGGCTGCTAGACTATTATTGTCATGAGGATGTGTGAGTGGTGTGAGTACACACGCGTCATTACGTATATGTACATAGGCGTGTATATGTATAGGTATACATATGTAGTTGTAGATGTAGATATATGTAATTATATATACTGGTTATGCAGGGGTTTCTGTGGTGAGGGAAATTTCCTTAGCCTTTTCACGGACGAGACATTCATCCCGTGTCTCTGTATCTTCATACTATAGAAATCCAAGCTGTCCAAGTTTTACTTTAGCAAATGGCAAATACTTTGCCATTTAGAAACTACAGTGGATGGGGAAGTACCTTGTTGGGGAGTCTTTCTCTCTCTCTCTTGTGGAAACTCTGAGAGTCGCATGAGAATGGGGACATATTAGGGCGGTTCATGATTAGACTCTCATATGAAATTATTATTATGCTCAAGGAGAACATAACCATATTAATTTCCATGCTTGTGTATCCCCAAGTCCCTTCTTGCATTTTTAATCAGTCCGCTGCGGCTCCAGTTGACTCTAATGTTTTACGAGTACTGATTGCTCATATACCATGTATGTATATTATGTGGACCTCTACTTTGCTCCAAACTCTCCGGCTTTACTTCCTGACATAGAATCCTCTTTCTCAGGAGCATGGTAGAGAATAAGTGAGGTAGAACAAAAGTGTAGAAATTGAACTGTTATTCAAAGAAATGTTTTTTTCTCAGTAGTGATTGATAGGCCATGTGACATATGATTACAGCACGTGGAAAAATATGTGATAATATTTTTACCTTCGGGAAATAGTACTTACATACAATTAGGGCAGTAAATACGAGAAGCAGTAAGTAATTTCAAGTGTCATAAGTAATTTCATAGAAATCTATGTGTCGTTGCTGAGGTTTATTAGATTTGGGATCATGATTTATTTAGTTTCACTTAATTACTCGTAATACATATGGAAAATGCATGATTTTTTATGATGCACAACATTTATGCCAATAAACTATTCACAGCATAAATGGATACCATTTATATAGATATATAAAGACAAAAAAATTTTCCAAAATAACAAACCCATAAATGTAAATAAATCTGGTTTTCACAGTAGTAGAAGTTTCTAGGAGAACATGTTTTTTGATTTGGAGTTATTAAAGTTTCTAGGAGAATATGTTTTTTGATTTTGAGTTATTAAAGTTTTAGGAAACCACTGCCTGCGAAATAGCTGGAAAAAGTTAATTGTACTGATATAATGTATGATATATATTGTAGGTATTATAGAATAAGAGGGCTAATTTAATCTTTTTATCGATTGTTGGGTATGAATTCTTAAGTCTTACTTGACATAGAAAGTTATCTCGAAAGATATTGCAAAATAATTTTGGCAGAACATTTCATAAGTATACCAATTACCAATCATTCGGCAGGTGCTAATTTTAATCAATTTTTGCTTAAGAAATAACTTCACTATGTTGGCGCCTCCTGTAGTTTCTTTCAGGAAACACTGAAAGAAAACCTTTGTTTCAGTAAGTAACAACTAGATGGCTGGATTAAATTCGAGGTAATGCAATGCAAAGGAATCTATTCTGTTTTTCAGTTCATTGACTATAACGGTGTATTACATTTGTGTTTTACATTACATTTTAATTTGTCGGGACGTAGTAAGTTTTATCTTAATTTCCTTAATCTACGCAGGTGAGAGAGCAAGGTAACATATTTAAAAGGGGATTATATCACGACGAACCGAAAATGACAGAGGCACACCGGATATATGTACTTCCCTATCGGGAATACGGCCCGAATATATAGCTGGTGCGATTATACTGGTTAATTCACACTGTGAACCAGTAAACACTCACACTACACAACGCTCCTTTTCTTATACCAGGAAAAATACCTGGTACATTACATTGTACCAGATACTTACTGAATCCAGAATATAATAATTGAAGGTATTAAGTGAAGGAAAACTGGTACTGACAATGAGAAACCACGGGAGGACTCTGTCTCAGCATCGTACTATTCTCCAGGAGCATTTAACACATATAGAGACACATAATTACATCTGAGTCACTATCTGAGGCTTATCGCCTAGGGGAAGTATTTTGTTTGGATGTTCCTGGTTGTGGAGATTTTATGTCATTATTTTTAGGTCCTGATGGGGACGGTGTACTGGAGAATCACCCAAACAGTTTGCATATCTCATTAGTGAATGATTTATTACCCACGGCTCCTCCAGTCAAAAATTGACTAATCCATACCCACGAAAATCGTATCGCAAAGTTTTTCCATTGCGACAGAATTCTATTGATCTAGAAATCCTTTGCTCTTGAAGATCCTTAGTTTTCTTGCTTTACGTAATTATTATTTCAACGCTAATCCTTTTGTCTCAATTCGATTTTAAGAAAGAACCCAGGGGCGTTTTTGGCGAGTCTTATTAGTTATGTGATGTAGGTTGTCTATCTCCTCCAATAAAGCAAAGAACTACAGACCAGCCGAAAAACTTAAAGAATTGGTTTCAAAAATCGTCAAATTAGTAATTTACCTATTGAAATGTCCATTCGGGCATGTGTTACAGATGACCTGGACAGTGGCCAGAGCTCTGTGTTTTGTTTTTAAAATGAGGTGCGGGCAAACGTTACAAGATAAATAAATACAAAATATCATCGCATTCGTAGATTCTCAAATAACAAAATACGGAAGAAATGTTTGTACTAACAAAATACGAAATACAGTGTACCTTAGAACATTTACCGCGATAAAAATACAAAATACGGTATAAATGTTGGTACTAACAAAATACGAAATACAGTATACCTTAAAATATAAACCTTGAGTATGTAGCGAATACCACGGGGTCGCAAGACATGTATGCAGATTGCAGCACAGTTATGCAACTTAAAGCACATCATTGTAAACGCAGGTAAAACAGAATCGGAACATTTTGCTGCAATTCCCCATTAGAATATCTTACAGTAGATATGCTGTGCTGAAAATGACGCTCTTACTTGGAGTGAGTATTTTATCGACATAATTTTTAATCATTTCTAATGAATGAGTTTAGGTTTGTATTAATCATTCAACAAGGATGGGCTATCTTTCTCACACATATGATCAGCCAAGTCGTGACACATCTTATTGTTCTTATGCAACTAAAATAGCTGGAGCTAACATGGGTGCGACTTCAAACAGCCTAGGTTCGTGTAATCTTTTTGTAAATTATGAACGTCGAATACAAATTAGCATTTGCGGTAGCCGAACGCAAATTTATCGCAGTTGTGCTACACACATAGAGCAATACTTATTTTATTTGCTTTGAAATTTAGCATAGGTTTTGTCATTAGGGGCGAAGCGAAGCCGAAAGACGCTATTGTGGTGTCTGGCCGTCATTTTGTTTGCTTGTATGTTTCTATGACATTTACTGAACCAGTTAAAGCAAACAATTCAAATTTATAACAGGCGTAGACTAGGATAAGCCTAATGTTTCTGAATGACATCTGGTCATGCCCGCAATTCCTAAAACAAGGTTTTTGATTCACAATAATATGATGTCATCTTACAAGTAAAACTCTTTAACAATGTGATACAGGGAAAATTAAGATTATTAAAGATTAGAAAATTAATTGGTGACATACATATCTTCGTTGATCACTCATTAGTTTCCTGGGTTTATCGCATCTTTTCGATTTTCCTTTATTATTTGTACGCACTATGACACTATGACACCAGGTAATTTAAATTACAGGCATAGATTAGATAAAATGTAAGAAACATATTGTTATTGAAGGAGATCGAATAAATACTTCAATTTAGATCATGTATAAACACTGCAAATAAAAATGCACAGAAACCAGGATGTTAGGCTAGTGCCAGTTATAACCCGATTTAAGTTTTAATGACCAATTGTGAACGCTAATGGGTCTACTTAAGCAAATAAAAGATGCATCAATTAGATTACTAGCGTACAAAAAATGAGCTCAAATACTCTTTACGCAAATATGAATAAACAGACTACTGTCACATTACGTTTTGGAAACACTATTGGACAAAGGTACACTGCATGACCTTAACATAGTGAAATGAATTCTAAGAATGTGAGAGGAAATCCTATTGGAGACGAAATTTGGCAGAATTTAAAATGGCTTAAACTTCTAGGTAATTGTCCGATCGAGCAACCAAATTTCTCGTGAATTTCAGATCAAGAAATCAAAAGCAGGGCAACAAAAATAAACGAGGCCTCTAACAGTTCTGTGTACCATTTGTACGCTGGAGTTTCATTTAGTGCAATCTTCAATGTGGTAATAAGTGGGTTGTTTTTATTTTCTTCTGGGGCATTCATTCTCGAAAACATTTTCCAACGACCGGTATTTACCCTGAGGTAGAGACGATAATAATAACAGTAATGTAAATAAAGCTAATACAACAAGTTATACGAGTCCAGCTAAACTTTGTTTTAATTTCTAGGTACAACAGAATTACCCTGAAGTTTGTATCATCTCAGGAAAGTAACTCCAGCAGTTACAGTGGTTCACAAATTAAATTAATTTCAACGGCAACTGAATTTCTGATCAGTGGATTTTTGCAAAGTGTTCAAATCTTTGAAATTTTGTTTGCTTGGACAACTGCAAAAGATTTAGTGAAATTTTTAAATCGCTGGTCAGGTTTCGAAAAGCAATTTAATCTATGTTTCCGTCAAATAAATTTTACCATTCAATCAGGATTAATTTCGAATATCCGTAAAGTCCGGAAGAAGTTATTTATATGTTTGGGTGTAATTCCGTTTTTTACACTTCTGCCATTTTTTTTAATTGTAAACGTAGCCTCACATCGTTTGACTTACGCAACCATGTTGTTAGCAGGGCTACAACTTATTCCCAGAAGGTTCCTCGAAGAGGCTAAGGTTTTAATGATGTTTTCGGTCTTGCAGGAGTCTTATGCTCAGGTTATATTATATCCTAAGATTTATATAACTATAGAATATTTATGTATAAATAATTGAAATATGTACTTGTAAATTTGAAAATAGAAACCAATTTAAACATGAGAAATTGAAATATAATTTTTAGCCTTCTAATACCTTTCTTCCAGATCAGATATGGAATTACAACCTCTGCTCAGAAGCGAACTAAAATTGATGCTGCCGTTGTGCAATTTTGGAAGCGCTTGATCATCTATACCCGGAACCAATGTGATCTCGTCAGTAAAATTCAGTCAAGACTTGAGCTGGTTATAAGTTTTTCTTCAATGGTGGTTTTAACCATCTTAGCTTTTGTCCTTATCAATTACACCTCCCTTGAATCAAACGGACG
This sequence comes from Allacma fusca, assembly GCA_947179485.1. NCBI lineage: Eukaryota > Metazoa > Arthropoda > Collembola > Symphypleona > Sminthuridae > Allacma > Allacma fusca. The sequence goes on from OX359246.1 coordinate 40,174,270, forward strand.
AAATTTGGGTTTCCTCAGTCTGTCTTTTTGTTTCACAATTGCTTTACTACTGAGACTATATACGAAATGTGTCATGGCTGAAAAAATCACACTTCAAGTAAGTCGTCTCCAAGTACGTTCCTGTGATAGTTATTCGCCGTAAATCTTTTATTGATGTCAACAATGTAACTATTTGATCAGGAACACAAGATAAGCTGCTTTTTATGCGAATTGAGTTCCGAGAGTGACCCCTATGACGTTCCATTGCAGCTACAGGTTTGAAATACATACTTGTACTTATTTAATAATCTGTCTCATTTATACTTCCAAGTATTATTGGTTAATAATTTTGTTTGTCAACTTATACAATAAGTTTCAGCAAATCTACACTCTTCTCCAGCAGTCACCAATCACTATACATTTGGGTAGTTACGGAACTTTGAACAAAAGGCTGATACTCACAGTAAGGATAGCTGTAATTACATGCGTACATAAGTAGACATATTTATTGACCCTTCCAAAATTTTCCTCTCAATATTAATAACGTTTTCGCATTTGTTCATACAGGTGATTTGCCAAGTTGTCACCTACCTTATTGTACTTTTGCAACTTCTTAACAGCGTGAAAAACATCAACTAGTCTAAGAAGTTTCCATTATTTTAATAATTCCAGAAATATATCATTATTATTAATTCTTTAAAAGCACTAATAATTGTTCCAGTATTCACGAACTTACTGTTATAAAAGCAGTAAATAATAAACTTCCCATGAGCCAGAGTTGATGATGTTTGATCTTCATCAATACATATAAATAAATAATTATAAATAACAACTATACCAACCAAATTTAAAACCAACAACCAGATATGCAACGACGTATGTAACGGTTTATAATAAAATAGAGGTTTCAAACATCAAGAGTTCTAAAAGGTGTTCTGTAGTGCATTGTAATTATTTCACAGCGTTGAAATGGTATTAGTAGGATCACATAATTACATATATGTAATTACGTCTAAATATAATTGCGCACCAGAAGTTCAAAAGAATCTCCGGTTAACAACAAAGTACATCAGAACTGCGATGTTTAAGTAAATGTAATGAGCAAGCTTACAACGTTCCGTACAACGAAATCCACAAAGTTTGGTGTGGAGGCACGCTCAAGCCTATGAAAATTTCCAACCTTAATTCCTAAGTTTGGAATACCCTTGAGTTGCCTTTGCATGAGACGATCCCATTTGCTTTTACGAATGATTTTAAGCAATTCTGCTTTCACCATGTCCATCATGCCAGGTAACCTAAATGCGTGATCAAAGACTACAGTAAAGGATATAAATTGATCCACCCCTAACATGAAATTCACAAATGAACCTATGGGGAGTTCATAATGCATGAGAATGGAAAAACAGAATCCTGTGATTGAACCAGTAATACAGGCACATTTGAAGTTGAAAATAAAGTTGGAGAAATTGTGGTTGAAGAGTGAGGTCAACAAAAACAGATGGTGACAGTCATGGACAGGAATGCGCAACTCCCAAGCCATTTCGTTATTCCCAACAATGGTTTTACCAACGGTTTTGCTGGAATGTACAAATTACATTGTGATTGCATTACAAAATAAAAAATACAAATAAATTAAGAATATGTCATTTTTTACCAAATGAGTTTAGCACTCATCTTTCTCAAAGACGAATAGACTTTCTCAAAGAAGGCAACCATCATGAAGTAAGCAAATGCAGATTGAGCTATAGATGCCACCACTATGAAAGCCTCGACAAAACCAAAGAATAAGTAAGTGTAGTTGTTTTTGAAAGGGCCCAAAAGCGAGTACAAGAAAAATACTTTATCCGGTTCTACAAAGTACACTGTGGTCCAAGAAATCACAATATTGGACACCAGTAGTGGGATAAATATGGTAAGCAGTTCCTGAAGTGAATATTTTGAGAATTCCAATACTCCTCTATGTGTGAGTTCATAGCTCTTTTCTAAATTCAAACAAAAATGTTTTAATATTAGTTATTCTTGAACCATTTTTTAAAAATCAGACAAAACAGTAATTAATTCTAAAACATTACGTTGACAGAATACACTGACAGTTACCTTCATTGAACAACTCATTAAAAATAGCAGCAGTAATATCCGGCCAGAGAATGAATCCCGTGTAAGCCCAAGACCAATTTGTTATCATCCAAGAAGTCGAAATTATATGAAATGGTATGTTCCGGAAGATAAAATATTCGGGGAAAGCAAGAGATTGCAACAAACGGCCAACGATAAAGATGCAATGAAACACGAGAATGCAGTATATGCACATCCATGTCTTTTTCTTTCTGCCATCAACCAACTTGATCTGCCCAGATTCAATGTTTATTTCCACCGGAATAAGACGAAATTGGCAGAGAATTTTAAGGAATGCCAGAGGTAGTCTTGCTTCTGTCTTTGTTAACATCTTTAAGAAATATTATCGACTAAAGTACGTAGTGTTAAAGATTTCAGGAAAAGGTACTCACTGACGATAAATATTTGTGCTCCGAGATATTTATGCTGAATATTTCATTTTGTATAATGTAACCTCCTAAAAGTAATTATAAGGTATCTCTCAATGTATGTGCACATTGGTTAATTTCCTAGGCACTTTTATGTCTCCAAGATGCCCTAATGCCCTGTAATTTTTTTTTAAATATTTCTCCACAGAGTTTTGCTGTAGTCGTGTCTACATACAAAAAATCGATTTATATATTGATTTCTGAAGCCCTGGAATAATAGAATAATCCATTGCGTTCGAAAAGGTTGACCAGCTCATCCCAGGGCTCTACATGGCCTTAAATTGATCGCGGAGTTGAGAATCCAAAATCTGGACATATATCGGAGATGGGACCGATTTTTCGGTAATTTCGATCCACACTCTTAGTTCAACATATTAAGAGCTAAAGGTGTATATGTACTGTTCTTATTAATAAAAACCTGGGACAAATACTTGCAGTAGTTGGTTCTATCTGTGATATATGCACAAAATGAAAACTTTTTGTCATACGTAGCTCAAACTACCCGGGATTTTTCTGAGACACTACATATGACAATTTGGAAAAATGGTATAGGAAGTGTATGAACACTACATCGTAATTGTTCTAATACTTTTCATTGATATTTTTCTTAACAAAATCGACATATGAAAGCATCACAAATTGTTTTTCTGTTGGAAGGAAGTTTAATTACTCTGGAAACCTCCCAATTTACAGACAGTTAAAAGTAATTAGATAAACCTGCGATGATTTCGTTTTTATCAATACCAAATGTACACCATTTACTTGCAAAAGCATTTAAAATAGTTAAAACCATAAAAATGTCTGTACTAAATGTTCACACACGACAGGGACCTAATCGCTCAATTAATAATAGTCCCCCAAGCAATATAAGCCACACATATGGATAAATCTACGGACTTTTGGAAACTTTGGGGGACAAAACGGTAATTTTCCGTTTTACGATCAATTTACAGCATGGGAACAATTGTCACATTTTATGGATTTAGGGGCATTTTTTGAAACCTCAAGGATGAATACAAAAATAATTAAATTGTCCATACGTAATAAATTGCGTACAGTACATACAATATTTTCTGAAGTATCTCTGTATCTATGGAGGCCCTATCAGGGACGAATGTCATATTTAAATGTGGTGGAGTCCCAATTTTGTCCCCCGTCCATGTTTAAGAGAGCGTGACGACCGCACTGTGCCTTCTTTAGCTATTTTTATAACCAAAATTGCAGTGTTTTATCATGCAATAAATCTTTCATTGTAAATTTGAGAACTAATGAATGGATATGCAATTACACCAGTAAAATTATTTGACATTAGAGCATCGATTTCTTTTTGACTTGTGACAAAAAACTAAAGTTTCAGTTAGCGAACTACTTGAACTTTTGGTATGCCCACAATAATATTATTTATTACTTTACTGACATTGTACAGTATGACCTCAAAACACTATTTTCTCTCATTTTAGAGCTGTCCAAAATATATGCATTTAAAATCTATTTTGCATTTTGTAGTTTCAAATTCTATCAATAAAAAAACATTTTGTAGTCTGTATTTTCAAGACACGAATATATTTTGTATTTGTAGTTTGTATGTTCACAGATTAGGATAATCGTCCCTAACCTTCCATAAAATTCAAACTTTCCCCATTTATGTCAATTAAATTAATTATATCGTTCTTTTAAACCGGCTAGTCAAAAACATGTTGTATTTTATAAAGATGAACTTAAATGACATTTAAAATATGGCAGTTTGTATCTTATAGATTGCCTTTTGGATTTCGAGGACTTAAAAAACAACTTTTGAGTTTGTATAAGGAAAAATATGTACTGCATTAAAATATTTTTTATTTTGCCTGCGGGGCAGTATTTTGTCGTTCATTTAAATACCTATATACCGTATATTGTGTTTGAATCTTCTGTGAATGTATTTTGGACTGCTCTGCCTAGTTTGTTGCTTGCAAATATTCTTCCAGATATTACAAAATTTGTTCCATCGTTGTAGCACAAAATCTCTGGAAACAGCGTTCAATTAAGTGGAGAAAAGTCAGGATTTTTTTTTAAAACAGAAAATTTGAAAGGTTTTAAATGTTTACTCACATTTTCAAATAACCTCTCAAAATTTAAAAGGCATATTTCAAGTGCTTTGTGGCAAATTTCAGGGGCTTTCAAATGCGCACAAGAAACTGCTGGTACATTGAATAGTTTAGCCACCAAACGCAGTAGAGTGCAGCATGTTTGAGCAGCAAAATGGCAAATCAGTTTAATAAATCGATGATTTAAAATTATGTAAGTTTAAATCATACCAGTTTCAACGTTTGTTTAAAGTGACCAAGCAGTTTAAACTAAAACAGCCTGCACTTGGAGGGTTGCAAGAAATTACCAGCATGTCTATATTTGCGTACTGTTGTCAAACCCAGTTACTACAGTTGTATTTCGTTACATTAGGTGAGTCCCCCAGAAGCGTTCCCAGAGGGACAGTCAATGAAATTCCCCTTCACTTTTCAGTTGTACAATTTTAAATTTCTCTTCCAGGAGATAACCCTGTATAAATTGCTTTAAATTCGACAAAGTCGGTTTAAACCTTGGTAAAATCATTAATGAATCTTTATGATTTGTGATAACCATGCTTCATGCCGAAGTTGCTACAGAAATTCAACAAAAAACGCTATAACAGTAGTCTCACTTTTGTTGGCATGGCGCAATGTAGGCATATCATCAGTATTGAAAAACAAGTGGACACCACCCGTTGTACGAACGGTCGTAATAGTTAACTGTGAGTCAAAATATTCATAAGCCTGATTCTCAATTATGTCGCTAAAATTTTATTTACAATTTTATTGCTGTAGTAATTCTTTGAAATGTAAATCGCAAAAATTATGTAGTTTCCACTAGTAAACTAACAATTAAGTCAAAAGCAAGTGCTAGTAAAACATTCAATCAAAATGCACGACAATTATTATTTTTAACCGATAGGATAGGTACTAAACTGTAGGCCGCCGTCACTGGCATTAACCTTGGAAACTATAACCGCAAGCTGAACTGGGGTTTATTTGTGACAATTGATTTATTGTCTTTCATGCTTACGTAACATTAATAACATTCAGACAGTGTTAAACACATAAGAAGAGAACAGATATTAATGGCTAGGGCATAAAAGTAAAACTTATAACAAATAATAAATTATATATAAATTATATAACAAACAACTGATTAGTTCGTGTATCAAAAGTGGTGGATTGAGGGTTGTTAATTGATTAGACTAATTCCGTTGATGTAGATTCTGAGTCGCTGATTCAAGCCGCAGGTTTCGTGTGAATGGAAATTAATGGAATATAATATAAATCCCTAAATTTTGGAAACCACTGTAGATTTTTTATTGGTTAGATCTAGGTTTCCGACTTCTCAATAAATCATTTCAACATTTTAAATGATGAAAGAACATTTTTCATTTACCATTACAACGCAAGCACCATTAATCCCTTTACAACATGAATCGCCCGTGGAATATTGTAATTTGTGTGACCGAATCCAGACATCGACATCCAATTGGGATGAATGACAGGATCCAATTGGGATGAAAACTTATTGCTGGCCAGTTCCACTCGCAAGTTTCCATCAAAATTTGAATCCGACAGAGTAGAATTAAATGTTAAAGAAGGCACATTAGGCTTCAACCGAACCTGCTCCTAAAATGTTTAAACATGAACGAGTTGGAGCGTAAATTGGCTACATCTCAGAATCGTGACAACCACCCGTAAGTTCTGAAGACAGTCAGGAGCTAAACAATGTATGCAAAATTATATTATAAAATTCCCAAATATGTATATATAATTAAAAAATATGCGGGGTCTGTACTCCGATATTCCGAAGGGCCTTGCAGTTTTCCAAATATACCTCCTGTATTGCTTATAATCTCATGAAACCATTCTGGCCTAATTGCTGCATATTGTGAAGTCTACTCCTGAAGCTGCCAGATGCTTACTATTTTATCTGTAGTAGACTAGCTACTATTTATCTAGGCAGTCTACTGCAAAAAATTGAGGTTTACTAAGTCTACTATTTTAAGGAAAATAACTATTATGCAGGATCGCCAGCCTCTGTTCGATGTATAGTATGCGAAAAAAACAATTGCTACCCCACCTTTTGAGGAAAAGATTTGACCTAAAATCGAACCCGTCTTTTTTCAGTGAAGGTTGGTTGAACATACAAGCATTTCATAACGCCGGAGTTGTACAAACCTCCATGGGGATTCATATGGCCTCAAATCAAACATTACAATTTCCGCAATCGAAAATATCAATCAAGGATGATGACTTGTTTGAAAGAATCAAAAAAACGTTTCATTCTTGCCTCACATTTCTATTAATGAATTTTCCTCCCATATGCGGGATATAAGTACTTAATATAACCCTGAAAAGCCGTTTCCTACAATTATTATTATTACTCTGTCGGTATATCCTGTAGTTATTTTCGTAGATATTAGCTATTAAATCGCTTCAAAAGTGCCAACGGTAACGTTTGATATGTTTTACATATCCGAATAAGTCTTATCTTAATAAAAATCTAGCAGCTTTATCCATTCCACACTTTACTCAACTACCGGTCTGTTTGTTAACTCACTATCATGACTAGGATCAGCATGCCATTAATAGCAAAACCAATTTAATGGCAAAAAACCATACTAAAAATCGACTCGATCGAATTACAACCGGCACTGACCGAATCTTGACGGGACAATTCATAATACTTATTTTTTCGATACCCATGTCCATGTTTCGCTCGAAATTCCGAACGGACAATACATTATGTGGGAGTTTTGAAAAAACCTTCCACAGTCTGAATTTTGAGCTGAACTTGGGAAGGAAGCCACTAATTAGCTTAGTAGTTACATGTCTAGCTCTATTTCTATGTAGTTATATAAAAGGTTAGTTTATATACCTCATATTTTACTAGAATGCGGTATTTTACGCCGGCCAACAGTTGGATATGGGGAACAATCCCTAAATTTGTTTCTACACCTTTCGTGGTAGCGCATGTTCGCGCAAAAATAATTTTTCCGGTTCCAGAAGAATCCAAAATTCGTATAGTAACGCAAACCATTAAATCTGCATCCACTTTAATTGACGACCCCTTAATTAAGCAGCTGTCGATGTTCAGGCCTTCTAACAACAACGACACTAGTTTAACATCCTTGGAATGGGTTGATTGACTTCGTCGTTGACTCCGTTCATGATAGATGCTGATAAACATAAAAACAAAGTACATCTTTTATCCGACTTCAAAATTATATTGAGAGGAAAAAATTATTTTTTCCTGGTCTCTTTTACTCCATATAATCCTCTTGGCATTCATAGTGTTTCAATGTTCCATAGAAACTCCCGGTATTAACTTGATTGATACGAGCGTGGTTCGTAACTGATTTGTATAACCATAGCTTGATAGGCATCTTTCGAGGGATAGCAGAAAATTGAATGCGAATGGCCACGTCGTTCCTGTACAAATTGATCTTTGCAAGATATAATGCGTTGTTTATATAAATAATTAATTACTAATCGTTAAATGAACTAATACTTATTATTAAACATCAGCTAAAATATTTCTCAAAAAAATATATTATATATAGGTAACAATAAGAGCTGATTCTATTGAGAACAGCGCTCGGCACAGGTATGCAATATCAGTAATTACACGTAATTATCCGTACCCGAAAAGTTGGTATTACAATATATTGTGTCTATACCTGTTATCCGTCCCCGTACCCGAGTACCCGGGTACAAATGTCTCATACCCGTACCCGCAATGTAATATGAGACCATGTTCCTGTAATCGCATTGTATTCGTACCCGAAAAATAATCCAAAATTGTATCCATACTCGGGTAGCTCATTGTCGTACCCGTACACGGTTACTTTAACTAGGTCTGTCATCGAGAAAATTTCATTGCCAGGTACGGGTTTAAATTTATCCCATAAGGTCACTGCAACGGCATTAGGTCACAAAGTCAAACCAAACTTGGCAGGCGACTACTTGGTATGCATTGGGAAAGATCTATTCTATTGCGGACCGATTTCAATTTATTTTGGATAGGAAACACTGTATGAGTTTGATATTAACCCGTGAGGTCACTGCCAGGTCATTAGGTCACAAAATGGAACCAAACTTGACAAGCGACTAGTTGGTACCAATTGGGAAGATCTTATCTATTCCGGACCGATTTCAGTAGTAGGTATAAAATCCGGTATGGGTTGGATATTGATATACTAGGTCACCGCAGGGTCTTATCCACTTATGGCTTATAGTCTGTTGCTTTACTGCTAGCACAAATATCCGGCGGATACTGGAACCGGGTAATACAATACCCGGTATTCACAAATATTCAAAAATTCGTGTCGCTGAAGCAATATGTTTTAATGGTTGTTGGGCGTCGGACTATTTTCGTGCTAATCATATCCGGGCTTTGCACCCCGGTTTTATAATACCCGGCACATGTAAAATTATAATATCACCCGGTTCCAGTATCCGCGGGATATTTGTCCTAGCAGTAAAGCAACAGACGATAAGTCATAAGTGGATTTACATTTTGTTTGTTCCTAATTGGCCAACACAAATGGCAGTAATCGTGATGTAACCATACTAACTTAAGCCGGGTATCCCGTTACTTGAATGGGCCCAAATAATTTATTTAAGATCCTGGTATGGTGCTGAACATATTTGTGTCGTCGGTTTTGCTTTAACACAGTATTTCGGAAATAGCCTGAGGGGACACTTTTGTCCTCATCACGGACGTCTTTTATGGGAAAGCTACACGAGGTTACACAAGCCTGTTCATACTTATTCGGTGTGCTACCCAAAACACGCATATTACAAAAAGCGGTAGTTCAAAGAATTTCGAAGTAAATCAAGGATCCAACTCATCAAATTTTGTTCACCTTTCTGCTCCTTCCGAGTTGAAATACAAAAACAAATCAATGACATCATTTTGGGGAAGAACTTGGGTCGGGTACACATTTGTAGCAAATTCTTGAGCAGTCATGAGAGGAAATCGTATCAAGGGAATCAAGTTTTTCAAAATCTCCGAATATTTTGAGTTCTCTACCATGTTGTACCGGGCCCAACTAACAATAAGATTAAAAGTACCAGAAATACATAAGCGTAGGTTTTATCTCAGAAATTATGAGTAAAAACTTAAAACATGACAACTGTTCACCTCAAAACAATCTTGAACAGTTCCAACTCCCCTAAAGGTAAATCATCTCTCTGCAACAGGTAAATCAAAATCTCCTCATCAATGGCACGGAAGTCCCCCATTTTTGATAGATCCTTGAAGTTCCTAAAATTAAAAAAAAATAGTTTACTCATAAAACATTTCATACTTTTTCTTAATACCTACTATGGTGCGTCCAAAATTAATACGAATCAGAACCAACCAAGCCAGTAAGTCTCCGGCCTGATCCATGAGGTTCTGCAACGAATAAAGTCGGGCGATTTTAAAAGTTTCAACGGCATCTTTTAATTGGATATTCTCCTTCATGAGTCGCTCGCACTTCTTAACAAGAGGCTTCACATCATATTTATCCCCCACGTGCAGAAGTTTAATAGCCATCGGAATGCTGTTCGTGAATTTGTCCCCATATACAAACTGAGCACGTTGAAAAAAAAACCATTATTATATATATAGTATGGAATCCTTATTGGATCGTCATATGAGAATATATAATTATACCAATTTGTTTACCTCTAAGAACAACTTGAAGGTACCTGGCTCCACATCTGGCAAACGAATAGGAACACAGCTGTCCCAATTTTCAGAAAACATTGTTTCAAAAACAGGGGACCGGCACATAAGAAAGAACTTATGGCATTTGATTTTTCTTTTCTCCTGACCGACCACAAAAGTGACGTCACAGCTTTTCTGCCTCTTCAAAAATGTTATGTAAGCCTCGCCAACTGAGTCGCAATGAACAAACTCATTCTGGGAATTCGCAGCTACAGGACTCGTGATTTTGTTAGATGTGGAAGGCCTCAATGGGATATACTTCACTACCTGGTATTCGCCCCCGAATATATACCTGGTGTGGCTATGCTGGTTCACACTATACAAAACTCCTGTTCTAATACCAGGAAAATTACCTGGCACACTACATTACTACCAGACACTTACTGAACCAAGAATATAGTTGGTATTAATTGAAGGAAAACTGGTACTTACAATAATCATTCACGTAAGGAATACCAAGTATATTTTGACTCCACCAGGAATATACTTGGTACTAATTCAAGAAAAACTGGTACTTACAATAATCATTCACGTAAGGAATACCAAGTATATTTTCACTCCACCGGGAATATATCTGGTGTTAATTGAAGAAAACCTGGTACTGACAATGAATATTTACGTAAGTACTACCAAGTATATTTTCATTCCATCGGGAATATAATTGGTGTTAATTGGAGAAAAACTGGTACTGACAATGAATATTTACGTACGTACTACCAAGTATACTTTGACTCCACGGAGAATATACTTTGTATTTATTAAAGGAAAACTGGTGCTAACAATGAGTAATAACTAACCATGGGAAAACATGGCGTGTGTGGGGAGTAATATAGGGCAACAATAACCCCAGTACATTTCAGCCAATCAGATCAATGGAAAAGTACCCAAACTATTGGAAAGGTCAGCTCTCAAATAATTTTAGTAGCAACGTTTCCAAAACGTCAAATATTTTCGGGCGGAGCTATGTCGGGTCAGTGGGTATATAAGCACGATTTTTGTCATCATGAACTTAATTCTGGATGCTCAATGGAGCTGCCTTAAGCTAGAAGGTCACATTAGGTTATTACACCAGCCTTCGTCCAGATTTTACCTCCACTTCGAATTTACCATGGGTGCAAAGAAGGTTTCCAAACAGCGCCATCAACGGTTCAACGAAGATGGCCCCAAACTACTACCGCATCCCAAAACTTCGAGGCAAACTACGATAGAGGACTACTACGGCTCAGGATCTAAGCGTTTGTGTACTGGGTCACCAGAAAATCCATCAGGAAGTCCAACAACTAGTACTCCATCAACCTCGGGGACTGTAGCGGAGTCACTTCCTTCCACAACCACCGTGTCGGAATCCGCATGCCCGAGCCCACCGATTCACAGACCAGAAGACGACGTAGAGAACGACCCTCCTGCTCCCAAACCCTTGAATTTTTTGGGGTACGTTTCACAAGCTTCAATACACAATTCTTACAAAGTAACACATGTAATCATTAAGATTTTAATTTTAGTAAATTGCATTCTACCTTCCAGGCTCTGCCGTATTCTTGATAAAGGAGAAGAGGCAATTATTAAATTTCTGCAGGGCAAACGGTTACTTCGAAATGGAAAGCGGTGCCAGAAATGCCAATCACAGATGTCGCTTCAATTTAGAAAAGATGGCAACCCTCGCTGGATTTGTACGCTACGAAGAAAACACGATGACAAAAAGGCCTACAGTTACTCCATAACGACATCTACAGTTTTTGATGGCGCCCATGTGTACTTCGACAAAGTATTACGAATTTTTTATTTCTTCGCACATAATCAGACAAGCTACAATTTCTTGGCCCGTGAAATTTCGGACACTGGATCAACATCCCACCAGACTATTGCAGATTGGTTAAACTACAGTCGAGAAATATATTTTGCGTGGCTGGATATGAAGATGAATGAAGATTACCAACTTGGGGGAGAAGGCGTGACGGTAGAAATTGACGAAACTCTGATGGGCAAGAGGAAATACAATCGAGGTACAAAAACATCAATTACTTATTAGGTTTTCAAGTCGTTCACAATTAAATACAAATGTTTTACTGACTTGCAGGAAGACTAGTTGAGGGTAGTTGGGTGCTCGGAATGATTGAGATACAAACAGGTCCGGATGGTAACAAACGTCGTGGTGGCCGCTTCAGGTCGGAAATATTGCCTGACAACAAGAGGACCGCCGAGGTTCTGATTCCACTCATCCAGAAGCACGTGGCCAGAGGTACCACCATTGTTACCGACGGTTGGAAAGCGTACGGGCGACTTGATTCATATGGATACACACATTATGACGTAGAGCACGCTCACAATTTCGTAGATCCCTCTACCGGTGCGAACACACAGACCATAGAATCTAATTGGAGGCCCTTGAAGAAGGATGTTATGAAGTCATCAGGCAATATTAAACCAAACTTGGCCCTCCACCTTTGCGAATATTTATGGCGACGAGAAGTTCGCCGTCTGCTACTTGACCCATTCAATGCCTTCTTGGAGAGCGCTGCGTTAGTGTACGATCCTCACAGCAAGGTCCCCCCACACCAGTAATTCCTGTTGCCCTTTCACCGTTTCCGTTTTTGTTTCATAAATAATTACAAACGTTCGTATTATTCAATTGATTACACTTGCTGACTTAATGAATTTCGAATTATCGATATTATTTAACAACTACATTAATTTCATGTATTATTTTTTTCATACCTGCCTAAATGTCATGATTGTTCACCACAACTTAACAGAAACATTCTTACACCAATTGTTATCCATTCCTCTTTCGTGTTCATCTATACATGTGACAACTCGTGTAGGTGGTCGTTGAGGACAGTGAGGGTTAGGTTGGGTCGGCTGGAAAGGAGTGCCGTCACTGTGTGGCCCCGAAGGGGCCATCGCAGTGACATTGGCACTCCTTTTCAGTCGGACCAACCTAACCTGAACGTCCGAAACGACGGGTTAGGTTTTCAATTCCCCAAATACTGATTCACCTCCTTTAATTTGCCTTCCCTAATTCAAAACATGTCAGAATACATTAATACAATGTAATGTCCTGTTTTGTAAATCCTCAATGTCGGCACCACTTGTCCCTCCACTAATACTAACTATATTGTCGATGGAGATAAAATTTACTTGGTAGTACGTACGTAACCATTCATTGTTTGTACCAGTTTTCCTTTAATCAATACCAATTATATTATCGGTGGAGTCAACATATACTTGGTATTCCTTACGTGATTATTCATTGCTGACACCAGTTTTTCATCAATTAATACCAATTATACTCCCGGTGGATTGAAAATATACTTGGTATTACTTACCTGGTTTCTCATTGAAAGTACCACTATCATTTTAATTAATACCAACTATATTCCTGGTACTTCTTCCTTTCGCCCAAAACCCCGCCCCAAACCAAAGAGCCAATCTTTCTAACGTGCCCTTTAACATTGTCATTTTGTGGTACAGTAAATGACTGGTATAATGGATTGATACCATGGTAGAAACCTACTACAAACTCCACTACATGTACCAGGTATTTTTCCTGGTGCGTCCCACTGAAATTTCTATATAATATACCAGATAAATTCCAACGTTAAATCCCTATATACCAGATACGGAAGAATAACCTAAGCACCTATCCGTTTGGAAGGAAGAAATGTTCTGGGAGTGAGAATGGGATGTTGTAGGGGAAATATACGATTTCTAATGCCGATAACTAATCATCAGATCAGATTTGAGGTGCGTTGATGCAAAACGGTTTGTGGCGTAATTTCCCCGAAACTGACTTTCTTCCGTGGAAATTTTCTCCACTGTATGGACAATTCGAGGCGAGATATCCCAAGGAAGTTAGTCGACGATTGGTATCTTAATGTACAAAAATGCATGTAGTTAGTTCATGCAGCACAGTTCATGCAGCACACGATTTTTATTTGAGTAAAACTGCGTGTATGTGTATAGTAGACCATTTTTAATTTACTCCGAAATTCATCTAGACTATTTGCCTTCTCATCAACGATATGAACTCCTGCTTTAATTTGTGATAGAGTCCCTTGTACGAAGAGCATTTTCATCGTCTTGAAAAAATAATTCAGAGTATCATCGAGTTAATTTTTCCCCTTGCAACATGTTGGTATTATTTTTATTTTAAAAGTTGGATTTTGTTGCCGTTACAGGTTACCCTTATAAAGCTGGATCTATGCTTTCAAACTTTATTTCACGTTCGTGTCACCTTCACTTTCTTTTACCTCCGACGTAACGTTGGTAATTTAAACTTTAAGCCAGAAAATTCGCGAAATGAAGCGTGAATGAAGGTTTGACGTTCATTGTGTTTGCTCTGCAGGAAAGTATAAATTCCTCCCGCGTGAAATCACTTCATTCCGTGTCTTCGATATCTTCACGTAAAAAGATAAATTAAGATCAAGTATTTGTATTTTATATTGCAATTGAGCAGCTCCTTTAGGATCTCTAGCTTTGATTCGCTCTAATTTGATTGCAACAGATTGGTCGAGATGCTGAATATCTGGTATTTCTCTTCCTTTCAAAACTTTTAGTAGCTCTTCTCCAAAAGGGTCAATTTTGGATCCCAACTACTAAATTAAGTCTACAATTTAATTTATTATTTTGAATAACTTACCGTTATCAACACCTTTAAATTACAAATAGTCAATTATAGGACAGTTTGTGTCATAATGTTTATAAGATTCATTCAGAGCGTAGATACTAAGGTCACTATTTCTTGCCTGGGATTAATTTTGAGTTAAGTCAGAGGCTGATAATTGATTTTAAACGGAGTTTAATGAGTTTCAAGTTGTAGTTTTGTCCAAACATGAACGTTTTTTAAAGCCAAAGCAATGTATCAAAGCATATTGGACCGTTAATTTTGGTATCTCAAACTAAAATAGAAGAACAAATCAAATGATTTAATTCTCTCTACTATTTTATATTGAGAAGTTTTCCATTTATGCTGTGAAATTTTGGGACTTACAATTAGTCTTACGCTGTTTTGCAACTATACTCCTCATACAGTCCTAACAGTAAGAATAGTACACAGTTGCATTGATTAGGCGCAGTCAAATAAAATGTGTGTTATCTTATCGAAACAAAACGTTTCTCTGTCGTCGAAAGACTTACCTTGGAGTGAGAATGACCTTACAAAGGAGGATACTTAAGTACTTTTAATATTTTACAATACAAATAACCATATGTTATTAATTTAAAACAACATACTATACACGCAAGATTATTGACTGTTGTCATCGTTTCATATTCATACTAATATTTATAATCTATTTGCTTACGTATATACTGTTCTTGTGAACAACCCGTCTCTGTGTGTGCTATTCTTGTATAATTTTAGTAGCAGTGTCAACTCTTCTGCATTAAGTTACAAAGGGTGAGTGAGTAGAGATGAAGAGACAGTATGCTTACAATTAGGTCAAACTTTTTGTTTTCGAAGGTACGAGAAGAATACGAAGCGTAACCAGAGCAAACTAAGCACATTTTCAATTTTATGGAAGGTCAGACTCACAATCAAAGCTTCTTATTATTGAGCAATTCTGTATGACATAATGTTCGTTCAAGCCTAACTTTTACAATAAGAGTGACATAAAAATATACGGCCACCCACACTTTTCCAGCTCCTCCGAACCCTCTTTCATATGGAATGAGTTTTCATATACCAAGCTCCTCCATACAAGTTATTGCGATAGACCGTAAATTAATCCGTACACATCAAGTTCTTTGAGTCAATTTTTCAGTACTCAGCCACAGCCTGATTGTAAATTCATTTTCGATAAAAATTTGAGCCGGGTTAGATGACACCTATCCGACGTTTTTCAGCTTGATATATTTCTAGCTAATATTAATGAAACTGACCATTAGTGAGTTTCCCTTGGAGCTACTACCGTGACGGTATACGGCACAATACCGTACAGTATGCGAAGTAACGATTGCTCCCCCACTTTAGCTCACATTAGAAGTGAAAGTTTTCAGTTTATTTCATTTTACTTCTTAAACCCCTCGATACAGCGGTCAGGGTAGTGGAAATTGGAGCAACTGATTTTCAGAAGGGTTAAATTCTGAATTAAATTATTGACTCTACCTTCAAATTTTATTTTGAGATTTTTGTTAGCAGACAGTGAGCTATCACACAGGTCGAGAATGGCTACGAGCAAAGGGTTGCGGAAATATATCTTTAACATCAAAGATGCGGAAAAGAAGACTTGGCCTCAAATCGAACCTATCCGTTTTTTCATCTGACGGTTTATCGCCCATAAATATATTTTATAAAGCTGGAGTCGCACAAAATTTCATGGGGATTCATGTCATTCAAAAATCGCCATCTCCGGAATCAAAAATGTGAAGCAAAGTTTATGACGTGCTTCAAAGAAAAACATTGATGATTCTAACTTGCATCATATTTTTATTAACTAACAATAAGTTTCCTCACCCTTGCTGCCTGCTCATACGGGTCTTGTCATTCTCACAATGCTGATATGCAGGGATATATCGTCGCTGAAGAGGCAAAATGGAATAAGTGCAATTTCGTCTAAAAGCAAAATGGTCTACATGCAGTTTTACTAAATGCAAAATGGAATAGATGCATCAAGTTTTAAAAGCAAAATGGAATAAGTGCAATTTCGTCTAAAAGCAAAATGGTCTACATACATTATGAAAGTATACACGCATGTAGACCATTTTGCTTTTAGTGAAAACTGCATGTAGTTCATTTTGCTTTCAGGAAAGCTTGCAACTATTCCGTTTTGCCTTTAAGGAAAAATGCATGTAGACCATTTTGCTTCTATTCGAAATTGCACTTAGTCCATTTTGCCTCTTCAGCGACGATATGTATTATATGTCTCCCTAAAAAACTCGTTCCTACAACCCAGTGTCAAGTGTCTGGAAACATATTTTGAAATGTGACCTCTTGCGGGCGCTAAAGTAGTGGTAAATCGTTTTTTTGTTGCCCTATACAATGAACTCATTGTCTCATCAAATCTTCTAGTATCTTACTAGTAATGGTAAGCTCTAACTACAAGACTGCAAAACAACCAAGAACAAGAACTATGTGCACATGAATATTCGAATAAAGTAATGTTCAGATTTGGATGACAATTTATGACCTCTACTACTTATGATCGCTTTAGACTCTATAGATGCTGATATACTTCATAATCCCTCATTGGCACTGTTTATTTTAACAGTTAAAACTAATTGGCAAGTTGACGGGCGAATTATCAATACAAGACGCCCAGTTTACTTTCACTGCGAGAGACCCTTATTTGGGCTGCGCAGCATATTCTTCTGTGATTGTCATGTTCGTACGACCCTGCGTCTGGAAACACTCCGAAAGTACCGAACCGATTTCAATCAAACTTTATACACTTATTATCTCGGAAATGAACCACATCGGACAAACAGTTTCAGAGTTATCCGGGTTTTTGGAGCTATTTTTGGATGGTATGATCAGTAGGTGTTGAGAACCTGACCAGGAAAACAATCTCTCTAAAATAAACACAGCCAGTGTGTGATTATTATTGAAATGTTTACAAGGTCTACCCATATTTGAAGATTTGAGTCATGTCAACACTGAAACAAGCAGTGTAAACAAGAAACACAGAGCAACAGCAAATAAATTTAAAATGTGTTGTTTGTTTTTCTCAGTGTGAATATGGTTCTACTTAGGGTTTGTCGATTTGAAAATGCCAAGGCATATTGGGCATCATGCCTGCCCAAAATGCCCTGGCATTTTTGGCATTTTCAACTTTGGGCAAATACGTATATTTTGGGCATATTCGGCACGGGCATTTTGGGCATTTACATTCCTGGGCATTTTGGGCATTTTAGAGATTACTTGACGTTTTTACCATATATGTACACAATCTGGTCAGTAACAATTGTAGGACTTAAAACGACAAACCATTGTTGCTACTTGACTGGCGGTTAAGCATTTCAAAGTTGCCGAATTAGTTTTAAATTAGTAATCAAATACAACTCACATTTTGGAATGCAGTAAACTATTTAAGTTAACCAGAAGAACTCGAGTATTGTGATTAACTTTATACAAAATGCCACAGAATTGCATTCATCAACTCAATATAAAGCGACTGCATGATACACATCAAGTATCTCTTGAAATAAAATACATTTCAGCAAAATTGCCATGTAGGACTTTTTTATTGAAGTTTGAAAATTTTATTTTAATAGTGAATAGTCGCGTTTTTGGCTTGACTGTATTGCTGAGTTTTACCTATAGGGAAATGGTGAATATTCCGGGTGAAAATGCCCAAAATGCCGAATATGCCCTGTCGTAAACGCCCAAGTTCAGGGCATTTTCCCAATGTGCCAATATGCCCAAAAACATGGCACGTTGGCGGGCATTTTGGGCATATTCAGCTTGGCGGGCATATATACGAGGGCATTTTCAATCGACATTCCCTAGTTCTATTTCCTCATCTGCGTCTTCAGGTAGTTCTTCCTCGGACTGATTATTGAACAGTATTTGAAAAAAATAATTTGTTGTAAATATCAATTTCAATATAACTATCAATAGCATTTCAACAAAATCAATGATTCCAAATACTGCTGCCCAATGGTATGCAATATTGAGCCTTTCAACGTCCAAACAACGGGTGACACCTTGACTGGGTTCTTCTCACCAAAACAATGAAATCCTGGTTTCTGTGTTGAAAAATATTCCTCAACAATTTCGACTACATCATTGGATACAAATCCACATGTTTTTCGGTTGTTATCAAATATTTCAACATATATCTATCTTCAATCATGGGCAAAGAGATGTTTGCCTTTTTTTCTAACCCTTTTGGTTGCAGGGGGCAAACAAGTATATTCTGTTTTACAAATAATTCCCTAAAGTTGTTAATTCTTTCTGCCGTAGATTGAACTACCAGGAGACTCTCAATTAAACCGGAATACACATTGCTGAGAAAAATGCACTAATTCATAATCTATCAAGATGTCTCAGTGCCATTTATACTTCGAAGTATTATTGATTAATAATTTTGTTTGTCAAATTATACAATAAGTTCCAGCAAATCTACACTCTCCTTCAACAGTCACCAATCACTGTACATTTGGGTAGTTACGGAACTTTGAACAAAAGGCTGATACTCACCGTAAGTATAATTGTATAATTATGCATACATAAGTAGATAATTATATTTATTGACCCTTCCAAAATTTTGCGCTCAATATTAATAACGTTTTCGCATTTGGTCATACAAGTGTTTAGCCAACTTAAGACCTATCATATTGTCCTTTTGCAACTCAGTAACAGCGTAAAAAACATCAACTAGTCTAAGAATTTTAATTAATTACTTTTAATTCAATTTAATAATTATTCCAGAAATACATAATTATTATTAATTCTTTAAAAGCACTAATAATTATTTCATTCACAAACTGTTATGAAATCAGTGAATAATAAACTTCCCATGAGCCACAATTAATGATGTTTGATCTTTGCCAATACACATAAATAAATTGTCATAACTGATATAAGAACTATGCCAACCAAATTCAACACAAACATCACCAGATATACAACGACGTGTGTAACGGCTTATAATAAAACAGAGGATGAAACATCAAGTTGCAAACATTTCCAAATTTTACATGTTACCATCCATATACATAGATACATATACATATAAAGCATCAGATGTCCATAACCTAAACGACATTCTATGTCCACAACGCATACAATTTCTCCTATTCCTAAACCGATAAATATCCGCAATATCAGTAGCTCAGAAACTCGTCAATATGTAAACCACAAAAATCGGTTCAACAAAATTGGAATACCATTCAAGTCTTGCATTTAAAATACATTATTATGTGTTTACAATACAATATTCTGGGTTTAGAATACAAACTTTTGACTGCACATACAGTTCGTAATCTGGTATCTTGGAATGCTCAAGATGTATTGTATTTTCATTTGTATTTTAATGAAACACCAGAGGGTCTTATACGTTCTACAGTGTAATTTATATTTTGGCTTTTTTTGCGGAACGTATTTTATTTTGTATTTTAACAACCCAGACATATTTTGCATAGCTCTGCTCATATACTCCATGATATGATCATGATGTGACAATCGCCAGGTCAGGTAATTGATTGGGAGGCCAAACTTTGTACTTTAGCAAATCAATCATTTACTACTAAGGCAAAGTAGGTCCTGTAAATAAAATCAAAGCTTGTATTGCTTTATAGGGTCCGCAGTCTGCAGATATGTAACTTACATAATTATACGTAATGTAACTGTTGTAAATATAACTAAAATTATGTGCATCTATACACTACATACACTAGCGTTCTGCCAATGTACTAGTAGATCTATAAATTATTATACAGCAACTGGCATCTAAACCCGCAGAGTTCTAAAAGGGGTTCTGCTGCATTATTAGAAAATATTGCACAGCGCAGAAATGGTATTAGTAGGATGTAATTATGTATAAGTAAAACCTGCATATCGTCGCTGAAGAGGCAAAATGGACTAAGTGCAATTTCGACTAGAAGCAAAATGGTCTACATGCCTTTTTCCTTAAAGGCAAAACGGAATAGTTGCAAGCTTTCCTGAAAGCAAAATGAACTACATGCAGTTTTCACTAAAAGCAAAATGGTCTACATGCGTGTATACTTTCATAATGGCAATTCTGCTTTAAAACGAAATTGTATGTAGACCATTTTGCTTTTAGACGAAATTGTAAGTAGACCATATTGCTTTCAAAACTTGATGTATCTATTCCATTTTGCATTTAGTAAAACTGCATGTAGACCATTTTGATTTTAATCGAAAATGCATGTATTCCATTTTGCCTCCTCAGCGACGATATATTGGCCATTCATATATTAATGGTTTCCTGTTAATAGTGGTCAAATTTTGGCGTCCCTAGGAAAACCATTATATACAGGATTTACTGTATATGTAATTGCGTACCAGAAGTTCAAAAGAGTCCCCAGTTAACAACAAAGTACATCAGAACTGCGATGTTTAAGTAAATGTAATGAGCAAGCTTACAACGTTGCGTACAACGAAATCTACAAAGTTTGGTGTGGAGGCACGCTCAAGCCTATGAAAATTTCCAACCTTAATTCCCAAGTTTGGAATACCCTTGAGCTGCCTTTGCATGAGACGATCCCATTTGGTTTTATGAAGTATTTTAAGTAATTCTGCTTTCACGGTTTCCGTCATGCCAGGTATCATAAATGCATGATCAAAGACAATGGTAAAGGCTACAAATTGATTCATCCCAAACACGAAATTCACAAATGAATCTATGGGGAGTTCATAATGCATTAGCATTGCAAAACAGAATCCTGTGGTGGAACCAGTAATACAGGCACATTTGAAGATGAAAATAAAGTTGGAGAAATTGTGGTTGAAGAGTGAGATCAACACAAACAGATGGTAACAGGCATGGACAGGAATGCGCAACTCCCAAGCCATTTCGTTATTCCCAACAATGTTTTTACGAGTTGTGCTGCTGGAATGTATAAATTGCATTGTAAATTGTATTACGAAACAAAAAATAAAAAATAAACAAAGAATTATTACGTCATTTTTACCAAATGAGTTTAGCGCTCATCTTTCTCAAAGACGAATAGACTTTCTCAAAGAAAGCAACCAGCATGAAGAAAGGTAATGTAAACTGAGCTACAGATGTCACCACCAGGAAAGACTCGACAAAACCACAGAGTAAGTAAGTGTAGTTGTTTCTGAAGGGGCCTAAAAGCGAGTATAAGTAAAATACTTTATCAGGTCCTACGAAGTACACTGTGATCCAACAAATCACAACATCAGACAACATTAGAGGGCTGAATTTGGCAAGCAGTTCTTGAAGTGAATACTTTGAGAATTCCAATGCTCCTCTAGCATGTGTGAGTTCATAGCTCTTTTCTAAATTCAAAAAACAAAAATATTTTAATATTAAATATTCTTATCATTTTTAAAAATTAGAAAACAGTAATTAATTCTAACA
The DNA here is from genome assembly GCA_947179485.1 of Allacma fusca. Lineage (NCBI taxonomy): Eukaryota > Metazoa > Arthropoda > Collembola > Symphypleona > Sminthuridae > Allacma > Allacma fusca. The sequence goes on from OX359246.1 coordinate 40,196,570, forward strand.
CATTACGTTGACAGAATACAGTGACACTGACCTTCATTGAATAATTCGTTAAAAATAGCAACAGTAATATCCGGCCAGAGAATGAATCCCGTGTAAGCACAGGAGCAATTTGTTATCATCCAAGCAATCAAAATTATATGAAATGGTACGTTCCGGAAGACAAAATATTCGGGTAAAGCAAGAGATTGCAACATACGGCCAACGAGAAAGATGCAATGAAACACAACCATGCAGTACATGCACATCCATGTCTTTTTCTTTCTACTATCAACCAACTTGATCTGCCCAGATTCAATGTTTATTTCCACCGGAATAAGACGAAAGTGGCAGAGAATTTTAAGGAATACCAGAGGTAGTCTTGCTTCTGCCTTTGTTAACATGTTTAACAAATATTACCGACTAAAGTACGCAGTGTTAATGATTTCAGGAAAATGAATCCACTGTAAATGATTAAGCAGTTGTTCCAGTAAACGTTGTTTGTAGTCACTTACTATAATATCTCGAACCACCTACCAAATATCAGAGATGGGACCGATTTTTCGGTAATCTGGATCCACCCTCTTAGTTCAAAATATCAAAAGTTAAGGGTGTATGTACTCTTTATATTAAGAAAAACTTGTAGCAGTTGGTTCAATCTGTGATATATACACACAACCGAAACTTTTTGTCATACGTAGCTCAAATTAACCGGGATTTTTCCCAGACACTACATGGCAGAGGCGAAATACTTGCAATAAAGGTAGTAAAGATCTCAAGGCGGTACTCAAATGTATTTCCTTTTGATCTTTTGGCTGACTATTTTTGGAGCGGCCACTTTAAGTACCTTTAAAAAGGCCATTTTTGAAAAGTTAACAGAGGAAGAGGAACGAATTAACCCCGACCATGTGCAATGAGTTCAAATAAATGATGAAATAGAATTTAAAAACAAAAATTCAATCTGAAACAATTTCAGGAGTAAGTTTCCTTTTTCTTGTGGCTTACTTGGAAATGAGTTGATCTGTGTATATGTTTCGACTCCAAATATTGACGCCTTAATTTTGAAAACTGTTATATGATGTGTATAAACAGTAGATTGTAGTTGTTATTAAACTTTATTGATCTTTTTCTTATCAAAATCGGCAAACGAAGGCTATTGACTAATTGTTTTTCTGTTTGAAGGAAGTTTAATTAGTACTGTGGAAAACTCTCAATTTACTCCACAATGAATATTCTCACAGACAGTTAAAAGTAATTTATTAGATAAACTTGTCACGATTTCGTTGATGTCAGTACCAAATGTACACCATTTAATTGTAATATCATTTAAAACAGTTATGTAGACATAAAAGAGCCTCAATTAAGTGTTCACACACGTCAGGGAATCAGTCGTAATTTTAAACGCGAGCTACTCGCTCAATTGCTAATAGTCTACCAAGCAATATAAGCCACAATTATATAAATCTACGGTCTTCTGGAAACTCCGAAAACTCTGGGGGGCAAAATGGCCATTTGACTTTTTACGATCAATTTACAGCATGTGAAAAATCGCCCCTTTGTACGGAGTTAGGAGTATTTTTTGTAACCTCAAGGATGAATACAAAAATAATTATCCATACGTAATAAATTGTGTATAGTACATTCAATATTTTCTGAAGTATCTGTCACTCTATGGAGGACCTATCACCGGTAATTTCATATTGAAATGTGGCGAAGTTCTAAGTTTGTCACCGTCCGTATTTAATTGTATAAGAGAGCTTGACGGAGCTTGGACGAGAGCTTTCTTGAGCTATTTTTATAACCAAAATTGCATTGTTTTGTAATGCATTATAAATTTGAGGGCTGATGAATGAATTTGCAATCACACCAGTAAAATTATTTGACGTTAGAGCATCGATCTGGGTATTTTTGACTTGTGACAAAAAAGTAGTTTCATTGTACTCAGGGGTGGATTAATAAAATATGTTTTATTTTACCCTGTCCCTAAAATGTTTTACTTTGGCCAGGTTGGGTCACCCTGAAAATTCACCTCTGGTTGTACTAGAACAACTAGTCTGCCCGTAATAATATTATATATTACTTACTGACGTTGTACAGTGTGCCTCAAAACGTTCTATTTTCCCATTTTTAGAGCTGCCAAAAATACAGGTATTTAAAACATTGTATTGAAAATATATTTTGAATTGCGTAGTTTACATTTTTGCACCTCGAATGTGTTTTGTAGTTTATATTTTCACGGCACGAATGTATTTTGTATTTCTTAAGCTTTGTTAGCTTTAATATATTCTAAATTTTGTATTTTCGCTGTCTATGATAATCGTCCCTATCCTTCCATAAAATTCAAACTTTCACCATTCATGTCAGTTGAACAAATCATCACGCACAACAAACGATTCCTATATTGAATTGCTTAGACACCGGACGCTATAGAGTGAAGCAAGGTTGAGCAGTAAAGTGCTATTAGCTTTATAAATCGAGAACTTTAAATTTAATCCGTTTAAATCTGGCCAGTGCTTCAACGTTTGTTTAAGGTGACCAAGCAGTTTAAACTGACACAACCTGCACCTGAAGGGTACAAGAAAGTACCAGAATGTCTACGATGTTTATGTATGTCCTAAGGTTCTCAACGGATCGGATATAGATACGGATAGGATAAAACTGAAGATTATCCGATCCGATATTTATACGAACGGATCGGTTTTATCATTCCCATCCGAGAAAAATCCCGGATAGGATCGGATACTACTACAAAAAATATCCGAACGGATCGGATGGCGACTTTTTGTTTTAGGGATAATCCGACGGATATCCGTGGATAAACAAATTTTTGAAAACATGACGATTGTTAAAGGTTTTCAGTAAGTAATTTTTGAGAATATCTGATATGCGAAACAGAAAACTCTCAATTCTTAAAATATTTACATTAAATGTTTTTCCAAGCAAACATATAATACGGTTAACATTAATATACAACGGTTTCTTCTGTCATTGCAATACGTTCTACGCAAACAGTGTATTGTATTTAAAACTAAAAGCAAAACTCCAGGATCAATTTCACCTTCTACAATTTATTCGTGTATCCGCAGTTACGATCGGATATCCGCGGATAGGTTCGGATAACTCCTTTTTCGTGTCCGATAGCTTCGGATAGGATAAATACGTCATCCGAAAATTTACGGATAAGCTTCGGATAAGATAATTTTTAATCCGATGGAAGCGGATACGCTTCAGTTTTATCGGTAAAAATTCGGATCGGATAGGATACGGATAGGATAAGGGAATTATCCTATCCGTTGAGAACTTAGTACGTCCAGAAGCGCTCACAGAGAGACAGTCAATGTAAGTCTCCCTCCACTTTTCAATTGTACAAGTTTAAAGATTATTCCAGGAAACCCTGCAAAAACTGCTTTAAATTTGACAAAGTCGGTTTAAAACTTTGTATCATTATAAAATAGTTACGGAAATTTTATGATTTGTAGTAAGGAGAATTCATGTCAAAGTTGTCATAGAAATTCAATCAAAATGCACGACAATTATTATTTTCAACCGATAGGATAGACACTAAACTGTAGGCCGCCGTCACTGGCATTAACCTTTAAAACTATAATCGCAAGCTGAACTGGGGTTTATTTCTGACAATTGATTTATTGTCTTTCATGCTTACGTAACATTAATAACATTCAGACAGAAAATTATTTACAGTTTCCACTATATAGTAAACTAGTCATAATTATTAAATCAAAAGTAAGTGCTAGTAAAACATTCAATCAAAATTCACAATAATTATTATTTTCAACCGATATTATAAACATTAAACTGTAGGACGCCCTCGTCACCACTGGCATTAACCTTTGAAACTATAACAGCAAGCAAGCTGAAAACGGGATTATTTTGATAGTTGATAATTAGTATATTGTCTCTCATGGATACTTCGGCAACACTAACAACATTCAGACAGTAGTAAACACATGAAGTATCAGCATTGACAAGAACATATATTAATGGCTAGGACATAAAAGTAGTAATCAATTAACAGGCAACTGATTAGTTCGTGTACCGAAAGTGGTGGAAGGGCTGTTAATTGATTAGATTCTAGTTTCGTTTATGTAGATTCTGAGTCCCAAGCCGCAGGTTTCATGTAAATGGAAGTTCATGGAATATAAGTTGAATCCGCGTTGAGAAGAAGTTCGAATGAGTTGAATTTTGAAACCACTGTAGATTTTTCATATATATGGTTAGACTAAGGTTTTTCCGGTGTATATTCTAGGTAAATCAGTTCAATATTTTAAATGATGAAATAACATTTTTCACTTACCATCACTACACAAGCACGATTAATCCTTTTACAACATGTATCGCCCGTGGAGAATTGTAATTTGTGTGACCGAATCCGGACACCGACATCCGGCCGTAAGGATCCAATTGGGATGAAAACTTATTACTAGCCAGCTGCACACGCAAGGTTTGACCAAAATTTGAATCCGACAGAGTAGAATTAAATGTTAAAGAAGGCACATTAGGCTTGAACAGGACCTTCTCCTAAAATGTTTAAATAAATAAATTTGTGAATAAGGTGGATTCATTTCAGAATCGTGGCAAACAGTTCTGAAGGTAGTCAGGAGCTAAACAATGTATTCAAAGTTATAAAAATATAAAATTCCTGAAATTATATGCATAAATAAAAAATGTGGGGTCTATACTCCGATATACCGAAGGGCCTTACAGAGTTTTCAATTCCTCCTGTATTGTTTATAATCTCCCATCTGTGAAACCATTCTGGCCCAATAGCAGCATACTGTGAAGTTCATTCCTAAAGCTGCTTACTATTTTAGTAAACTAGCTACTATTTGACTAGACAGACTACTGCAAAAAATCGAGGCTTAAGTCTAAGTCTACAGTTTTAAGGAAAATGCTTCTAAACTCCACAATGCCCATTTTTCAATCGAAATTTCAAACGGGGAATACATTTTGTGGGAGTTTTGAAAAAACCTTCTACAATCTGAATTTTGAGCAGAACTCGGGAAGGAAGCCACGAATTATTTTAATAGTTACACGTGCAGCTCTATTTCTGTGTAGTTATATAAAAGGTTTGTTTACCTCATATTTTACTAGAACACGATACTTTACGCCGGCCAACAGTTGGATATGGGGAACAATCCCAAAATTTGTTTCTACACCTTTCGTGGTAGCGCATGTTCGCGTAAAAATAATTTTTCCGGTTCCAGAAGAATCCAAAATTTGTATAGTCACGCAAACCATAAAATCTGCTTCCTTTTTAATTGACGACCCATTAGGTAAGCAGCTGTCGATGTTCAGGCCTTCTAACAACAACGACACTAGTTTAACATCCTTGGAATGGGTTGATTGACTTCGTCGTTGACTCCGTTCATGATAGATGCTGATAAACATGAAAACAAAATAAAGTTTTTACATCTTTTATCCGACTTCAAAGTTATATTACGAGGAAAAAATTATTGTTGCCTGGTCTCTTTTACTCCATATAATCCTCTTGGCTTTCATATTGTTCCAATGTTCCATAGGAACTCACGTTGTTAACATAAACGGCACCAGCCTGGTTCGTAACTGATTTGTATAACCATAGCTTGATAGGCATCTTTCGAGGGATAGCAGAAAAATGAATGCGTTTGGAAACGTCGTTCCTGTACAAATTAATTTTTGCAAGATACAAGGCGCCGTTTATAGAAACACTTAATTAATTAAATGTACCGATACTTATAATTAAACATTAGCTAAAATATTTCCAAATACACATGTAGGTCACAATAATAGCTGCTTCTATTGATATTGCGAAGCATTTTCAATAAAGTCTTTCTCCGATTTGCATTAGTATCTGGCTTAAATCACATATGTTATTAAGTTTAGTAAAGGATGATTCTAATATTAGGCCGTCAAAAACAGGGTTTGTAAAGAAAATATGATAATGACAGGTAGGATGGACGGCGGTTTCATTAAAACTAAAAACATGTATCCTTAAGCTTAAAATCGAACCAGTAATTTAAAATATACTGCATTTTAGTGATGGTAAGGATTTGTAATTAATTTCTCCTAGAGATGAATTAAAACATCTATCATTAACATCCTAAACGAATTACCTGAGTGTTTCTTGCTAATTCTTAACGCTAGCAAGTTTTCTAATTGTACACCAGCCCTTATCCATATCATATGGTTTGAAACTTGACGACTTACACACAGATATACGCAGGGTTGGTTTGGTTTAAACCAAATTAATTAACGAAACGGGTTTTTTAAAATAAAAACCAATGGTTTAAACCAATGTACAAAACACCTGAAATTTTAATATTTTCAATCCAAAATGCCTATATTTCGTCGTGCATAAAACTTGCATTTTGCATTCCACCCATGTTAATTGTACTCATCTCCTTTATTACTTTGTTGTTACTTCATCTTTGTCGTGAACTTATTTACTTACAACACAAGTAACCGTTGCCACACGCGCCCCTTTGAAACAATAGATACCCTTAGAACCACTTATGATGAATGCATGCCATAAATGTGTCATTCATCTAATATAGCATCGACTTTCGAAAATGACAATTTCGTTGGGGATTTCTCGTTGGAAAATTTAAGTTGGACAGGGCCCTTATTAACCATACATGGAGGCTACTCGCGAGTGACGAGTGCACTCAACACACTCCTACTCACACTCACAGGAGAGTAGCAAGGTAAAGAGTAGGAGTGAAGGCGCCAAAAAAGTCGTGAGTTGGAGTGGTATAAATCGAAGCATAGAAAAGGAGTAGGAGTAGCATGCTTTGCTACTCGCTATTTCTCGTACCATTGTATTAACCGCATTAAGCTGCACTGGCATGATTAAAAGATTGGCGGTTATTGATAAATATTTCATAATTTCATACAAACAATCGTGCGGAATGCCGACTTATGTATGTACAAGTCATGCATTGGAAGACAAAATATGTCACGGACTAGAAAGAAATCTTGAGCATGCTTCCAGGCGCTGTTGCAATTATTGTAAGCTTAGTCGGTCTTATCATTTGACATTGATTTTGACTTTGAAATTAGAGAGAATGATTTTGTGCTTAACATTCGCTTTTTTAATGATAAGAAAAACTTGTTTTCTTAATATTTGCAAATATCCTCTCTTCTAATTTGAGCGAGTGGATAGTGATAGTGAAAGTGATGGTAAGGATCAAATATTCGCGCGCTCTAGGCGCATCGGAGACCATAGCACTGCGTAGCTAGCTATTGCATGCAACTATGTATTTACTGTCATCCCAAATTACATTTGCCTTTTGCTGAGCCAGCATTTGCTGGCTGTGCAGTGCTCGTTTGAATGAAAACATTGAGTAACTCACGAGTGGCGAGTAGGAGTGGTAAGATTTGAAGTTAGCGCTAAGAGTAGGAGTAGAAGTTTTACATTCTAAGACAGACTACGAGTGGGCAAGAGTAGGAGTGGGGGATTTTTCTTTATGGAAGTGCGAGTGTGAGTACGAGTTAGAATTTAACAATTCTGCGTGATTTCCCGCGCAAACCAAAGCGAGATGGTCCGACCTTTTGTTCTTGCTGGGACATGCACCAGGTTACGCAAAATTTAATTCGGATCCCGAGTGAGCATATGCCGAGGGTTATTTGTTAGCACATTATTTAATTTAAAAAAATCAGGAAGAAAACAGGACATTGTGTAGTTAAACTTTAGTGAAGTAAATAATACTACTAGCTTTTAGTCTTGTACATTTAGAAATTCGGAATCGTTTGTAGAATGAAAAAGCTACCAAACTTGTGTTTATGCTGCGAAGTTATCGTCAAAATTATATCAAAATTATTAAATATATTTAATGCTTTGTGATACTTACTGAGTTTAGGCAATAAGTAAATTTGTTTAAATTCACGTTTTTGCATACTAATGATGAATGATTTGTATTGAAAATAAGTTTAAACCAAAAAAACCTGGTTTAAACAAAAAAAACGGTTTAAACCAAAAAAACCTGGTTGTTTGGTTTTTTTTGAAAATAACAAAAAAAAACACCAACCCTGGATATACATTTCTACTACCTAATTAAGTTAAGGTATGCTATTTTTGGTTCACACTATTAGTTTCAGTGAGTATCAAAAACACTTATATTATAAAAAGCAGTTGTTCAAGATTTTCGAAGTAAATCAATGAACAGACTGGTCAATTTTTCCTCACCTTTCTGCTCCTTCCGAGTTGAAATACAAAAACAAATCAATGACATCATTTTGGGGAAGAACTTGGGTCGGGTACACATTTGTTGCAAATTCCTGAGCAGTCATGAGAGGAAATCGTATCAAAGGAATCATGTTTTTCAAAATCTCCGAAAAGCTTGAGTTCTCTACCATGTTGTACCTGGCCCAACTAACATTACAAGTACGAGAAATACATAATCGAATGTTTTATCTCAGAAATTCTGAGTAAAAAACTTAAAACAAGATAATTGTTCACCTCAAAACAATCTTGAACAATTCCAACTCTCCTAAAGGTAAATCATCTCTCTGCAGCAGGTAAATCAAAGTCTCCTCATTAATAGCACGGAAGTTCCCCTGTTTAGATAATTCCTTGAAGTTCCTAAAATTTAAAAAAAATAGTTTACTCATAAAGCATTTCATGCATTTTCTTATTACCAACTATGGTGCGTCCAAAATTAATACGAATCAGAACCAACCAAGCCAGTAAGTCTCCGGCCTGATCCATGAGGTTCTGCAACGAATAAAGTCGGGCTATTGTGAAAGTTTCAACGGCATCTTTTATTTGGACATTCTCCTTCATGAGTCGCTCACACTTCTTAACAAGAGGCTTCACATCATATTTATCCCCCAAGTGCAAAAGTTTGATAGCCATCGGGATGCTGTTCGTGAATTTGTCCCCATATACAAACTGCGCATGGAGCATAAATTAAAAACAAAGTAAACCAGAAATTACCCATTGTTATATATAGTACGGAATCATTGTTATAATAATAATAATTGTTGAATCCTCACGGCTAAGTTCTACAATCCCGGCCGTTTCCACTTTTCCACTTTTTTCCACCTTTTTGCACTTTGTCCACTTTTTTCCACTTTTTCCACCTTTTCCACTTAAAATTTCAAAATTCCTACCGCACATTCAACTTAAACTAACGGTCCCAAAATGATCCCAGCTTCATTTAGACCGTCTCCCCGTGGAATATTTTAGGCCGGTGGACCAAGGATGGGAATCGGTATCGGAATCGGAATTATATTCGAAAATTTGAGGATTTTAATTCGTATTGGAATTCCAAATAATTCCCAGGAAGTATTTTAATTCAAAATCGCATTCAAAAACCTTTTGGAATCGGAATTGGTATTCAAATATGTTTTACTGAATTCCGATTAAAATAAAGTATTGCTTTCAATGGTATATTTCATCAAGTGTACATACTTAAATATAAATTTAAAATTGTCGCAAGTTTTTACTTAGAACGTGAAGTTAATCATAGAGCATTGGCGAACGTTTTCTTCATCGGAAATGAACATGCTTCCTCATTCAACGTAAAATAGAGTCGAATTATTAGCACTTAGTCGGAGGTTTTTAACGGTTGTGCTCAAAACTATTGTTTGTCCTACAAGCTAATTATTCAAGTAATTTAAATCGTTGATACTAAAAACGGTTCAGGTAACTAAAAATGGGTCGAAAGAAAATTAGTAATGTTGGCGTTCAAATTTCAGTTGAACGTGTTTTTTCAGTTTTTAAATTAATACTTAATGACCTGCGGGGGAAACTAGCTTCCCAAAACATTGATGATATCATGTTTCTAAGGTTCAGTAAAATAGGAGAATTCAAAAAAATATTCAAATCGGAATTCATAATGAACGAATACTCGAGAGGATATTTAAATCCGTATTAGAATTCATATTTTTCAGTATTGCTATACGTAAATTTAAATCGGAATTCTTCGCCTTGAATATTTTAATTCGAATTAGAATTCATATTTTTCCGATTTCCCATCCTTGCGGTGGACGGTAAATTTTGACCCGTATCAAACCGACCTGAAATTGAAGTTCAACGGCAAGGCCCAACCCCGTCTGAAAAAAATTATAAAATCCCATAGCCGCCAGTATTTACCTGCTTAGCTTGTAAATCCTATGGGCTTTTATAATTTTTTTCTGACGGAGCCGGACTTTGTCGTTGAACTTCAATTTCAGGTCGGATTGGTACGGGTCAAAATTGACGATCCACCGGCCTAAAATATTCGTTAGTTAGACCATTGAAAGCAATACTTTATTTTAATCGGAATTCAGTAAACATATTTGAATACCAATTAAGATTCCAAAAAGTTTTTGAATGCGATTTTGAATTAAAATACTTCCTGGGAATTATTTGGAATTCCAATACGAATTAAAATCCTCAAATTTTCGAATATAATTCCGATTCCGATACCGATTCCCATCCTTGGTCCACCGGCCTAAAATATTCCACGGGGAGACGGTCTAAATGAAGCTGGGATCATTTTGGGACCGTTAGTTTAAGTTGAATGTGCGGTAGGAATTTTGAAATTTTAAGTGGAAAAGGTGGAAAAAGTGGAAAAAAGTGGAAAAAGGTGGGAAAAAAGGTGGAAAAGTGGAAACGGCCGGGATTCTAGAACTTAGCCGATCCTCACATGCGTAGATATATATAGATAGCGATATATATACCAATTTGTTTACCTCTAAGAACAACTTGAATGTACCTGGCTCCACATCTGGCAAACGAATCGGACCACAGTTGTCCCAATTTTTAGAAAACATTGTTTCGAAAACAGGGGACCGGCACATGAGAAAGAACTTATGGCATTTAATTATTCTTTTTTCCTCACCGACCACAAAAGTGACGTCACAGTTTTTCTGCCTCCTCAAAAATGTTATGTAAGCCTCGCCAACTGAGTCGCAATGAACGAACTCATTCTGAGAAATCACACCTACAGGACTCCTGATTTGGTTAGATGTGGAAGGCCTCAATGAACTTGCGTTAGACATTGCTGTAACAATTTAATGAACGGATTTCCGAACCCAGAAGAACAACCGGTTTTTAAGTACCTACCCGTTTGGAAGCAAGAAATGTTATACGAGTGAGAATGGGATGTTGTAGGGGAAATATACGATTTCTAATGCCGATAACTCGAAGCATCAAATCAGTTTTGAGGTGCAATGATGCAAAACGGCTTGTGATATACTTTCCCCGAAATTCTCTTTATTTTGTGACAAATCTCTCCAGAGGGTCCAGAGTATGGACAATTCGTGGCTAGATTTATGAAGGAAGTTAGTCGATGATAGGTGTCCTGATGTACTAAAATGCACGTAGTTAGTTCCTGCCTTAGAGGATTTCTATTTGAGTAAAACTGTATGTGTATGGTAGACCAATTTTAATTTACACCAAAATTCATCTAGAAAATTTGCCTCCTCATCAACGATATGAACTCCGGCTTTAATTTGTGATAGAGCCCCTTGTACGAAGAGCATTTTTATTGTGGTGAAAAAATAATTTGGAGAGTAACATCGAATTAATTTTTCCCCTTGAGACATGTTGGTATTATTTTAATTGTAATAGTCGGATTTTGTTGCCGTTACTATTTTTATATAAAGAGACTGAAATGCATCAAATAGTTATTCACGCCTTTAAATAAAACAAAACCGTTATAGGACAGTTTAGTACATAAAGTTTAAGATGCATTCAGAGCGTGAATACTAAGGTCACTATTTCTTGCTTGGGGATTAATTGAGATAATAAATTCAAAGGCTGATACTTGATTCCATATGGATGAGATGCGAGTCCCCAGTTTCGTTCAAATCTAAAAGTTTTTTAGAGCTAAAGCAATGTATCAAAGAATATTGGACGGTTAATTTTGGTATCTCAAACTAAAATAGTAGAGAGAATTATTAAATAATTATTGTTATTTAATTCTGTCTACAATAATTTTAGATTGAGAATTTTGTCCATTTATGCTGTGAAATTTTGGGACTTAGTCTTACACTGTTTTGCAACTATACTCCTCATACGGTCCTAACAAAAAGAATAGCACACAGTAGCATTGATTAGGCGCAGAGTCAGCTTAAAGTGTGTGTTAAATCTTATCAAAAGAAAACGTTTCTCTGTCGTCGAAAGATTTGCATTGGGGTGGGAATTAGTTTACAAAGATGAGTACGTTACGTACTTTTATTGTTTTTCAGTATACTGTAGCCATATGATATTAATTTAATACTACATACTAATACTACACGCAAGATTGACTGGTATCATCGTGTAATTGTAGTCGCATCTGACTTTGATTATGTATCCTGTTGTTGTAAAGAATCCGTCTGTGTGCGCTATCATTATTGTGTAATTTTAGACGCAGTAAGCTAAGTCTGCATTAAGTTACAGAATGGAGATGAAGAAACAGTATGCATAAAGCAAACTCATAAAGCATTTTCGAAGGTTAGAGAAGGATACGAAGTGTAATCAGAGCGAACTAAAAGCATTGACAATTTTACGAAACGTCAGCCTATAACAATCATAGCTTCTTATTATTGAGCAATTCTTTGTGACATAATGTTCGTTCAAGCATAACTTTTTACAATACGAGTAACATAAAAAGATACAGCCACCCAAACTTTTCCAACTCCTCCGAACCCTCTTTTCATACGGAATGAGTTTTCATACACCATGCACAGACCCTTCTTTGGGATGGCAGCATTCTCCTGTGTTTGTCATGTTCGTCCGACCCTACGTCTAGAAACACTTACTTGGAAATTACCAAACCGATTTCAACCAAACTTTATTTTATTTATTTTACCAAACAATTTTTGGATGGTATGAGCAGTATGTATGTAGATGTTGGGAACCCGACCAGAACACCAAACTCTGTAAAATAAATACAGCCAATGTGTGATTATTATTGAAATGTTTACAGGGTCTACCCATAATTGGAGATTTGAGTCATGACAACACTGAAACAAGCAGTGTAAACAAGAAACAAAGCAAATACATAAATGTAAAATGTATTGTTTGTTTGTCTCAGTGTAAATGATTCTACTTCCTCATCTGCGCCTTCCGGTAGTTCGCCCTCGGCCTGATTATTAAACAGTATTTGAAAAAACTAATTTGTTGTAAATATATGTTTCAATATATATGTAAACTATCAATGCATAGCATAGCAAAAAAAACAATGATTCCAAATATTGCTGCCCAATGGCATGCAATATGGAGACATTGCGATAAAAAATCATCGCTACGCGATAATTTGAGGCTTCGCGTAGGGTGGCGTCAGCCGCGGCCGTCAAAGTAGGAAAAATACTCGTTTTTTTCGAAACTTCAGAATTGTTTTCGAAAAAACTATCGGTAGATTTCAACCAAATAGACAGTAACCATTACTTTTCACATAAGCAATGTTTGCAAAAAGTTTCATTGAAATCGATTCAGTAGTTTTAGAGATAACAGTCATTTGACATAAAGTCCAAAATTTCAAGAATTTTTTTTGAAAAAACTATTGGGCCGATTTCAACGTCATATACAGTAGCCATTACTATTTACATAAGCAATATTCGCAAAAAGTTTCTTTGAAATCGATTCAGTAGTTTTAGAGATAATAGTCACTTGACATAAAGTCCAAAATTTCAAGAATTGTTTTCGAAAAAACTATCCCGCCGATTTTAACCAAATACAAACTCAGCCTTACTTTTGATACAAGTAATGTCCGTAAAAAATTTCATTGAAATCGGTTTAGTAGTTTTTGCGTAATCGTGCGGAGGGACACACGGACGTACGGACGTACGGACGTACGGACGTACGGACAAGGCTATTTTACTAGGGGGCTGACGCCACCCTAAAAACGTCCAAACAACGTGTGACATCTTGACTGTGTTCTTCTCACCAAAGCAATGCAAACCTGGTTTCTGTATTGAAAAATATTCTTCAACAATGTTGACTACATCATTGGATACAAATCCAGATTTTTTTTTGGCTGTGATCAAATATTTCAACAAATGTCTACCTCCAATCATGGGCAAAGAGATGTTTGCCTTTTTTTCTAACTTTTTTGATTGCAGGGTTTTCCTAACCTAACCAAGTCATGAATTTGTAAAAATTGGTCAGGCACAGCTTTCGATGAGGTTGTTGTAACAGGTTTATTCTGTTTACAAATAATTCCCTAAAATTGTTAATTCTTTCTGGCGCAGATGGGATTACCAGGAGACTATCTCAATTGAAACGGAATACACTTTGCTGAGAAAAATGCACTAAAATTCTATAGTAAAGTGTAAAGTATCGCAAATTTATATACTTTTCTGGGTTCAAACAGGAGGACAGATAGAAGTGCAAATAATGGGGAAGTAAAGGAGAGAGCAAAGAATTTAAAAAACAAATATTGCCAATTGCCCTAGGTTATGAGCAATATCCAAGTTGCAATGTCAATTGGATGAAAGAATGCCAAGGGGTTCAGTTTTATGATTGCAGTGCCGTTGTGAAAATAGAAGAAATTATTACAATGTATTCCAAGTTCAATGTACAATTAATTACTTTATTACAATATCATTGTATTTATAGGATCGGGAATTGTTTTAGGAAATACAAATAACCACCGATTCCTCCAAAAGCTGACAGTGTATTTTTCTTGTTATTTATCTATGTAATTTATTTTTACTCACAGCCAGTGTTGCATTTTAAGAAGTCAGCAATAGTAATGTACATCCGTACAAGATGTAATCAGTCTACATCGGGGTCTTTAATTAGCATATATCTGAATGACGCTCATCTAATTTTTTTGAGCACCTCAGTTGTTACAAAATGCTTTGTATTTTGTAGTGACATCTGTATTTTGTGGATGTTACAATACTGTTGAATTGTTGCAATACTGTAATGTTACAAGCTGTTACAACGAAGAGATGATCGTTTAAACTTGTAATTATTCGAAATTCATCCGTTTACTAAAAGCTTAATGGGGCGTCAATATTTTGGATACGTGCCGTTGTAATTTATGTCATTAGTCCAGGCAGGTCAGTTATTGTGGCAGGGGGGAGCATTGTCGCATGACATTAAATGGGCAACCCGTAGTGTAGTAGCTAGTTTGGTGACATCTGGTCAGTTAGCAATTCGCAGTGGAGTAGTTGGACAGTTGGCAATTGATGGAATGGAGCTGGAATTAAAGGATTATTAAGAGTTTTTTCATGACGTTGCTACAATTAAGCCCGCCAGATTCTTCACAATAAAGTCAATTAGAACTGCAGTTGATACTCTTTCAAATACATGAAAGTTGCCCACTTTAATTCCAAAGTTGGGTATCGAAGCTATCTGAATACACGCAATGCGTCTTTTCTCTCGGCATGAAATCCGTCTGCATAATTCCATCAATTTTTGCTTCAATTCCCTCATTTCTGTCATCACTCCAAAAGCATGGTCATACATTACAAGGAACAATAATATCAGATCCATTCCCATAAGAAAGTATATAACGCTGACCAGCATGCTCTCTCCATATGTTTTAATTGCTGAATACCAGAGTAAGATGGAAAAAGTCATTACTACAGCTTTCAGGGAAAAAATCACGAAATAAAAATTTTGATTAAATAATTGTATCAAGATTTCTATTCGCTTGCAGGACAGAACTAACTCATTGTACTTATCCATACTCATTGTGGGAATTGCTGGATGCCATCTGTAATTTCCAATTAACGTTGTGTAACTACAATTTAGGTACATTTGAACAATCGAAGATTATTAAAATAAAAATAGAATAGACCTTATCTTGTTTCTGATTTTACTAAAGAAATCATGGATTTTCAGAAAGGTGAGCAACTGAATAGGTATTGAGACGTTCAGTACAGATTCGGGAAATATAATAAGGAGAATATCAATTACGGCCACGAAATTGTTTGAGCACAAATTATAGCCTAATGCACGTGCAATAGTCGAAACTGAAAACAGTCGGTTAGGAATTAGGAAGTGGATTACTGAAATACAAATTACCCCACAATAACAAAAAGGTAGCGGGGATGTTATTGTAATTAGCTCCTGAAAAGTATATTCCCTCCATTTCTTCTTGACCCTACTTGAATCTGAAAAAAAAATCAATTTTGAGAATACGCTTAAAACAACAAACAGGTAATTATTTAATTTTGTGAATTTTGTCATAACTTTATCTTGATGACGGAAAAGAGAAAATGAAAAAACGTAGTTTCTGTAGACTTCTGTGTGCGAACGTTAATTTTTCTACGTGCAATTACAAAATAAAAGAGGTAGATATTGGAGAAAAAAGTAGAAAGTTGTATCAATAAAAACAACTACCTGTGCACGGTAATGTCTCATACATTTACTGTGCAATGCAATTATTACCATCTTGAGAGATTAGAGCGTTGAAAACAGTAACCGTAGTCTCTGGCCAAAGGACATACAAGTGAACTGCCCAAATAACCAGTAAACTCCATCCTGCTGAGAGTAGAGCGTGGATACTGAAGCTCGTTCCTAAAAAATAGCCCTTCTGGAAAAACAGAGCATAACACAAAGTTAGGACATGCAGTAAACAATTGCAAGTAGTGAGCCCCAAGAAAATGTAGAAAATCAGAATTCTCTTCCAATCCGTTTGTAATTCTAATTTCCCAGTGGATTCAATGATTTTAAAAGGAAGCAAGCCACACTTTGAGAATAATTTAAAATGTGTCAAATTCCATTGGAGTTGGTGTTGGGTCAGCATTGCTTGAGAGAATTGAAGAGTTGTAAATAGCATGGAAGCTTTGTCAATTCTAACTTTTTGTCAATTGTTCTCTGGATTTTCTTTCTGAACAAGCAACAAGAATTATGTAGATAATTATACACATATTAAACGTTGTTTGTACAATTATTTGGGCTAAACGCCTAAAGCCTTTATTGCACACGGTACATTTAAAAAGAACGGGCAAATTGTATTAATTGAGAATGCTTCCGGTATAATGAAACAATATTACTTCATTATATCACTATTGCTTGTAAACAGTAAACACCAGGATGGAAACTACTTTTACTAAACCTCTGATGTTTTTGATGCAGTAGTTGTTCACTGCAGTAGTAATTTGGATATGACTTTTCAATAGGAAGAGTTATTCGTAAACCAAGTTGGAACAAATTAAGCGAGATACTTCGAGGTCAGAATTATCTAAAAACACGGAACAACAGGTTTATTGGTGGTTACTGAAATTACAATTTAACGAGGTATAAGTACCTGCTTCCTTGAAATTATCCTTGTTTGTATATGGAACCCTCGATACAGCTAACAAGGAAGAGGAATGAAGTAAGGATATTATTAGGAAAATCAAAATTTTGAAAGTTTGAAATTCTTAACTGAATTCTTAAAATATTTTTTTAAAATCTGGCTAGTTATGGCACCCTTAAATAGCTTATCAGAAAGCACAACATAAGTCCTGGCTTAGAATGTACAGAAATGTTTGAACGAAGCTTCAGGCTGTAAGGGATAAATCAGTACAGATAAATCGACAGAATGTTATAAAAATTCCTCAACAAGATTTTCTAAAACATGGGGAATGAGTTTTACATCAAATTCATGCAGGGGTGATTCTAATTCTAATGTGACCACAATGTAATTGTAATATTGGTCACAGCTAGTTTTTGACCTCATATTGGTCAAAATTAGTAGTCGAGGTTAGTTTTTTGGTCTCAGATTGCCCAATATTGGTCACAATTAGTGTTTTCGCCTCAGATTGGTCAATATTGGTCACAATTGGTCTGTTGGCCTCATTTAAGATGGCCAGGTCCTGGAGGCACGCCATTTAATTTTAGAGCTCATGGCCAGGATAGGAAAATTGTATGACTGTATACTACTTGTAATATTTATTATGTAACATTGCAGGGACAAATGACTATTTTTTACAATTTTGTTTTGAACTTCATTGAAAGTGACATGACATCAGTACAATGTGTACTAGAAATCCATACTCAAACCATAAAACAGAATTAAAAAATCAGAAATTTCCTTACAATCTAATTTATTTTGAAGTGGCAGGCGATTTTCAGTTATTGGTTTTAATACCTTCAGCTGGTCTCTTTAAAAAATATATGAAATGCAAACATTATTAATCCTAATATGTATTAATTATTACACTGTACAGAAATTATTGTCGTATCATGGGCGGAAGCCTACAGGACTTTAGTAAATAAATACGAATATCAATACAAATATTTGCTAACGTGGAGTGCCGCTTAAAAGATATTGCAATAGCTTTTAGTACGTGAGAAGCTCACGGATCTGAAAGCCAACCAAGATCTGAACATTGTTTACAGAAAGCGTGAGCGCAGAAATTTAATAAGTTAAATCCAACGGAGCGAAAATAATGACATCACTAAACTCTAAAATTACTCCACTTGTGGCAATTTTTAAAAATACTTTTAATTTCTGTAAGTTGTTGCTGATCACACCTTATTTTATCATCTACTGTAAAAATGAAGAGAGGGTCAAAACACAAGGAAACATGCATACCAGAGTATTAAAACTAGTAACATTTATTGATCGGGGAATTTTGTTATTTATATTTATTTCATTACATTTTTTCCCTTTTCTTCTAAATTTGTGGTTGCAGGTAGTCGCCATTTTCATTCAAGTACTTTCACTGTCGTTAATGTTCTGGATAAACTTTAAGCACTTTGGAACATCTCGAAGTTCTGATGTTGCCCCAATTACTACTATTACACACATAACTTGGATTGCAGTTTTGGCAGTTATTGATTTTGTTTAGCGACGAACCAACTCCACGTTGGACATGCTGAATTTGCTGAACGACATTTACAAGAAATGTTCACAGGTGGATCTCAGCAGGAAAACTGTGAAATGGGTAAGCAAAAACACTAAGCAAATGGTTTACTTAGATACAGGAAATTGAATCTCATATTTTTTTGGAACTACTATTTCCTAACAGATAACAAAGATTCCTTGGCTTCTTTGTCTCTTGACCATTCTCTGGTACATGTTAGATGTGGCAATAATCTCGAGAGATAGTAATGATAAGTCACCGTGGGGTCTGCGTAAATCCATTATAGATAAAGCTTACTCTGAGTATTTAAATTTGAGCAATTTCAATTTTAGTAATGCTGAAGGTATGTAGGAAAATAAAATTATAGGACTCGTTACAAGAATACATTATGTTTTTGGATAATTCGTTTATAACGGAAAACGTTTTCCAACTACTCCAGAATACAGCTCTATTAAGAATAATCTCATCGGAGCCATTTACATCATCCAAATATTTTACTTGGATGGTTTGACACGCTGTTGTTACATGGCTTGTGTTTGTGGGGGACTCGCATTTTGGTTAACAATGAATGCATTTCTTAATCACATTCAGTTGCAGAACGTTCACAAAAGGCTACCTGAGGTAATGTTTTAAAAGAAAGTACAGTTTATTAAAAAATTTTAAAAATCTTAGACACCATTTTGAATTAGGTCCTTGGAATCCTGGACCAATTCCAGCAGGCGCTCAACCACGCCTCGGACTCACTAGGGTTGTTGTACCTGATGATTTGTGTAGCTTTTCTACCATATTATTGCTTGACACTCCCAGTTCTATTTTGAGGACCCGTGCTAAGAATTATCGAAGTCGTGTTCCAGTTAACCCTTTTGGGACTGGCTGTGTTTCCAGCAGCTCATGTGCATAGCACGGTAATCCCAACTTATAAAATTTGACTTGAGAATTTAACACATATGAATATATTGTGTGATTTTGCATGCGTACCGGTGAACATTTTATTTGCTAAACAATTACAAAATACTTATATTACTTATAAATATACAGTTGAAGTCTATAGTCCCATTAATTCAGATGTCATATACTGGAGCGGATGCCACATTTTTGTCATCTGAAATAAATATGCGAGCGAATATAGCTATCCAGAATTTGCATGCTAATACTTTCGGTTTGAGTGGAAAATTCTTCGTGATTACTTACGGTTTCATTGGCAACGTAAGCCCATATCAATCTCCGAATCAATCATTTTTAAAATAAATTTTGTCTTCGAAACTTCTGGAAACAATTCCAACTTTAATGTAAACTTTTCCTCTCTTGCAGATATGTGGGCTAATTGTAACTTTTGCCGTCATTCTTTCTAATGTCACATTTAAAGTGCACAATTTCAAATCGTAAAATAGGATGTTCAAAATTTCCTATGTATCAAGATTTTGCTGAAAAATATAAATTGCTCCTGCTAAGGACGGGAAAACAATATTTCGTTTTTCAGGACTTTTCCCAAACTTGTAATTTTGAAGGTACTAACCAGTGCTGCGGACAAGTTCAAGTAATACTTGAGTTTTCAAGTCAAGTTCAAGTTCGCGTCAAGTTTAAGTAGGCCAATATTTTTACTTAAATCTTTCTGGTCAAGTTCAAGTACGTACTCGGCTTGACCATGACATTCTAAGACAAGTCAGGTTCAAGTACAAGTAAGAGAAATTTACTTGAATATCAAGTCAAGTTCAGGGTCAAGTAATGGAAAGAAAAAACTTGACCATGCACTTGAGATTTCATGGTCAAGTTCAAGTAATTTTAGATTGCGCATGCCATAAATAAGGGAAGCAATTTCAAAATCACAATCCAATTTCATGTCGTGTCCAGGCAGTGCTGCCCGTTCACTTTCTAGTCTAGTCAATTCTAGTCCACCACGTACTCAAGCTGCACTATTCTATTCCTATTCTATTCATATCTGCTTGTGACTTGGCTATTCTAGTCTATTCCAATTCCCTCCAAGTCAAAAAAATCCTAGTCTATTCCAAGTCTATTCACCTATTCATAATACACAACAACCGAAAGCAGCTTCAACGAATGTAACGTTGCTGAGAAAGGAAAACTCACTCTTAAAGCATCATTATTACCAGGTAGCTGAATTGGAAACAGCACTAAGCTGATAGTTCTGAATCGGCGTCTGGTTTTTGAAGGAAGTAAACTAAGAGTATTTGACTGAAGTTTTTTCGATGAGCCTGAGATCGTTGAAGCAGAGCTTCTACCGGGGACAGGGACGTTCCGTCGGGACACTGGACGAACCGGGACGGGACGGCCCCTTTCCCCATTAAATTCGGGACGGGACATGCTTTTTGGTCGTATGTATAACGGGACGGGACGAGCAAGCATAGCAGAACAAGGATAACGTTCCAGCTTTTAATGCTCATTAGTAAACTATTCTGTGAGCATTATTTCCCCAACTGTTAAACATTCGATTTTAGGTTGTAGAAAATGAAGCTTATTCCTCAAAAAATGACTGGTACTTCATAATGGTTTTATGATTAGGATTATTAGATTTTGGAATTCGAGCGAATAAAGACAAGTTATATATAAATATAGGAGGAATCTTGGAACTACGATTCTATAAACGTGCTTTTTATGTTTTTGGTACGAATATTTTTTATGCGAATTTTTCCGCATGTTCCGATTTTTGGTATAGGATTTTCGACAAGTGTTTTTAGTAATTATCTGGACAAGACTGGTATTTTGTTCATATGCCCCGATTTTCGAGACCGGGGACAAGGTTTTTTTAAATTTTTGGGGACGGTACGGGGACATGGTTTTTGTCCCCATGTCCCAACTTCCAGGACGGGACCGGGGACAAAGCTTTCTTAAATTTTTGAAAAAATATCGGGACGGGGACGGGACAGGAATTTTGTCCCCAATAAAAGCTCTACGTTGAAGTACTGCGAGTAGCACCTCTCTTGTCCATCTTGTCTCATCTCTCTAGCACCAGTCTTTGGTTTTGAAAAATTCGACGGATGATTGTTAAGTTCAGATCTTTTTTGAAAATTACTGCTGGCGTGTAAGAAGCTGATGTAATTTTAATGGCGATTGGCGTCAGATCAGCTTTAATCGTGAAATACGTTTGTGGGGTGATTTCTCCCCGTTTTTGGGGGATATTAATATTAAAATCTTGTCTTTTGTTACTGCCACCCTTCAGTTTTGAAATCCCCGAACTCCGATCGTGTAACGAAAATCTAGTTTTTTGTTAAAGTTCTGGTTAAATTAAAGGATGTAAAGGGATCCTGATGAAACTTGGATAAATTGGTAATAAATATAATTTGGTTAAAAGTGCCATAATAAACGATAACTAAGTATTTAATGAAATGACAGGTGTGAGAAGAATTTTCATATAAAAAGAAATAGTACAGCACCGCAATATGTTTCTGACATACATTACATAAGTAGGCACAACTGACAAAATAGGAAACGAATTCCTACTTGATAAACGCAAATTTTAGTCATATGTTTGATGGCGACCATAGTGCAGTTGAAAGGCTCACAATCCTCCTTAAACGAGGGAATAGTGCTATCGCACTAGTCAATTCTAGTCTATTCCCTGTATGTTAACATTCTGACTATTCTAGTCTATTCTATTCCTTTTTAATTTGCAACAAGGCTATTCAAGTCTAGTCTATTCAATTTGCTCCTACACGTGGGCTATTCTATTCAATTCCCTAGTTTCCTAGTCTAGTCGGACTAGACTAGGGCAGCACTGTGTCCAGGGTATATTGTTTGCACATGCCATCAATCAAAGGACAAAATTCAAAATCAGAGTCCGTTTTAGGAAGGTCTTGTTTACCAGACGTTGCTCATTGTTAGTTGTTACAGCGGCGTCTCCATGAAATGAAAGAATTATCTTGATAATTCATGATGTTGCTTAGAATTATTAGTTTCAACTTGTGTAAATAAATTCCAGTATAAAATGAGCTTGGATGGCTCTTTACAAAAAGGGTTTATTAATTAGTAAATACTAGTTTATTAAATTTTAAATTAAGAGTACTCGTAATGCTCAAATAGGTATACGTATATATTCATGTATGAGCATTATGTAAAACTTTACTATATGTAAAACTCGTCAGATATACAGTGAAAGTCCGTTATAAAGCCTCAGCTTATAAAGAAATATCAATATCATTTGTTTGACCCCAACTTTCATTTACGCAATGCTTTAGACGTTTTGTACAAGAGAAATTCCTTTATAAATTGTATAGTCCCTTATATCGAACTTTTACTGTATTCCGTACACGCTCAAAGTTATCCTCGAATGGTTTTAAATAAAAAGTAGTATTAAAATTGTTTTCTGAATGCGTTTTGGTTTTCAGTCTGAAGGAAATAATTTGCTGATATAAGTTCGACTTATTGTGGCCATGTTTAATTTTTTGTGATACTTAACTTGAATTGTCAAGTTCAAGTCATGGTCAAGTCAAGTTCAAGTCAAGTTCAAGTCAAGTTTGGAACTTTAATTACTTGATCAAGTTCGGGTCTTACAAAAGTTACTTGATTACTTGAACTTGACAAGTCAAGTAATTACACGAACGCGAGTTATCAAGCTCAAGTTGTGTCTTGAAAATTACTTGAATTTTCGTGGTCAAGTCAAGTTCATGGTCAAGTTTTGAAATTACTTGACCCGATCGCAGCACTGGTACTAACACATCACAATAATTGCTAACAATGCACTGAACGATCACATTCACAAACATTTAGAAAACTGCCTGTGTCAAGGTTTTTTTGAATATTGATTTTTCCTCCGGTTTGAAGACACGCGTGAAACATAATAAAATCGTTTTTTTCTGTCTACAAACAAATACGTAGTTTTGATGTTGTTAGAGCAATTCTTACTTCTTACTAGCAATGCACTGAACTACTATCTTATAAATAAAATATTAAAATCTGATTGGTGATTGAACTTAATTTCATGAAAATTTAATAGTGTAAAATCAATAATAATAATAAAGTATTACGGCTGTGCGTATTGATAAATTGCTGTAATCAATTTCACAAAAATAAATGTTTCCTGTCTAATTTTAACTCTTAAAATGAACATAAAACAATTAAGTCATTATTTTTTCTGCGAGATACTGAATTTTAAATTGTAATCGAGAAGCAATGAACCATTAATTAAATTATCTGTAGTTATTTCGCACATACAAATTTGTTTTCTTCTCACAGGATTCCATAAGCAGTTTTGTCTCTTTTTGCTCTAACAAATGTTTTATAAATTCAAAATACTGTATGGTAACAAAATCCTACATTATTTCTGAGCTGATTGAAGTAAAAAAATTCTGTAACACCCTGATAAAACGTTTTAAGTCCTTGACCATCTGTCGAGTAATGAAACCAAGCTGGTGAATTGTGTAAATCTTTATGACAAATATAAAGGTGTCCGCCTACCCTACATGTAGTCCTTTTTGTTTTGACTATTTTGAGAGTACACGGATTTTATTGATCTGGCTTGTAGGTAAAATAGGGTTCAAGAATATGCACTTAAAACGTAGCCTACATAATATACAGGCTCAGCCGTGGTGGTTATAGACATACATATATGAATGTAGGCTACTGAAGCATGTCATTTTCATTTAATGCTAGATGGAACAGGTAATTAAAATGAATATCAAGTGTGAAACGTTCGGGCCATCTCGCCTTGATGTACACTCAAACCTCATCGAAATTTAAAGTTCTAAATATTCGATAACGTGGAAACTCTGTATAAACTCAACCAGTTGAGTGAAAATTTGCGTTTGAACATAGTTCGAATTTGAAGCAGGATTTACTATGAGATATGTTGTTAGTCAGCTATAAATTTTTGTTGTCACAGTTATCTTGTTCAGCTGACTTTGGGAATTTTTAGGGGCGAAGCGAAGCGAAAGTCCCTATTGCGAAGGTCGGGCTGTCTGCCTGTCCACCTGTCTGCCTTGTAGCGTGTGAGTTTGGCGCTCTTGATGGAGATAGGTGGAAACGCTGGAAAGCGTTTGGGGCACCCAACCAATAGTCAAAGCGTTATGTACAAGTAGTGTAAATAAATAGTAACGCACACTGCGTTTCGGGAGAGAGAGTCGCAAAGAGTCAGTGTGTGTCCAGAGTACGAGCAGGACAGTCGGATAGAGTTAGCTCCGCCGTTATATATTTTCAAAACTCTGAATAAAAAGTTATAAACTTTAAAGCCCACACGCTCCGTCGTGACTAGATAATTTTTTAGAATTATCCATCGAGCATCCTTACAATACTGGCCAACTTCACAGTCCGTTGACTGAACATTCTCTGGACTGGCACAAATCAGTTCACCTCGGTTTTATTTTATTATTTTTCTCTAATTCTTATTAATTGGGAAAAGGATGCAATTCTGAGAAGGCATTGAGTATGTACATGGGAACTTACTTACATGTAAGCTTACTCTTTCTCACAATTAATTATTTCAGGTGAACTAATTATTGTTTTATTTGATAATGAGTAGTGGGTAAGGGGCGAAGCTTACAGCCTGTCTGTAGAGGTTGTCTTGACTGCACGATATCTGCAGAACCACTGCTACTACCCACTACAAAATTTTTACCGGGAGAGATCATGCAAAAAGGAAGAACCCTATCGTTTTTGAAGGACATCGTGGCATTCGTTTGACCTCAGAAAATTGAATGAGGTCACATATAAACTCGTAGTAATACATATGTGTTCACATTGGGGAGTACAGCTTGCGCCATCTGTTGCAGGATTTGTTGTTTACATTAAAATGTGTATTCTAACCACCGGTGGAGGTCGGGAGTACTGGTACATGATGTTTTGAAATCGAGTTTGAAACGTTTTGCACAATTTAATATATGCGTACTGAATGCAATACTACATACAAGGAAGCACATGTACATATAAACAATTTTTTTCTTTTGCCTCAGTTAACATCTTTGCCCAGTAGATATAACTATGACCAGTACGCGGGGAATTTAAATAGGTTTCCTTGTGCACACCACATTACTGTTAATAGCGCTGGTTGCCACATTCCGCCGGCGCTTCGCCCCTTGGTGATTTAGCACTTATTGCTGATCACAGATGATTTTTTCTTACGGTATTTAATTTGTAAAAGCTTAAGTGCAAACATCCCTTTTGACCAACGTTGAAAAACATTGGAACAATTTCCGGAGCAAACCAAGGCGAGATCGACAAATTGTTCTGCTCTTAGGGACTTTGAATAATTACTGATTGTAAGGTGACTAAACTCAAACTATTTTATTCCGCTCCCATGGACTTCAGGAAGGGTTTTTAATCTAAGCGTTAAGCTCCTTCAAACCCCAGCTTTCCAAGAGCTGAATGTCAGCATTGTGAGGAGGTCGTTCCCAGGATGTGAGGACTGTGAATTTTTGAGTGATATGTACTGGGAGTGTTACATTCGACATGTTAGGATCACCTTATACCATCCTGCCGGGACTTGCAGGATGGGCCGAGCAACGGATCCGAGAAGCGTAGTGGACTCCAAATTGAGGTCTACATATTCAAATTAAGCTATACAAATATATTATTATTACTGCGGAATTTGTAATTTCCAAATGTCTTTTGTATCTTATCTGGTATATCCTGACCCATCATCTATTGTTTCTAGGGTTCTGGATACCAAGAGTTCTGTTGCGGACGCTTCTATAATGCCAGAGCTTGTGAATAGAAATACCAATACTCCGACCATCATGATACTAGGAGAAAAGGTCTCGGACTTCATTCGGGACTATTGGTTTGAGCAGTACTTTGTTTGCGATAAGCACCATCGTTTCCTACCAGGGGCTGTTAACCAGGGGTAGGATTTTTGTAAATCTCCCTGGAAGATTTTTTTCATTTTCCCTGCTGGTAATGATATCCCTGTTCGAAGCAAATGTAAATTCCCTGTTGACAAAATAATTTTCTTAATATACCCCAACAATATACCCATTCAAAAATCCCTGCTGAAAAAAGTCAACAAATTTGAAAATCCCTGCTGACAAAGTATCATTTTCGTAAATCACCTCAACAATTTCGAAAATTCCTGTTGACAAAAATCATTTTCGGTAAAACAGCTCAACAATTTCAAATTTCCCTGCTGACAAAAATTGCTTTCCACGAAACACCTCAACAATTTTGAAAATCCCTGCCAAAAAAAGGTCAACAGATTTGAAAATTTCCCTGCTGAAAAAATTTTTCCCTGGGAAGATGCTTCCCGTCTTCTCACATAAATCCGACCCCTGCTGTTGACCTGTGTTCCTATTTAAAATTGGTCTGATCTCAATTGAGTGCCCACTATTTATTTTACATTCCCAGCACAAAAGTAACTCTTGAGCCTTATTATTCGCCTTGATACGAAATATACGTTAGAATCAGACATGTGTAACCTCGTGTAGGTTTCCCATAAGCGACGTCCCGTGATGACCCTGTGACGTCACACAAGTGTCCCCTCGGGCTATTTCTGTGTTTTCTGTGAAATACTGTTTTAAGGCAAAACCGACGACGCGAGTGGGTTCCATATAATACCAGGAGCTTAAATTAATTTTTAGGGCCCATTCGGGTAACAGGATACCAGGCCTAGGTTAGCATGTTTAAATGACGATTACTGCCGTTTGTGTTGGCCAATTAGGACCAAACAAAATGCAAACCCACTTTTTGTTAAACACAGTATTTCACAGAAAACACAGAAATATACCGAGGGGACTTTTGTGTGATGTGACAGGGTCATCACGGGACGTCGCTTATGCGAAACCTACACGAGGTTACACATGTCTGGTTAGAATATTTTAACCAGCATCTCTTCCAATAATAAAGTCCTGGTTATAGGTTATCCCGAGAGATTCTCACTACTGCAAGAGGGGGCTGTTGAGGATGAAAACAGAGATCAAGATTGCCAAATTAAGAGTTACATAAGTAAAAGTGAGAAAGATGCACAAAGGAAGGAAATTCGGATTTCGCAGGTTTTTGCCACGACACAGGGAGAAAACAAAATAATGAAACTTCTTCAAATTTGCAGCAATCTGAACTTTGCTAAAAAATATTCTTGGGAATAAAAGATGTTTAAAAATGCTTGCTGAACTAACTGCTGCATTCAAGAACCACATACTATTCCAACTTTGTTTGATGAGCATAAAGCCCACGGCTGCAAAAATTTGAAAACGATTTGGTTTCAAACTAGGGAAATCAAATAAATAAATGAAATTGGTCAATCTGTGGCCAAGAAACTGATTGTGACCAATATTTGTAAATCTAAAGCCAAGAGACCAAATGTGGCCAATATTTGTCTATCTGAGTCCAAGAGACTAATTATGACCAATATTTGTCAGTCTGAGGTCAACAGAACAATTGTGGTAAATACTGGTCAATCTGAGGGCAAGAAACCAATTGTGACCCATATTGGTCAATATAAGGCGACTAACTGAAAACTAACTGACCAGTATAGAAAAATATGTGACCAAAAGCATAACTGCGACCAATGTTGACCAATCGGAGGCGAAAAAACTAATTGAGACCAATATTGGTCAATCTAAGGTCAAGAAAGTAGCTAAAATCACGTATGTTGAAGGCATCCCATAAATGTGCCATTAATATAAAATAGCATCAACTTTCGAAAATGAATATTTCTTATGGGATGTAACATTGGAAAATTTAGGTTGGACAACCCTTCATGGGGCATGGGCAGCGCCTTGGTGGGAAGTTCCCAAGTGCGCTCAATCGTGACATATTTTTTGAATTATTCTAATATTTCAAATCTTAATTCTCATTATAGTAACGCATATTCTAGCGTCTATCCCAAACCTATAAGTAATTATCCCTGCTGATCATGGCTTTCTACTAGTAGGATTTAACATTGAACAGAACTTTATTAACTGAGTACTTCAAGCCTGGGGAAGCAAAGAAGGCAAAATCCCTTGGCATCCGTACAGCGTCTTGGATATAAGAATTGACCAGCCGTTAAGTATCCTGACGACTACAAAGAATACTACTACATACGAATATTTCATCCACCAAACAGCTTCATTTTTATTGGACCATACGCAAAAACCTAATTGCTAATTAAAACAGATGAATTGTATTACACTGTTTCAACATGTAATTGTGATAACGTCCCTGTAGTTGATTAAAGTAAATTAATTGATTATATTGTTAATTAAAACCAGTATGGGAATACTACTACGAATAGTTTAACACTTTATAGTTACATTTTTGTAAAATTATCATTAAATTGTCCGACTATATGGGACACCCAAGTCTGAAAATTAGAGATGTATGCATGTCTTCAAGATTGTAATTGTTACCCCTGTCATTTAAACAACATCAGTGGGACCAGCGTGCCGGTGCGAAATGTGTGACGATTAAATATAGTAGTCTTATAGCACTACTTTTAAGATAGTAACTAGTTACTTACTCCTTAACAAATTTGTAGTACTGCCGGAATGTTTTGAGCACCTTCATCAGCAGTACAAAAACTGCCAGTCCATCAATGATTTCCAAAGCACGCCTGGAAAATCAAAACCAAATAATTTGTGAATTATTTTCACAAAAAACTATTGATATGAAAATCAATATAAATGTTGTCTGTAACTGTTAGCGTACAATGTATAATCCCCGGCAATGTGAATCCATGTTTCAAGAGAAACTACAGCAGTTATACTGAGAGACCACGCAGATAAGCAAGTACATTTTTGAACAGCTTTTAGAACTGAATACACTCCTTCGGTTATATGAGTACAAAACAAATCCCTTCACTTGATTCTTGGTGACGCACCAACAACTATCATAAGCCCATAAATGCATTATTATAAGTCATTACTATGCCTCGAATAGCCCAACCCGTGAATACATGTAAACAACTTACCCTTTTACCAATGAAACATCCACGCAGTACAAATAGCAGATAGGCTAGAGGACCATGCTTTTAAGTAGAAGTTATTTTAACCCCAACAAGGAAATGTCAGCATTGTGAACAATTATTGTAAGATCTCGCGTTACGATTTCCCTACCTGAAAACCAGAAGAGAGAAATATCTGAACTTGACTTGTGTCCCTGTTTTTGTGTTCCAACCAGCTGGTCAAGAGGTTTTCAAATGTACAACATATGAGTCTATAAAAGCATCTGAACTTAGGAGAGAGCATGGTTTAGCTCCACCTCAGCAACAGTGGCGATAGGTTACCTGATAACACCGTTGACGCCGTCACAAGCCTTTATTTTGGACGATAAAAATAGCAGAAGTCTACCAGGTAGCCGGGATACGGTCATGATAAGAAATTACGAGGGAGCTACACAGCCTTGTAATAAACGCCTTATTTAAATCTCGCTGACGGACTTACACGAAGAATTCACTAAACGTTTTCCTCTACTGCCTATTGGAAGAACGAAGTTTTCACTTCTACGGCCCAAACAATGTGTTTGGCCTGGCCGTCGAGGGCTTCACAACTTTTGTATGTGCATCATAAATGAAAATTTTAAATTGGTGTTAAAAGCATCACGTGAGGAAATGTATACATCTGGTGTTATAGAAAGACTGCTTTGTGTTGACCCTGCCCCCGAATGTTATTTAGGATTCTGCGACAACTGCCCTAAATTGGAAGTTATTGATATGTTTCTAGCTGTTAATCAAGAAGACGTTATTGAATTCTTTCAGTGGGTAAGCGCTGATCGCACTACTATAAATAAACTGAGCGAGCCAATTGTTGATTTTAATTGCAGCATGAAAGAGTATATGTACCTAAAATAGTTGCACATGATTTCATCGCAAGACGACAGGCCGAATATATATTCAATTAAGCGACAAATAATGGAAGACGATACAACAGTTATTTGTTGTGTGGATTATACAATGAATTATACTTATGTATTTCAAGACGAAGTCCAATCGACTCATTGGTATCCTCAACTGGCTACAATCCACCCGTTTGTGGTGTATTTTAATAGCCGCGAAACATTCAAACTGGAGTACAAGTCGAATGTGGTTGCGTTGTTAATGACCATCTTGATCATGTGACAGCTACGTTTCTCGCCTTTCAAATAGAGGTGTTATCTCTAATACTTGCAAAATTTTCTCACATTCAGAAAATTATGTATGTGTATGGCGGCAGTGTAGCACAGTATAAAAACTTTTAACTCTTATCGCTTCTTGTGCACCGTAAAGACGATTACGGTATTGTCTGCTGGACATACACCGCTACTGCACACGGAATGTCAGTGTGTGATGCTATATCAGCTGTAATTACGAGGGTACTTAGACTTCAAAGTTTGAAGCCTAATGTGTACATACGGAACATTGATGACGTGTACACATTTTGTAAATTATACTGGCAAAATTCAAAAACTATACGAATAATTCTTGTACGCGCACATAATGTACAAGCGGTTCAACAAACTTCTCAAGAGCATGCAAACTTGTAGGCATTACTCAAATGCATTCTTTGGTTCCTATCAATGCAAACGAAATTGAAGTAAGATATTTCGCCTAACCAACATACGAAACTTAATCCCTATCAAGAAAGAGTTACAATCCCTCATGTGACAGTTATCGTAGGAAATTACGTGGCTGCACTTATTCTTACTACTTTTTAAATTGGCGTGGTAGTCTTTTAAAGGTCCATACGCAGATATTACTTACTTATATTAACTAATCAGCAAACTAATTACTGGCGTTCATTTAATTTATTGACTACATAGCGTTGCCATGGAAAAACTCTTCTGTTGTTTTAGACAGAGGGATTATCTCCATTTGTAAAGGGATTATCTACGGAGGGATTGTATCAGAGGGGTTGTCGCCGGAGGGAATAGCTCCCGAGGGAATATATCCGACCACGTTCTGTACCTCTTTGAATTGACTCGTGATGATGGTTACGACCGGAGACGCTCAAATGTTTAGGAGAGAGCCTGATTTGTTGTTGCTGTGTCGGGCACCGTTTGGATTGTAAACGTACATCAGACCTTCCAATCAGTCTTTGGCCGCTGGAGATTTCGATACACTGCAAAATAACTGCGTATTTGTCGCAAAAAATTGTCGCTTAAATGTAAAAATATTATAGGTGTATTTTTTAAATACATGCATAAAGGGTGGTGCATGCGAGTTTTTGTGTAGTAAAAATAATAGTTTAGAAACAAAAATAAAAAAAGATCGGAATACGAATGCCTTGAATGGGCTGGCTTTTAATTTCCCGACCAGATTTTCGAATACTACCACCTACCACCTGACATACCACTTTACATACTACCTACCGGTAATTTTGCATACCACCTACCGGCAGTCTTACACACCACCTACTATAGCTCCTTATCGAGTTCGAGTATACCGGCGAGTATCGAGTACGAGTACGAGTTCGAGTCGAGTGCGGTCAAATTTTTGTGAATACTCGATACTTGAAATGGGTTTCGAGTACGGGTAACGATTTTTCACATACTTACGAGTACGAGTATCAAACGAGTACGAGTCCAATAAAAATACTCATAAGGGTTATCGAGTTCGAGTTCGAGTATCACATGCTCAATATACGAGTACGCGTACACGTGCACACAAGTGTTGCAAACTTTTGAATTTCCAGTAAAGAGACGAAGGCGCGCATGAAATTATCACAAAAAATCGTTGTATCCACCAGACACGAGACACGGCTCTCTCAGGTTTCTAAAATCTAAAAAAAATCACTGTTCAATTGTGGTCTTGTTATTATTAAATACTCGAGTATGAAGACTCGAGTCACGGCACGAGTACGAGTACGGGATTTCGGTATTTACAGTTCCGTACTCGCGAGTATGAAACAAGTTCGGGTTCTGAACTGGAACTCGGTCGCTTATTTCAAGTATTTTCCTGAGTACTCGTATATGTGGCGAGTACGAGTACCTTGGATTGGAGTCCATACTCGAT
This sequence comes from Allacma fusca, assembly GCA_947179485.1. NCBI lineage: Eukaryota > Metazoa > Arthropoda > Collembola > Symphypleona > Sminthuridae > Allacma > Allacma fusca. The sequence goes on from OX359246.1 coordinate 40,229,115, forward strand.
GCTTCGATTTCGAGTACGAGTTCGAGTACGGTTCCGCAAGGTAATCACTCAATAAGGAGCTATACCACCTACCACCGTCGGCAATCGTGTATGTAACAATCAATTATTAAGCTGTCATTCATTTCAATAGTTTCGCAATGAGTTCATTCATTGTAAATAAAAGATGGACGTGAATTTAGACGTGCTAAAATCCGAAACAATTGGTTTTACTTAGGGATCATTTATATATGATGTAGTGGAAGGAAAGTGTGTATGACGGTTGTACGTAAGTGTACAACCGCCGTACATATATGTCAAGTTTTTTTATTATTCTAATTGCAGATTAGCAGTGACAACTGTTTCTCCCGTAAAGAAACTTGTCCATAAAAAAACTTGACCCAACTGAAGTCCAGTTACTTCAGGTGGGCCTCCCAAAGGTAGGCAAAGTTGATGATAATGCGACTGCTTGTCCTTTTTCTTTAAAGAACAAGCAGTCTTTATTTAAATTGATTATTTTGGGTAAAAGGGGAGACCCAACTGGAGAAATGTTAATCTGCAGTTGAGCCTCCTGGAACAATGTAAATTTGGTCCGGGCATTGCCTATATAAGGAAATGGCCCGGACCAGAAATTATCCTTCACCTTTCCCATCGTCTTGTAGTTGGAGTTGTCTCCTAATTTTTCATAGAAACTGTATCGTTTCTATTACTCTGGAAATTTCGAATTTTTGGTCTGAACTTTAAATACTCCTTGAAAACATACGGAAGAGCTGCATTTATTTTACTGGCTCACATACACCGCTTGAGCTGCCTGCTTGTTTTTTGAGCCTGCCCTTTGCTGCATTACTTTGCTTCTTGCTGTACTGCTTCTGCTTTGCCGTGCTCTTTCTCCCGTGGACCATTTGGCCGATAATGACGTCTTACGATTTTTGAAGATTTTTATACCTCCCTCCCCATGAATCATATACAGTCAACTAAATCGCATACCCCATACCCACCTAACGTCAAACATGAAACAAGATACTTGAAAAGTTAGTACCTAATCCTAATCGTTTCCATGAAGAGCTTTATTTTGAACAAATTAGTTGTAAATTTCAACAACAAATTTTTTCTAAAATAATTTTGAACGCTAGGTGATCCAACAGATCCCAACGTTTGAACTGGGGGTTTGTGCAAGAGCGGAGAGGAAGTTTAGGAAAATATTGCTTACGGAGCAAAAAAGACCGATGTGGAAAAGACATTCTGATTGTCTACGTAGCCGTCCGATACATCAACATTAGCCTGTAAAATACTTGCCAAATCTGTCTAATATAGTAGCATAGTCGTCACATTTTGAATTGTTTTTCGCAAAGATATCCGTATCTTACAGGAAATTGACATGTGAAATTTTAGCTGAGACTGGGCATATTTTGGGGTTACTATTTGGAGATTTGGGAGATCGAATCTTGCAGTGGGGTCTACATGCTGTTAACTCCAGTGCAAGAATAAAATGCGACCAACAAACCCGATCATCACCAGGAAATTTGGAAAAACATTCACGAACTGGTCAAACTTTAGTTCGGGTTTCGATTTAGACCTGCGAGTACTTAAAGTTTAATTTGATCCAATGTTACTGGGGTCAGAAATAGGAAGCAAAATCAAATTGTCTACCGTTTATGAATTAATAATTATTTGCTCACTCGTCACTTAGAACATATTTTGTAATCGCTTGTAGCGACTTGGTTGGGCTTATCAGAGAACTGTTTAAATATGAATTGTAAACAAGACTAACAAAGTTAAAGCAACTTTGCTTCAGAAGCAAAATTCAACCCCCCTTTCTTTTGTGATTGTAACCATTGATAGTGTGCATTATATTTCTATGGTGGTAAGATGTTTGAGGGAATAGGTTGAAAATCGCAATGACGTCAGTTTGGTAAATATCTCCACCCCTCCTTAGTAATGTTTCATCATAATTTAGTTAGCCTCCCCCCAAGCTGTATGACGTAATAAATACATGATCTCTTATTTACATTTACAAACTCATGGTGATATTAATTCCGATGTTTTCTCTTTTAATTTCAAATCATGAAACGTATATTTTTATATAGGGCCAGGGTATGTTTTCTCGATAGCATACATTTGTAAAAACGTTTTACCTCAATTATTTTCTTCTGCAGTCAATCTCAACTAGTTTCTATAAATGCACTCCGCTAAATGCAAATCGACAAGTTGAGAACGTTCCGCTTAAATCTGCTTCAATAGATTTGTTTTTGAAGG